>JANQBM010000222.1:18006720-18021302 GCA_025594535.1 Erythroxylum domingense | reverse complement strand
ATGGTCCACCTTTAGGTGACCTCCTAGCGTTATAATTAATAATCTCAATTGTTCAGTTTAACCTTTATGTCATTTTAGCATTATATCATATTGAAAAATTGAACAAATCATAATTAAATGTTTAATATTTTTCAAGCTAGGCCACTTTGGTGACTAACAAGTTGTCCATACAATAAACATTTAATTGGACAATTATCATACATGAAAATTTTTAATTTAATTAGTTTGGTCATCTTGGTGACTAACAAACTATTCTAAATGTCCATAATGTCATGTATTACATTTAACATATCCTAGAAAATTTTTAATTCTAATTATTACATAATATAAAATATTCAAAGTACCAAACAAATATATAATATGGCGCTAATTTCCACAATTATATTATGTATAAATTAATTATGAATTAAATAATCTATTATAATTAGGCCATAAACAATTATTAACTCACTCTTAAGCCCATTTGGTGCGTGCAAAGCATGCGCCAACTTCTGCCAAGGAATGGCAGCGTATGATGCGTGCACTACACGCACCAGCGCCTGCCACCTTTAGCCCAACATCTACGCCATCTTCTTCCTTAGGCGTTGTTTCGTTTCTGTTTCAATTCCTTTTTAAAAAAAATTCTAACTCTTCCTATGTTGCTTTGGTTTCTCTTTATACCAAAACCATTCTAACCTTTTGTTGTTTCGATTCTCTCTAACCCTTAACTCATCCCAAGCTTTACCTTTCTACTTCAAGAACCAAGCTTTGCTGTTCTTTCTCATAAAGCATAAATACATTTTTATAGAAACAGAAACTGTATCCATGACATAAAACATGGCAATATAAGCATAGAGGATGATTCGTTCGGGTTTATGTGTTCGGTTCTCTCTACTGTGCATGTTGCTTAATCTAAACCATAACAGAAATTCATATAATAACCGCCCTTTCGTTTTTTCATTTTTTGAAATTTTACAACAATCCATATTCATCCAAGAGCAACCACAGAACCCATACATTTCGTCGAGACTTTCATAGCAGTGCAACATCTTTGAAACCAACAAAAATATTCAACACACTGTCCATACAAAACCATTAAACGAACACAACACGGTAGAAAATATATTATGCAATACTGTGCTCTATACAGAAACATATTCGGTAAACAATAAATCATGCATCATTAGCATCACAAATAGCACAAACAACCATGGTGTATGGCATACAACAATAATGCAACACCCATGGCTCTGATACCAATTGTAAGACATTTATCTGATCGAATGATTTTGTGCATACCTGTATCCATTATTGTTTTTTGTAAGATGTTGATTTCCTGGAAAGAAGTTTATTTCCTCTCGTCTTCTTCCTTTAGCGCTTTCTTCAATGGTTCAGAATCTCATAATCAATAAGTTTTTTCAACTTATATAGCATCACCAACCGACGTGTTGTTTGGTAATTGGAAGAGAGAGGAAAAAGGTGAGATCCATTATTTAATACCCAATAACCATTATCTAGGGTGCTTTTCATGGGACTCAAATCTATAAGTCACATGGGAAATTAAATAGTCTAACAAGAAATTCTCTCATAAAGTTTGGTGAAAGAAAATATATTATTTCAAATTATTTTGATAAAGAGATACATTTTTCTTCAAATTTTAAAAAAATAAATTTATTAGTAAATATTATCTTTTTTGTTTTGAGAATCTAAAGTTTTGAAAATTTTTATTTATATTATATTATTAATACTAGAAGTTGAGATATTAGAAACAAATGTAACTCTTGTAAAAAAGCTGTACGCTCACTGACGGGCTTTACTGCCTCTTTAAAATTTATACTCACTCTTAGTTAAAAAAAAAAAAAGGAACTTATGATTTTAAAAATAAATTTAATTGATAATCACCTAATCCTCCAAAGACGTGGTTACGATAATATTCTAAAAGGGACGTTATAGGTATACATTAAATTGTGTTTGGCAACTATTATAGCTATATTTTCAACTTGAGCCGCTGCAGTGTGCTCTCCCTATTGGCGCTTGCATCCAAAATTTCCACTTGAAAATGAAAAGAGAACAAATGGCCCGTGAGTCATAGTGTGAACCACTTAATCAAAAGGCGGAAGACGATTCTGGCAGCTGGAGCTGTTCAATATTGAATGATCTCATATTTTTATTCATACATTTGGAACATTTTGGCTATAACTCTTATTTATTTACTTGCAAATCTTTGAATTGACAAACTAACTCTATAGCCAGAGTCAAGAACAATCTATGAACATTAATAAGATAATCAAGGATTCTAGAACAAGATTTTATTTGTTCTCCTCAAGTGATGATCAACCCTGATTATTAATTAGTTCTCGAGCTTCATGACTTTCCAATATTAAATTTAAATGAGCATATGCAACCTAGATAGAATGAAAGTTTAACTATATTCCTTTGTTTCTTCCATGTTTTGCTTTATACATCAAACGAGCCTAAAGGTCAAGTAGTTATTTTTGTCAACGTGAGAGTTTAAACCTAAACTTTAGATTGAGGGAGGAGAGGCAGGATTGCTGCTATTGCATTAGATAGGGTTCCTATCAACCATTCGTATTTAGATCGTCGACCACGTGATCCTGTCAAGAAAAGTAAGTATATATGTACACAATATGAGTTATGTTTGATAGGAAAGTGGAAGAGCGTGCCAAATATTTTTATATTAGATTGTCAACTAAACAGAACTAGTGGGTAGTGAGTGCACTGTTGGGTTGGGTTGAGTTGAGTTTAATTGGAAGTTTAAGAGCCTGCCAAATATATCTATATTAGATTGCAACCAAACAGAACTTGTAGGTAGTGAATGCACTGTTAGGTTGAGCTTATCTGTCATCGTTTCACCTAACTGTATTTGGATGTTAGCAAAGAAGTTTGAATTTTTGGTGTTTAAATTTAATGAAAATTAAACTTAATTAAAGAAGGGAATGCAGCCAGAACTATCTGATTCTCACTTACTGGGTAATCATATTTGTCCTAGGTACCTTAATGTGTTAAACCTGACCAAACACACGGGTTTGGAAGCTTCATAATTGAAAGCTATAAGTTTGGTATCCTAAAGGAAAGCCCACGAAAAGTAGCGACCACGATTACAAGTACTGCAGCCCAATTGGCTCTGTTTTTTTGTCAATCCCTTGGAATAATTATGTAGAGTAAGATAAAAGTTCAATTAAACTTAAAAGAAATGAGACACATAAAATATTATTATAAGTAAAAAAAGAGTTACAATATAAACTCTTTATAACTACAAATTATAAATGTTAATTTGTGGCTTAGAACATATAAGATTGAAATTCTCACAAACTCTATTTTTGGATATTAAAATTTATTTCTTGATTTATGACATAAGAAGATGGATAAGTATTTATAGATGAATCAAACTAATTATAACCACAAATTTCAATTTATTATAATTATCACATATTCTAATATTTATTTTTTGCATAACAAATTATTTATCATTATTTACATATTTTGTTAATAACATCTTGATTCTTTCAATTTGAATAATATTTAGATATGAGAGTAATACTTACATTCTTCAAACAGTCTCCTACTTATATATTTGATTAAGAACCTATTAATCTTCACACTATCTTGTCATTGTCATATTGCATATCCACAGTTCCTTTCTCCACATTCTTATAAATGAAGTGATATTGAACTTATATGTACTTAGTTTTTCTGAGAAATGGTGGAGTTCTTGCTAAATGCAAGGCAATTTAACTATCAAAAAATAATGAAACTTTTATTGTTTATGCTTGAGTCTTCCTACACCAACAATATCGCATCTTTACTAGCATATGTAATTACTTTATAATAATGCTTTTATAGTTAATGTAGCCACAACCGACAATAGCTCAGAGACCTAACTTATAACCCTACCAACATATGTGAACATATAATATGTTATAGATTTGATTTTATCAAAGGTCACCTGCTTAATTAAAAGTCAACATATCATTTGAAAATAATGTATGATCCTCTATATTATAATGCAATATCATAGGTTCTCTTAATATATCTAAGAATCCTCTTTACAACATTTAGTACTTTCTAACAAGAATTTTCACGTAGTGACTAATTGCTCTCATTGCGTATGTAACATCTTAACTTGTACAAATAATGATGAACATTAAATTCTTTATTACAGATGCATAAAGTACTTGAAACATTTTCCTCCGCTCATCCTTATTGCTAGGGATCATATTAAAAGATAACTTAAATTAACAGGAAGAGGGGTAAATATTAGCTAATAGTTTTTGTGTATTGAAGCATTGCAGAATCTTATTTATGTAGTTTATCTAAGAAAGGCAAATCATCTCGTTGTTTCTGCCTTGGTGAATTGCATCTATAGAATCTGATTTGTTGATCCCAAATCTTTAATTTTAAATTCTCTAGTTAACTATGCCTTTAATTCTTTAATATGATTTTTTTTGGCAATGCAACCATCATGTCGTCAACATACAATAGTAAGATAATGAAATCATTATTACCAAATCTCTTAAAGTATTCATAAGGGTTTGAATTAAGTCCGTTATATCTAAGGGTCTGTTTGGTTGGATATAAATTAATGGAATGGAATGGAACGAAAACAAACAGCTTATAATATAATGGAATGTAATATAGTAAAATATTGTTTAGGAGAGATGGAAGGGTTCATAATGTAATGTAGTAAAACATTGTTTGGAAGATGGATGGAATGGAATGTAATGTATAATATATGACTGTTATACCCCTAATATTAAAATGGTTATTGCAAAAGTTTTAACACTATGATTTTAAAACAGAAATCATGTCCAATTAAAAAGTCACGGTTGTGATTTGTTCAGGTCACAATCGTGAAAAATAAATTTTTATATATTTTCTATTTTAAAATAATAAAAATTTTAATAAAAGTTTTATTATTTTATTATTAATTATATACAATTTATTATTAATTATGTAAAAATATTATTATTAATTATTAATAAATTTTATTCTATTATATGTGATTTATATTTAAAAATTATTTATTTATATAGAAATATATACAAAAAATTAAAGAATAAAATTTTTATATATTTTCTATTTTTATTAATAAAAATTTATTATTTTATTATTAATTATATACAATTTTTATTAATAATATAAAAATATTATTAATAGGGTAAGGAGAAATAATATAAAAATATTGTTAATTATATACAATTTTTAATACTAAACCTTCTCTAATCGCTTTACTTCAAAAAATGATTTCGAGAATGTAGAAATTCAAAATCAAATTATAAATCCAAAATTGTTTTAATTAATCATTAATCAGATCCACGTTGCCATTCACAATATTAGGATCTAATAATGCCCATATATTGCGTCATAATAATTTAAATGGGCACTCCACTATACAAACCAAACTATGTTAAAATTTCACACCTACAAATCTGGGCATATACTTGTTCATCATGACATTCTTGAGGTACAAAGTTAGTGTCATGAGCAAGAACATGGATCAAGAAAACAACAATACATGTTGGGTAATTTGTAAGTGGTATTCTTTCTATCATTAATGCCCAACCTACACAAGCTTCATTACTATATTACTTAATAAATGCTTCCATGTACTTCAGTGACTACACAAAGAGCAAGAGAAGAGACTGACTAGCGTAAGTGCAAAAAAAAAAAAAAAGACTCCTTATTGTATATGTATGATGATAGTTTAGATGAGAAACAAGCATACTACATTAAGGAGATCCTTGGAACCATCTGACGCAATCAAAGCGAAAACACATGCATATCTAATAGGTATAACACTATAGTCTAATAGATTCAAACACGTTATAACAAGCAATCAGCTGTTTCTACGGGATCAAAACCACCACACAAATCAAAAGAAGAGAAAGCGAACATCAAAACCACCACAAATCGTATCCTAACACAGATCTACAAATAAGGACTCTAGATCAAGGAATCGAATCCAATCCCCAGATCCTTTTCAAATGTGGTTGAAGCTATAATGAAATGAACTTTCCAATCCTTTTTGCTTCATCACACTTCTTACATTATCGATACTCTTCCACTACCCTTCAGCAGCATTCACTAATAACAAATATGGAGCAATATCATCTGGATACTAGTTGACTAGTTCCTCTGCCACACTAGTTCAAAGTTCTGAAATTTTCATTCTAAAAGTAGAAAAAGAGTAGCTTTTGAAGTAGCTTCTGCCTCTATTTGCATCTTTTTTATGAGCATTTTTGAAAACCTGCTTGACCAAGGAGATCAATAATGTTACCAATGTGCTCTGCCCTTGGTTCAATCCTGTATTTCTAATGCATTAAATCAAAGAACTACCACCTCTCCAAAACCATCCCTGCCTTTGCACATGCAAAAAGAATACACACAAAGATAACTTTGTAGGCTTAGAACCTTTCTTCCCTATATCAAAAAAGACCTCGATGGATTTCTCTGCTTATTGCACGAAACAACACTTATATTGGTCATCTCATCAAAAATACGTCTAGCACAATCCATGATCCCACATTTTGCATACATTGTTAGAAGAGCAGTTAAAGACAACACATCAGCTTCAATACCATGATCTCTATTATAAGAATGAATCCATTTGCCTTTATCAAGTCTTCTAAAATTTGCACATGAGACACTTACAAGAGAAGTTACATTAGGTTTAGTTTCACCTCCTTCAATCATCTCATCAAACAACCTCAGACACTCACCATAATCCTTGCAAACAAAGAGAAAACATGGTATTCCAGGAAACCACATTCCTGAAAAGCATCTGATCAAAAAATTTCCGAGCAATTGAAACATTTTTGATTCGAGCATGCCTTTAAACCATACAATTTAAAGACATAATACCACTATAGGTCATCTTCTCAAATAGTCTTCTTGTTGCCTCCATATCTCCAATATCCACATACCCAGAAATCATAGAGTTCTAGCTAAAAACATCTCTCTCACACATTTCAACAAAAAATTCATGTGCAAGACACACCTCCTTATTCTTGATATGTCCATCAATCATCAAATTCTAACTCACCAAATCCAATACATTCCCAACATCAAACCCTCCCACATTCGGAGTACATATGTATAAAGGAGTTCCTAATAAACAAATCCGATTCAAAGCTAAATTTCACAACCTTAGCATGAGCTTTTTGTCTTTTTACAAGTGACCCAATCTCAGAGGAAACCTTTGTTACAAGGGGAAACGTAAAATGATTAGGCAAAACCCACTTGGCAACCATTCACTCATAATAAAATCTCAAAGCAGCAACTGGGTCATTAACATTCACAAAACTTTTGATTATAATATTACACATACAAGCATCACGCTCATCAATGTATCATACACTAATTTAAAGTAGTGTATAGCTTTTGATACAACGACCCTCAGCTATAGGGTGTTGAAAGAGGCCATAAACCATGAGTTAGGCATGGACTAGATTGAATTATTGGATAGTAGAGCAAAATTGTTCAAGTTGTTGCAAAATCAGGTGATTAACATTTAAAATTGATACAACTTGTTCCCTCTTTTTGGAGGGTTTGGATTTGTGAAGAGTAGGGAACAACTTTGGTGGGGTTTTGGAGAGGTTTTTTTGGAATAGTATGAATTTGTCTAGAGATTGAGAGGATAGACCCAATTTTTTGAGCCTCATTTCCATTTTCTTTTGTCTATGATCTTATAAGTAGCAACAGACAGGTTACAGACGTGTTTTGTGGTTACTATTAAGAAAAAGAAGAAGTCGTGGAAGAAATAATTGGTATTAAGAAAAATTATGGAGGGTATATTAGGTAGTATGTATTTATTAGTTTACGTTCCATCCTAAACCCCCAAATTGGAGGTTTCTTCTTTTCACTGTTTAGGATGGAATGGAATGTAACATGAAACTTTCCACTTCCATCCCATTCCGTTCCATTCCATTATAAAACCCTCAACCAAATAATGGAAGTCTGTTACGTTCCATTCTATTCCATTAGTAACCCTCCAACCAAATAGGCCCTAAATCTCATGATGAAAGAGCCAGATATATTATACCTGTACCTTAGCATCTATTTAATACCATATGGGGATTTATTTGACCTGAAAACTAAGTTCTTTTTTCCTTTTCCTTTAAAACCTTCAGATTCAAATATATAAATTTATTCTTCAATATTTCTATAAAGAAAAACAATTCTAACATATAGTTATTCTAGATGTCACCCAAAGATAACACAAATTGTAAGTGACATAATAGAAATGATAAACAAACACAATTCCAATCAAAGTATTGTAAAATAAAAATTCCCCAAGAGAAAACAAATTTTATTGATAAAGAATTATGTTAATATTAATCTCTCTCAAAACTTGTTTAAATAGGTTTACATATACCTTAATTCATCTAGTGAAGAATTATAAAAAAAAAAGGAAACTCTAATTTATTTAGTAAGACTTCTAAAAAAAAATAGGAAACTATAATTTATCTTTGGAAGAATTTTAGACAAAATAGGAAAGGAATCAAAGAGATTTAGTAAATTTTGAAATAAGAAACAAATAATATAAAATTAAAAATTATTCAAAAGTATCGCAAAGAAAGATGTAGGATAAGTATCATCATATACTACTCAATATGCCATTTCGCCTGTACATAGAATAATGGATATCTTTAATACTTCACAAGTATTAGATGTCTCAAATAGTAAACATCTTTAGTACTTTATCTATATACTTGGAATTAGAATAGGTAAACAACTTTCAACCTGTCTATATAGATCTAATTCCAAGAATTAAGTTGTTATCTTTTCATATCCAAAAGGTGTTGTACTTAGATAATTATATTTTCAATAATTGAAAATATGAATCATTATTCTCTATGAGTAATTTGTCTTTATATACCCCCATTAAAGAGGACAATTATACTCCCACTATAAAATCCCAACATATTGTATTAATAGCATGTCTAGGGTGTATTAAGAGGTGAATATAATGAATTGAGTGCATCTAAGTATAGTAAGAGACATAATGGTACTTAATGTAAAAGACATGGGTAAATAGATAATTTGTTCGATTCGACATTGACATACATACTTAGACGTGAAATATGTATAGACATTTTTGATATGTTTTCTTGGATTTATGAATGTGATGTGAGGGGAATTGATAAAATAAGCATTCCATAAGTGAATAGGATGTTTTTAGCTAAATTGGATGTGTTTTCATGTTGCTCTTGCATGATAAGACTAAAGTTAGTTGATTTGGGGTCTGTACCTCGTTGAATGAATAGGTTCCACTAAACATAGTTATGTAATTTGACCATATCTTGGTCTATAGACCTCTAAATTGGAGATTAAACTAGCGACATATTTTTAAACCGTTTATGAAGGAATCAAAATTTTATTGTGCCTTTAAGATTTTTGAATTCTAGCTTAAAGTTGAGTTATGGCTATTGTCCCTATTTTCAAACAACTTGTAATGTTTTAGGTATAACTACCGAAATAATTAACCCAATTGCATGACATTTATTACATTAGAAAATTTAGACATAGGATAATGCAAATAATTGATAATAACATAGGCCAATGTGGGAAGTAAGGGAAGAAGAAGGACCAATATGAAATTTTTCTAAAGTTAACACATAGACCAATTGGTTTAAGGCATGTGTGACCAATAATAATAAAGCATGTGTGTCTAATAGGAATTAAGCATATATGTGAGTCTTGAAAGTTCTGAAATGGGGATATAGAGAGAGTAGATGCACGACATTTTGTGGGTTCTAAGTTCAGATTTTTCTCCTCTCCATTTCACCTTCTTCATCCCATCATTTTTCATGTAAGAAATCAAATCAATCTTAGGTGGTTATCAAGGTAAAAGTTAGGGCTTTTCTCTTCACCTTTATCTATTCGTACCTTGCATATCAAGGAATGAAATTATAAGGACGGAAGTGGGATTGATAGGTATATTTTTGGTGTTTTTAGTTGGTGAGTCAAGCAAAGCCAAAGAGGAAGGGAAGGAAAGGCAATACAAAACCTACTTTGTCAATTTTGAGGTTTGGGACTTGACTTAGTTGATTTCTATATTTATGTATGATTGAATGGATATAAAGATTCATTTGGATGTGTAATTGTTTCTGGGATGTTGCTTTGGTGTTATTTTGGTGTTATCTTGGATAGAATTGGTTGAATATGACAAGAGAGTATTGTGTAGTGGAATTATGTATAGGGCTTGTTTGAGTTAGTCACATTGTTTGAGTCATAACTCAACAGGCTTGTTTGAGTTAGTCACATTGTTTGAGTCATAACTCAACCTACATACCTCCAAATTGTGTGATTTCAGTTGAAAATGAAACATAAGACATGGAGCTAAATATATCTAATAGATACTCTGACTTAATTATGACTTTATGAATTTGGAAATTGAGATTGGAAAAGGTAACCTGATGCTACCCCTATTTTGGAACAACTTGTGATATTTTGCCTATATATCATGATTTAGAAGTCCAAATGGTCTGATTGTAAGTGCTATAGAAACTATAGACATAGAGGAAAAAATTTCTAGAAGACTTTGAATATGACTTTTTCTATATGCATATTAAGGAACAAATAGTGGTATGAATGGAGAGAGTGCTGTCACGATCCTGGCATTATTTTTGTTTCCGATTTCTACTGCATCTTATCTGAACCTTTATGAATGTGTATGAAAATTTTCAAACACTTAGAAGTAAATTAAATAGGACTTACCATATGGGAATTGGGATATTGAACATTGGAATTTAAATTTGAGCATAAAACATTCCAAAGAAACCTTATATGTATATAAATGATTTGTTTGCCCATTTATTACTCATATGTGTATAATATGATTATATAAGTGTGATTTTGACACCATTATAATGGTGATTAGTTATGAATTCCATGTATAAAGACAAATATAGGTTTTATAACTTAAAATGTATATCATGTGATTTGTTAATATATGATTTGTGAAGTTTGCAAATGGTTAAAGGAAATGTTACAGTGCCTGCTCTATTATCTTGGCGGTGGATAGATGGGCATGTATGTAGGGTTACAGTGCAGTTGCTTCAGTTTGTCACCAAAAGTGTCCACAGTTCGATACCTTTGGGTATCCACAATTTGATACCTTTGAGTATCTGCAGTTTCATACCTTCGGATATCCATAGTTTGATATCTTTGGATATCCACAGCACCCGTTATACACACCCATTGAAAATGTGCAGGCTTAACACAGAAAGGAAACTTCATAGTCATAAATAAGATATACAACATGACAATATGAATAATTGGTATTGAATAGCATTTATGTTGATTGTAATGATGAGTATTTATGTTGATAATTTGTATCAATTAGTGTAAAATATCAATAATTGGCTTAAAAATATTCATTTTTAGTATATGAAAAAAATATTGAAGCATGTTTACATTATGTACTTTGCTTAAGTATGCCATCATTATTTACATGAGCATTGAATATTAATGTTCGGTTCATTAAGTCAAAAAGACTTTACTTCTCCTATTGATTTTGATGAAAGTTAAATAATAATAATATAAGCGTGTGAACTGTTTTGATGACTTTGTTAAGTGCATAGATAAATATAAATGACACAAATCATCAAATCAAGACAATACTTAAAAACTGAATAAGATGGATCAGAAGAAGTGATCACGTCTAAGTCATCAGACGAAGCGTAAATCATACAAAACTAAACAAGATGGTGTAATTGAAGATTGTGCTCAGAACGTCAGTTAGTTGGAGTTAGTTACAGGACTCAACTAATAGCAGACTTTATAAGACTTGACAAGCAGTTTTCTCAAGAAGATCGTTGAAGACTTAGGCTATAATTATTAGCCATAGTCGTAAACTTCAAAATTAATTTTTCTGTACAAAAATACTTAGAGAAATTATATGTTCAAGTGCTTATGTTCTGAAAAATATTCTGAGAGAAAAGAAAGAAAGAAAGAGAGCAAACACATCTATAATGTGAGTGTGAAAACTCAAACAATATCTTTTGAAAGGAAAGAAGGCTAGAGCCTAAAGAGGCTAAGGAAGAAGATAAAGAATACTTTGTGAAAGAGACCTGAAGAGGCTCTGAAAATGTAGAAATAATACTTGTAACATTGAAGGAGATAGTGAAATCTCAGACAAACTCTAAGGATTGGACGCAGCCCAAGGTTAAGGGTGAACCAGTATAAATCACGGTGTCATATTCTCTAACTCTTACCTTTTTAATCCTCTTATTGTTAGAAGAATAGATACTAATTTTTACTATTGCATTACTCATCTAATCAAGTAAATTGTTTAAACTTGTAGTCGTTTGAATTTGTCAAGAAAATCAAGAATTTTTTAAAGATTCATATCTTAGATGATTTAACACAATTCAACCCCCCTTCTTGTGTATTTTACATATTATATGTGATTTCTATATTAACAAGTGATTTACTTCATGGTTTATGAATGTGAATTTATGGTAAATGAGTTGTGATATTTCTAAATATGTGTGATTGACGGATAACTACTGTGAGTGGTCATCCAAACTAAAAATTTTTGCTACTAAGCTTTCAAGCTTAGCACAGGTGTTAATCAATGTAAGTCCAAGTCATAGGAGTGAGGTGTAAGGACCAAGGCTAACAAATTGAAGAAAAAGTACTTTTGGAATGTGTTTTTAGTTAAATATGATTGTACATGTAATGGTTAAAGGAAATTGTGTGTTTTCTTTTAGATTACCATGTAAATGTAAAAATGCTTTACTACTGTTAAATGACAATGTTAAGCATCGAGGAGTTTTGTAATGTGTATATGTATAACATTGAACCGAAATGCATGTCGTGAATGTATGTATATTGAATTGGTTGTTTTATGTGTGGATGGTTGTAGGTTTTTGTATAGGGGGTATTACACCTACCAACCTTCAATTATAATTCCACTAACCTTCTTGTAGATACGATAAATTCATAGTCATCTCTAAAGTAAACTATTTAAATTTATCATAAAAGTGAATTTTATAATTTCTCGTATCCTTTCAACTATACATCAAATGTATCAACAAAGGCTCTAGTTCTAATTAGATGTATTATCATTTGAACTTTTCAATTTCATCTTACTCCCAATACTTATCTTGAGAACCATTCTCCTATAAGTATTCATTGAAACAAACAGTTTCTTCAATAGTTTTGTAGGATTATATCCAACCTATTGGATATCGCATAACCTTCTATTACCCAATTTAGTTTTAAACTTCATGGATAATGGATGCTTCAATCAAGCATCACATTTTTAAATCATTAACTTTGACTCTTTGAAAGACTTAACAATTTCATATCTAATATTAAATCTTGCTAATTGATTAAATTGGAACTACTAAAGGTAAGTCATTTTATTAGGCATAGCTATAGAAGAGATAATATTGCATCATACAATATCTCATATTGTATTTTCCTCCTTACATAAATCCATACTTTTATTAAATTTTACTATAAAGGTATTTACCAGAGAATCTCATTCCTTATAGATAATAAAAATTTAAAACTCACCAAATCAATTTCATCAAAGTGCTTCAATATTCTCAATGCTTAGTTTCTACCTAGATTTAAACAATTTGAACTATTCAAAATTTTAAAAAATTATTTCATTTAATACATATGACTATTCATATAAATTTATTAGTAATCTAATGAAATATAAATATCATCAATTTATGAATTGTTATTCCATCCAACACATCACATGTATAAGATTTAACAATTTAATACTATCATCATTCTTTCACTAAAGGTTGATTTTATTATTCTTCAACTTAAAAATTTCATAAGTTTCATATGATTAATAATCAAAAGGATACATATATCCTTGCATGTAACTTTATGATTCTCATTCTATTGATTTAACCAATATGGTATAAAAGGATAGTCTAAGTTATACAACTTTGTATTTTTGCCACTTACGTTAAGCATAATTATATTTATAAACTTAGATCAACTACTTTTAATTAATAAATTTATTTCTTATCATGCCTTAAACATCATAGTAATGTTAAATCTAAATTTAGCATCAAATAGTCATAAACAATAATAAGAAATATATACGATCACCATTATATTTCATATATACAAGAAAAGTCATTCAGTCATTTCTTTGAATGATAGCTATTATCATTCTATAGCAAAGATTTTAATTGATGTCAATGTTTATGCTTTTAGTAAGCTAAATTGAATTAAAAATTTTCGTCAAGGTACTATACCTTTGAGCTCTACTCTATACAATGTAATAACCCGTAACTCAGTAACTTTAGCGTTTTTAATTTGTTTCATGATATAACTACATTGAAGTACGAATACTTAGAGAAAGAGAGAGAGAAAGAACTCAAGGTGTACCTAAAGTTGCTCCTGCACCACCATAATCAGATTTACTGCCTTTCATGTATTTTGCCGCATTTGAGATTACTACCTGTTTACTTATTGATACCATATGTTATTGTTCAAAATGCCAAAGACCATTCTTGTGATGCTAGCCTTGTATTCCTAGCCTCACAAGCATGGTAGCATGTTTATATCTCACTGAGTCGTGTTGTAGACTCACCTCTCACTAT
>JANQBM010000222.1:17963152-17997978 GCA_025594535.1 Erythroxylum domingense | reverse complement strand
GAGGATTTAAAGCTGTAGCAAAGGAGTCGATAATACTCTTCATCTTGTTTATGTTTTTTATTATCCTTATACCATATCATGTATGGATTGACATGATGATTTGGATTTGTTGCTTCTGCTGAAAAAATGATTTCTTAAAAGTTTTGAAATTTACCATTCTCCAAATATAGCATGCTTTCTTTTTCCGATCCAACAGGACTAAGGTTCGATGAAAATGTGAAAGTGATTGCATGTAATGAATGAAAGTGATTGATTGCATATAATGTGAATTGATGCATCTCTATGATCAGATAAAGGAAGTTATGACCAGAGTGGTCAGTGAAAAAGAGCTTAAAGGTTAGAAAATGTGTATAAGGAGCCACAAGCTCAATATTAAAATGAGCCTGGTATCTACAACGAATACAAAACAGTTATCAATAAGGTCGATACCCATAACAAATGCGGGACAATTAAAAAAGCACTCGATCATGACAAAGTAACGATGAAAGTGGAGTCACATATGCATTTGCATATACATCCTTACATGTGTCTTATGATTGAATAGAAATGAATAAATGAACTGTTTGATATATAGTGAAAAATAAATGAGTATGTGTTGTGGTATAAAATGTGAATTGATCTATTGTTCTAAAATGAACTGTGATGCGATATTCAGTATTTGTAACATGATTTGATTGTAAATTGAATTATGAACTATCTTTGTGGTTTGATATGGGTGAGCATATTGAGGATGGTTCACTCATTAAGTTCACAAAACTCATCAAAATTGCAACATTGATTTTTAACTATGAGAGAGGAGACTTAGCTTCTAAGACATTTTAGAAGAAGCCTAATACTGCATTTTTGGGAATGAAACGGATTAAAGGTCGGTCAACTGATATCTGAGGAGTTAAATAGATTGTGTATGGTTAATTCCTCATTTCATGTAGAACACGTTATAAAGTGTATTAAACTCTGAGATATTTTTGATACTGTATGTATATGAATTATGTAGTGTAATGCTACAACGTAACTATGTTTTATAAATGGAATGAGTAATTAAGCTTTTGAATATTGTGTTTATGCGTATGATCCCATATTAAGTGAACATGACTGCTATAACATGCCACTTTCGTAGGACATATACCCGGATGTACTTGAGTTGTTCAGGTACGTGCCTCGTGAAGATGAGTGTTATAGGTTTTAGTATCAGAGCATAGTTTGGCATCTATAGGGAAATATATAGGAACATATAAATATGATATATAGTGAGAGACTCGGATAGCAATTATCGATTTTTGTCTATTATAGGTCATCCACTATCGGTGTTCAAATTGGGGAATCAGCTGACCTAGAGTCTATAGGAGCCAATAGAGAGTCTCCAGTACCTTGATCTGATCAAATGCCTCTAAGAATCCTTGAGAGGAGAGAACGGAGGTATGAAAGGCTTACTAACATTTATGATCTCACTTGAATTTCTAAAGGAGGTGCAAGATTTTAAAGAAAAAGAGATATCTGTCTGCAAACTTAGAAAGAAACCTAACCAAATTTACTATTTTACTTGTGAGCTTTTGGACATCTTTTATAGTTTATAGAGTACTCACTTCCAAAATACCCTTAATTTTTTGTGATTAGCCTCGGTGCCACACTTGTTAACCACGAAGTCTATAAAATTTTTAGTGGATACCTTAAAGACACATTTCTCCACATTAGCTTGCTTTGATATTTTGAGCATGTTGAAACATTGATGTATATTTGCGAAATGGTACCTTTCATTTTTGGTTTTAACGACAGTACCATCCACACATATTTCCATTTTTTTCAATCTGATAATGGAAAATTCTATGACAAGTCATTAATATATTACTCTTAGCATTCTTTAAACCAAAGGTATAGTCTTATAGCAGTAGGTATCGTTGTGAGCAATGGCTGTTTTCTTCTCTTCATCTAGCTCATACATTGGAATCTATTTATGCCTTGAATATACATCCAAAAAATTAAGATATTTGTTTGTAAGGTGAACTCCACAAATTGGTTAATTTTAGGCAATGAGTAACTATTTCTTGTATATGATGAGATATATTACATTAATACACATCCTTTGATTATATTTAACTTCTACATCATTAATACATTTTTTAACTACTCGAGGTATTTTATTTAACTAAGGAATCATGCTCTCAACAATTTATCCACCTCCTTTATAGTTTATTGTCTTTCTTTAAAAAATGATCTCTTTTTCTACTTTATAGATTCAACATTAAGAATTACAATGAGTTTCTGTATTGTAATCTGCAGATTAATTCCTTTCATATTTTTTATAGACCATACTTACATTTATATATTTCATCAAGAAGTTCATTAATTGGTCTTTCATTCCTTTTTCCAAGTTTTCACTATGTGTAATACTTCGTATTCAATTTTTGATATACACATTTGAACTATTTTTCCTGCCAGCTCTCATTTAGTTAATTTGTCTAGGCTTATGGTATTTATCTCCTTAATATTCATCTATTGACAAATCTTTGTATTTTTTTAGAGATATGACATAACCATGTGGTTTGTTGATCCTTTAAAAGTTTTCCAACCCCTCAAGCAAATTGGATGGGGATAATCACTATAATAAATAAGGGTTTCGGCTATGAAATTTCAAAATCGTAGCCTATTGTATCAATACCTCCAACTCAAAATATTTCATAGGTTATTTAAAACTACATTCAAGATAGGCTACATTTTATATTCTTAGCTAAAAGGATTTGGTGATGCTTTTTTACTGTGAACTTTCAATAGAAAAGGATTTTTTGCTAAAAAAATATTTCGTAGATTAAAAGTGACGTTTTTTAACTATGAACTTATTTTTGTAGCAAAAGGTTTTTAGCTACAAAATATTTTTTTAGAAAATAAGATTTGGAAACATTTTTTAATTGTTAACTTATTTTTACAGGTAAAAACCTAAAACGCAAAGGTCTCATAACTATTAGCTACATAAAAAAATTTCATAGTTAAAAAACTTTTGCTACGAAAATATTTTCGTATCGAAAAAAGAAGAATAAAAACAATGAAAAAAACATCGTCTTGATAACCTAAAGACACTCTTTCTCTCTATTTTTCTTTCATCTTTGTTTGTCTTCTAGAAGCTCCCTCTTCTGTTATCTCTTTAGCATGTTTTCTCTAGCAGCTCAAGTTTCTTCATCTTTCTTTATTTGTATTTGGTATGTTATGTACAACTCTTCTTTCTAACCTTACAATATGTGCAGCATCTTATGATGAATTTTGGACTGATCAATTATCAAAAACCTAATTTTTTTTCATTCACTTATAAACATGAAATTGAGCTCTTTGCTACGTATTGTTCTTTTTTTTCTAATAACAAGACAACTCATTGTTGTTATTTCTAAAGTCTAAAGTAAATAGTGTTTTGTATTTCTATCACTCTTTCTTTGTCGTGCCCATTTTTGTTTCATCCTTTAGCTACTTACTACTTAAAATATCATGGTTGTTTAGCTTAACGAAATACTTTTTCCTCACAAGAAGAGCACTAGCAAGCTTAGAATTTTGGATTCTTACAAATCATGAGATATGACAAGATTGGTGGAGTAGTTTTTGGATCAATTTGAATGTGAGGTCAAGTCCAAGTATAGGATGAAAAAGTTGAAAATTTTGTTTAGTACTTGAGAAATAAATTTTAATTTGGCATGACCTAGCCTTTAATTGTAGAGTAAAAATAAAGGAAAAATACTAGTAGAAAAAGGTTGTTCTAAACATGCAACAGATGAGGACAAAGGTTGGAATTGAGGTGTGACAGTGGCTTGATTTAAATGGAGTGGAGAGAGATAACTCACCCATAAATGATCAAATATGTAAAGCCTATTTTTAATAATTTCTTGTAAAAGACCTTCCTTCAAAACTTGAGCTTTCACAAAGAAACAATTAGGGTGAAAGTCAAAGTAACATTTATTTTCTTTGACAAATTTAAAGATACCAACTAAGTTTTTAGTAATGGATGGAACATGTAAAATGTTTGACAGAGATAGTGAGTTATTAAAAGGAAATGGAGAGAAAAAATAGAGTGACAATCGTCTTTGATGCATAAGCCTGCTCCATTGCCTATATGCACACATTCAAAACCCTTATAAGGAGCCTTGTGTTGAAGGTCAAAGGAACTTAGTGTAAGGTGGTCAATAGCTCCAGTATCAAGGTACCAATTAGCATCATAAAATGTTTCAATTAGAGCACAAAAAATAGAATTATTACCATCCATTGTAGTAATAAGAGAGCTACCAGAGTAGTCTCGATTGACTTGTTTACTATATTATTTACCATATTGGCATCAAAAGCTAGATCTTTTATTTTTTTGTAAGTAAATTTCTTTTATCAGTTTTAAGTATAGAGATGGATTATAAGCCTAAAGTTAACATCCCCGTTAGCATTTAAAATATATTTCTCTAAAGGAGTGTTATGTAAAACAGTATATAGAAGTTAACTATTTTACTAGACTTTATACCTAAAAGATTAATGGAATGTTTAACACTTAAATAGCAAATTTTTAACCTTCCCTTTTCACTCTCTTATTTTATTTTATGCTTTTGTAAGTAAATTTCTTTTACTAGTTTAAGGATGGAGATGGATTCTAGGCCTAAATTTAACATCCCCTTCGGCCTTTGGAATATATTTCTTTAAAGTTTTATATATAATAGTATATAGATGATTTCTTTCATAGTCCAATTTGATTACTTATTTTTATAGGAAGGTTAATATATTACTTTTTTCTTAAGTCATTTATAAGAAACATAAGGTAAGTTTAGGTCCAAAACTCTAATGTTTGATTCTTTGTTGTATTTAAATATTTTTTTTACAAGAAAAGAGATGAGATCATTAACTTCTTGAATAATTTTCTATTCTAACAAAAGAGAACATATTTGAGACTTTCTTTTCTTTAAGTTAGATGTTAGCATAATAGAGCTCGGATTGTTCCATACTTTATTCAATGATTTTGAGTTTCATTAGCACTTGTTCCATATCTATTGCAAGTCTAAAAATTTGGGCAATTTGTTTGGTTACTTTATAGTGGAGCATCTAACTCTATAGCTCGCAAGGTTATCTTAAAGTCATTATGTGATATAAGGAGTTCTAATTGATCCTTCCTTGAGAGTTCTATTATGCTTGTTGATAGTTATAGATTGCATCGTGTTTTTGTGGGTACTTTAGTGTGTGTTTAGTTATTAATTTGGTTGTTCAGTGTGTGTTTAGGATATAATTGTGTTAGTTAGGTTACATTTTTATTTTAAGTGTTTTGTGGGTTGGAACATGATGCCGAGCTTCAATGTTATACTTTGAAGTCTTTGTTAGTGTTTTAGGACAATTGGAGGAGATTTGGACAAGACTAGAGAAATAACCTAAAGCCACGATCGTGGCAAATATGCCATGATAGTGACATAAGCAAGAGCACGGAGCCATGATTGTGTGGAATATGCCACGTTCATGAAAGAAGTTGCTGCAGGGAGCCACAATCGTGACAGAAGCTGGTGCAGGGAGCCACAATCGTGACAGAAGCTGGTGCAGGGAACCATGATTATGAAAATTTTTTGGACCTTTCGGACCAGATTATTCCACTAAGGGTCACGATTATGTCCTGATATATACACGGAAAACTGTCCCAACTTGAGTTTTGGAGGAACTTTTTGGACCTTTCGGACCAGAAAAGGACCCTATGGTTGTCCTAATTAGAAATACTATATAATATTTAAGAACGTAACCCTAGGAGAGCTTCTACATTCAGCCACTTTTGGGAAGTTCAAAAGACACAGAAAATAAGAGGGAGAGAGAAGAAGAGGAGGAAGAAGAAGCAGGTCCCGACGCTACTACTTCCCAGATTAGGTGGTCTCCCAACATTGCTGCCTTCTTGGATTATCCAATTCAAGTTCTATTTACTTTCCATTTCTTTTTTGTTCGTTTAATGTATAAGATTGAAATGAATTGAATGATGAGGGGTTTCAGATTGTTGATGATGTTTTTAACTCTTCCTTTAAAATTTTACTTTGATTTAATGTTAATATAGTTGATTTTGTTTTTTATTGATTAAGTGTTATGTTTAACTTCAATTTTTTCATATTTTGGTAACAAATTGAGAGGGTGAGCTCGAAAAAATGATTATATTGGATTAATGAGAGTTAGGTGATCTAATAGACCATGTAGTTAATCATATCAATTTTTGTATAGAGAGAGATCTAATGTGAGACTCGATAGTTTAGTAGAGAGCTTCCGATCAAATTTTAATTATGAGTCTTTTACTAATTGAGAGATTGTAAATTCCATAATTTAATTAGGGTGAATGATTTAAGGCGCAAGATTACAACTCAAGAGAGAGTAATTCCCCTACAATAGTTTAAAACTGATACCCCGATATCATACAAATGTCTAGGCTAGCATTAATGACAGGTTGAATCCACTCTCTCATAACTTGGCAATTTCTCTTGATTAATTTCCATAGTGACCTTTTGTGTTGCTCAACTTCAATTCCTGTTTTGTGTTAATTTCTTGTGTTGAATTCATGGAATCTAATTCCCGTGTTTATATTCTTGTTTCATTTTTTAAATACATTTTTAGTAATTTATAAGCCTTGGATAACCTAAGATTAGATTTGTTTACCCTCCTTATGAGATCGACCCTTCAAATACTACAACTTACAACCTTTGCACTTATGGTAATTGAGGGATATAAATTGTAAGACTCAACACCTCAATTAATTTTTTGGTGCAGTTACTAGGGAGTTGTAGGATTAGTCTAATTCTTTTAATCTAAATATTAAGGGGAAAAAAGAGATGAAAGTTTACGCGTAAGGTATAAGATACATCAATTCGGACAACCCAAGGCAAGAATTGGGAATCTCAAGAGTTAAATGCTAAGAAGAGGTCAAAAGAATGTTGGTGGAGGAAAAACATCACTCATTGCTTATCGTCAAGGGATTACATGACCACTAGTGTAAGCGAGTACACTCTAGATCCATCACTGCTAAACATACTACGAATCAACCTGCAATTCTATACGTTATCCAATGAGGATCCTAGTGTTCATTTCGCTAATTTCTTAGAGATTTGTGACACCTTTCGATATATTGGGATATAGAAAGATGTTGTTAGGATAAGACTCTTTCCTTTTACACTTAGGTATAGAGCCAAAGCGTGGTTGAATTCTCTCAACCTAGCCAATGTCACAACTTGAGAGCAACTGGTACGAGCTTTTCTAGATAAGTACTTCCCTTTAAACAAGATAACAAGACTAATAAAGAAAATTATCAATTTCTAGCTAATTGATGGGGAGTCTTTATATGAAGTGTAGGAGCGATATAA
This sequence comes from Erythroxylum domingense, assembly GCA_025594535.1. NCBI lineage: Eukaryota > Viridiplantae > Streptophyta > Magnoliopsida > Malpighiales > Erythroxylaceae > Erythroxylum > Erythroxylum domingense. The sequence goes on along the minus strand of JANQBM010000222.1, from coordinate 17,990,650 downwards.
GGAGTTGTCCTTATCATAACCTACCTAACAAATTCCTTTTGCAAACCTTCTATAATAGAGTTAATCCACCAATGAGGGGCATTGATCACAGGTTTCTATATGATAAAGTTTTAATATTTTAACCTTGATAATACCGCAAGTGCACGAGTCATTCATATAGTACCTAAGGTGTCAATCCTATGAGGAGGAGTAATTTAATCCTAAAATCTAAGACTCTACTCAAATTTGCAATAATTCAAAATAACAAACTAAGGTAAGAAAAATTTTAATCAAGCAATCAATCTCAAGAATTAAATTTAGAAATATAAACAAAATAGCAATTGCACAACCAACTCAAGAATCAACCTAGGAACTACCAATTGAGAGAAAGGGGTTTTAATCTGACCTTAATGAAAACCCAGTTGATTATTAAAGTATGGAATTATCGGGTCTAGACGGTCCTATGGTGGATTACTCTCTATCGAGTTATAATCTTTAACCCTAATTTAGATTATGGAATTGCAACCTCTCAATTCACAATTTACCCTAAACCTAAATTAGATGTGAAATTGTCCAATAACCTACCAAAAACCTATGCATAATCTCTAATTACATAATTTTACCGGTTTTACTCAATTCTTAATCTATTAAACTACCTAATTCATATTAGCACAATTTAATGATATTCACTCAGTTTACCCTATCGGTTTGTTACTGAATTATTAAAAATAGAAATTGAATCACAAATAACTGAATAAAAATGCAATCAATTCACTTTCATTGATATCAAAGACAAAATCCTAAAGGTGGGTTTAGACAAATATCAACATTCAATAAAACCTATTCTCAACGACTATCCTATTTCTATACATCAATAAAATTGAAATAAAATCAGAAAATACAAATGGAATAGATTGATGGAGGTACCAACAGTGGGAAACCTCCTATTCTAGGAAGTACTTCGCGTAAGCTTCTTCTCCCTGTCTCTCTTCCTTAGATTCCTTCCTCAATCTCTCAATAAAGCTCTATAGGGTTTTTGAAATTTGGCATATGTAAAAGCTTCCTTTTTCTGTTCTTATTGTTCTATTTATGTTCGTTTGAGTTTAGGGTTGAACTAGGGTTTTTTAGGGGTCCGAAAGGTCTAAAAATCCCTTGAAATGCAAACTTTAGAAGTGATTGCGATTCTACCCGATGGAGGCCATGACCGTGGCCCTATAAGCTAGAATTGTGGCCTATGTTAGGCCTTTCTATCACTATCATGCACTATTAGTCCGTAATCATGGGCCATTGTTTTGGCCTGAATGTCTTCCAAAACTCCTCCATTCTTCGATATTGACCCTAAAACACTAACAAACACATCAAGGTATCTCATAAACATAATATTTAAGCTCAAAACCTTGTACTAACCCCTAAAACACTTAAAACATAAATAATTAACAAATTAACACAATTCTTATCTAAACACATATTTAATGATTGAATTAATAGCTAAACATATATCAAACTAAGTGTTAAAACATGATGCAATTTACACTTATCAACATCCGCACACTTAAACATTTGCTTATCCTCAAGCAAACAAAAACAATCAAATAAATCAAGAAAACACAAAAGTCACATATGCAATAATGGACAATGGATTCAACATAGCGAAACAATTTTAACTATAAACACAATCCTTCAAGTCGTTCTAACTTATTAACAAGCCAAATTTGTGTCTAAACACCTTGGACTAAATATACAAACTAATCAAAATTTTAATGTTAAGTATATTCACCTCTATCACTTGTATACACACATTGATAATCATTCAGTAAAAACAAAAGTGTAGCTATTCCTCAATAGGTTTTCATGAAAAATCAAGCTACTAACAAGTTTGGTAGGTTTTTATTCGAAAACATTCTTTTTGTTGATTTTTCTTTAAATATATAAACTTAGTTTTTTACACGGAGGCAAACATTTGTGATGAGTATTGATCCGGTTACTCAACTAAATCATGTTGTTATTAAACTGCTTGGTTGGAATGTCATTATAGCCTTTTTACACAAAGGCACATATTTGTGATACTTGTCGATTCAATTACTCAGCTACATTACATTCTCAACTGGCTACTAGCTTTATTCATAATCCGAAGGCTAGCAAAATAATTATTTTAGTTAAAATTATAAAACTTTTTTTAACACTAAATTTTGAATAACTTATTATTTTAGCTGGTCATTCTCGTGAAAATGTACTTATAATGCCACTTAAGGCTAAATCTATCCTGTTTAAGTCCTAGCCATTAATGCATTCACACAATTTACATCATGCAACCTAAACAAACTATCATACAATATGCAAAATTCACACTCAAGTTAAAATACACAACCATCCCCAAACTTAAACAGCACATTGTCCTCAATGTGAGAAGGGTACACAAACACACCAAAGGGGGAATAAAACATAATATATAAAAAAAACATAAGAAGAAAATAATAAGAAAAATGGAAAGAAAAGGTTTAGAACATGAAATCGTTAAGGTGACTAAGGTAGTGACGGTGTCAGAGATGGAGATCATATATGCTTGATGTCAAGCTGGCTTTCCTATCTTATAATTGATTCAAGAGACCAAAAGAATTAGCAATATAAACCATTCCAAATCATTCAAAACTTATTTAAGAATTTAAAACAACCCTAAGTGCATAACAATTTAAATTTAACTACTAGACGTGCTAATTTATGGTCATTAGCTTGACCTTCATCCTTTAAAACTCAGTCAGGATCAATTATGAGCGACTTGCTTCCACCCTTTTCATTCAACATCAATTTTGTAGCCTATGAGTAAGCTACAAATTGCAAAATGATCAGAAGGACAATATTGATAAAATTATGAAAAGCAATTAATTTCAGTAATGTTCTTTTCACTAACAAACTATCAATAAGATAGGGAATAACAAAACTCCCTGAATCGTTTATTAAGTCTAGCTATTTGTTTGGAAAAAGGGAGAGCTGCTCTTGTTCTTCCTTAGTCACTCCTTTTTCTTCTTCTTCTTTTTCTTCATGGATAGGGACTTTCTTAGTTTCTTCAAAATCGATGTTCATTTTCAATTGTTCTTCATCCTCATGCTCTTTTGAAGATTCGACATCATCAACTCTTATGAATGATATTCTCGGTGGGTAAGGTGGAGGAGGAACATAAAGGAGTCCACATTCTTTTCTTCATCGTTTTTCTGCTTCTTTTGGTCTTCTACAGAGTGGGTTTTAGCTGGTCTATCTATTAATTCTCCTAACTCTTTCCCACTCCTAAGTGTGATAGCATTAACTTGCTCTCTTATATATACTTCCATGTTACTTGAAAAACTTCCCACACCTTTTATGGATAACACATTGACAAGCTATTCCACTTGAACCTCCAGGATGAGAATAGAAGAGGCACGAGTCCTTATTACTTAGTTAATTTCCTTTTCTAACCTCTTATGGTCCTCCTCCATACTTATGAGCTTGTCTATGATCTTGTCTAGTTTGGAATCATAGTCTTTGTATTTATCCTATTGATATCCATGTGACCTTTGATTTCTAAACTGAATCTCAGTATTATTAAACCAATGAAAATTTGGGTGGTCATGCCACCCTGACTAGTATGTGCTGGAATAAGGATTGCTATTTTCTAGACCAACTTATGCTCCGTTAAAGTTGAATTGCTCCACATTACTGTTTTCCCCTAAGAAGCAATCTACTGTGATATAGCTTTCTTGTTCACATGACTCATATTCGAGCTACATTGCTTTGAATGGAGAGGAAGCGGTGACTTTTAGGCTATTCAATTGCTTGTTTAGGTTGTCAATCTCAACCTGCAATATTGTCATCGAATTTACAGCAATAATCATTCCTCATAGGTCCCAAAAGGTTGACAGCTTTCTACTTCGGTCGGATGTCTAAAGACAACTAGTGTATGCCATATCTTCTAACAGATCGAGTTCTGCTTAAATTGTTTCCTCATGAATGATCCTCCAATAGCTACATCTATGGTGCTCTCTTTGGGTGGGCTAACTCCAGTGTAGAAGGTTTGCAATAGGACTTCATTGGGTAGGTTATGATGAGGACAACTCCTTTGTAACTCTTTATACTACTCCCTCACTTCATATAAAGACTCCTTGTCATTTTGCTAGAAATTAATAATTTCCTTTATTAGTCTTGTTGTATTGATTAGAGAGAAATACTTATCTAGAAAAACTCGCACCAACTGCTCCTAACTTGTGATGTTGGCCACATAGAGAGAATTCCACCAGGCTTTGGCTTGATCCCTAAGTGTAAAGGGGAAAAGCCTAATTCTAACCTCATCTTCCGCCATCCCAATATATCGGAAGGTATCCCAAATTTCTGAGAAATTAGCTAAATGAGTATTGGGATCCTCAATGGTTAATCCATTGCACATTAGTTTGCAGTATGTTTAGCAGTGATGGTTTAATCTCGAACCTATTAGCTTGCACTGGTGGTCATATAATCCTTTGACGATAGGCATTAAGTTGTGGCCTTATGATGTCCATAAGGCCGTTACTTTGCATGATATATTTCCTTCATTATTGTTCTTTCCATCTCTTTTTAGCATTCAACTCTTAAGATTTCCCATTGTTGTCTAGTGATATCCAAGTCAATGTGTCGTCTAATTTATTCCCATTTTTTGAAAACACAAAGGATAGTTAAAAACCCTTAGACTAAAGAACTAAACTAATCGTCTCTACGACAATGACGCCAAAAACTTGATCATAAGTTTCTATATGATAAAGTTCTAATATTTTTAACCTCAATAATACCGCAAGCGCACGAGTCATTCTCGTAGTACCTAAGGTGTCGATCCTACAAGGAGTAATTTAATCCTAAAATCTAAGGCTCAACTTAAATTCGTAATAATTTAAAATAACAAACTAAGGCAGAAAATTATTCAATCAAGTAATCAATTTCAAGAATTAAATTCAGAAATATAAACAAAATATCAGTCATATAACCAACTCAAGAATCAACCTATAAACTACCAACTGAGGGAGAGGTGATTTTAATTCAACCTTAATGAAAACCTAATTAACTATTAAATTATGGAATTATCAGGTCCAAACAGTCCTAGGGTGGATTACTCTCTCACAAGTTATAATCTTTAACCCTAATTTATAAACCTAGATTATGGAATTGTAACCTCTTGATTCACAATTTACCCGAAACCTAAATTAGATATCAAACTGTTCAATAACCTACTGAAAACCTATGCATGATCTCTCGTTACACAATTTTACCGGCTTGATTCAATTCTCAATCTATTAACTACCTAACTCTTGTTAGCGCAATTTAATGATATTCACTCAATTCATCCTCTTAGTTTGTTACTGAATTATTAAGAATAGAAATTGAATCACAAATAACTCAATAAAAATGCAATCAATCAACTTACATTAATATCAAAGACAAAATCCCAAAGGTGAGTGTAGACAAATATCAACATTCATTAAAACCTATTCTCAATGATTATCCCAATTCTATACATCAATAAAATTGAAATAAAATTGAAAAATATGAGAGGAACGGATTGATGGAGGCAGTAACAGCAGGAAACCTCCTATTCTGGGAAGTACTTCGCGTGAGTTTCTTCTTCATGTCTCTCTTCCTTTGATTCGTTCCTCAATCTCTTGATAAAGCTCTATAGGGTTTTCAAAATTTGGCTAATGCAAGAGCTCCCTCTTTCTGTTCTTGTTGTTCTATTTATGTTTATTTATGTTTACGGTCGAACTAGGATTTTTTTGGGGTCCAAAAAGGTCAAAAAATCCCTCTAAACTAGAAGTTTGGAAGCGGTTGCACATATGCCAGGTCTGTCACGATCATGCACTATCAGGCCAGGATCGTGGGCTAGTATTTCAGCCCAAATGTCTTCTGAAACTCCTCCGTTATTCAATATTGACCCTGAAACATTAACAAAAACATCAAGGTACCTCATAAACATAATATTTAAGCTCAAAAGCTTGTACTAAACCCTAAAACACTTAAAACACAAATAATTACCAAACTAACACAATTCCAACCTAAACACATACTAAATGATTGAATTAATAGCTAAACACATATCAAACTATGCCCTAAAATATGATACAATTTACACTTATCAGGCACCATAGATACAGCTACTAGAGGATCATTCATAAAGAAAACAGTTGAAGCAGCACACGATCTGTTAGAAGAGATGGCGTACAATAGTTGTCCTTGGACATTAGAACATAGCAGACAACATCTAGCCTTTCAAGATCCAAAAGGAATGATTACTACAAATTCAGTGACAGCGTTGTAGGCAGAGAATAACAACCTAACTAAGCAACTAAATAACATTAAAGCCACCTCTTCCTCTCCATTCAAAGCAATTCAGCACGACGGTGAGTTATACGGAAAAGATAGCTATATCATAATTAACTGTTTCTTAGGGAAAATAGCAATATGGAGCAATTCAACTTTAATGGAGCATAAGTTGGTCAAGGAAATAGCAATCCTCATTCAAACACATTCAATTCAGGGTGGTAGAACCACCCAAACTTTTAGTAATCTAATAATTCAAGGATTTAGTTTAGAAATCAAAAGTTACATGGATTTTAATAGGATGAATACAATGATTATGGTTCTAAACTGGGCAAAATCATGGAAAAGCTCGTAAGTATAGATGAGGCTCATAAGAGGTTAGAAGGGTAAATCACCCAAGTAATAAGAACCTTTTCTATCCTCTACCTAGAGGTTCAAGTGGAATAACTTGCCAATGCACTATCTACAAGAAGTGTGGGAAGTCTTTTGAGAAACAAAAAAGTATATCTAAAAGAGCAAGTTAAGGCTATCACACTTTGGAGTGGGAAAAAGCTAGACGAACCACTAGAAAGCCAAGTAGAAACCCACCTTGTAGAGGACCAACAAAAGCGTAGAAAGGATGAAGAAAAGAATAAGGACCCTCCCAATGTTCCTCCTCCCCCTTACCTATTAAGCATACCATTCATGTAAATTGATGTGGTCGCATCTTTAAAGGAGCAAAAGTAGGATGAACAGATGACATCGGCGGTAGAGGTTTAAAAAGATATAGATGTCTCTATTCACGAAGCGGAAGAAGTAGAGGAGATGAAGGTGATTGAGGAAGAAAGTTAACAGTTCACCTCTTATCGAACAATCTGTTGAATTCGATGAAAGATTCAGGGAGTTTCTATAATAGCCTGTTTTCCATACTAAGGGTTAGAACCCTAAACCATTTTACATGAGTAATAGTATTGAGGAATTTAGGAAATGCATTTCATACACGTGCATATTATTAGCATACATACATGAATTATTATTTTGTACACATTGCAAAGATAGTATATGTACTCAATTGACATATTCTGAGATATGCAAGGTTTAAAATGATCATGATATGATTATGAATTTTTATGTATTGAATTTGGTTTGATGGTTTTCAATTATTAATTTAGATTTTATTGTTATAATTGGGAGATTTATGAATAAATATGAATATTTGGACAAGGAAAATTGCCAAGTGGCAAAACAAATTGACTCATGTTAGTAGAAATCAGTGAAATGTGGCATTAGATTTTAATAACAAATGGCTTAGATAATTGGGTGACAAATGAATTAGAGATTGAGACACAAATAGTGTAATTTTTAAGAGACATTTGGAACCATAAGAAGAACACATGTGCCAAGTGAAAAGTGTCACAACACTTGCCACACACCTTAACCCACGACACTCATACAAGACAAAAACATCTTTGTCTTTCATTTTTTCTACATGCTTTCTTCTTCTTCTTCTTTCTTCTCTCAACTCACGATACTCTCACCCAAACCACAATGTTAAGTTTTGCTAAAATCTTTCACTTACCACTTCAACACTTTGTTATCTTCTTCTTGTTAATGAAAACCTAACCTATTCCTCCTTAAAATTATAATGATCATGTAACCTTAGGGGCTAGGTTAACTTGAGTATTTAAGGAAGCTTTTGAGCTAAACAAATTTGATGTTAATCTTCATGGCTTATTTTAATATAAACATTTATGATGATTTTTTAAGGATGGATTGATATTCAAAATGGTGTTGATTATGTATGCTGAAAGTTGATGAATAAATGGATATAATAATGTTCTGTTTTTACGTAAATGATAAACAACAGTTTATGAACTGTTGTATAGATGATTTTAAGTTAGAATTAAGGTAAAAATGATGAGGAATTGAGGTCTAAATGATGAATTAGGAAGAAACTGTTTTGGATTTAGTATGTAGGGGTTAATATATGGAAAAATTGAAGGAGAATAGAGATAAAATATTTTTAGATAACACATCCCACAATCATAGGAATGCCTCCACGATCGTGGGAAATGCATTGAAAGTGAGATTTTCTCTTTTATGTGATATTTGAACCAACTAAGGATAAGCTACTTTACTTTAGTGCATTTAGACTTAATTGAGGCTTTAAATGAACCCAGTTCAATGCTTGACCAATTGATTAAATTGTTTGATATGTTTAGGTTGTTAATTGATGTTATAACTTAAGGAATGGATTGTTGATACCAATGTGTTTAAAATTTGAAAATTTACGAATGATATAAGAGTGAAGGTGTTCTTTGGAATGCAATTGTGATCCAAAGGAATGAGTAAGGTGTATTAAGTATGAATGAATGAAAATTAGGATTTTGTGTGATTTTATAATGCTATAAAAGGATTGGTGAATATATAACTGATGAAATTAGAATAATAAAGTTTACTTGAGGTATAAGCCTAAGTGCAAACTAGATATATACAAGTTACAACGTTTGAATGATCATGACTCGTGTTTAAGAATACATAACCGGAGAAAGTCAATTACACACACACACACACACACACACACACACACACACACACACACACACACATATATATAAAACACACACACGTGTGTGTGTGTGTGTGTGTATGCATGGTTGAAAATTTATATGAATGATCAAATTAGTAATGTTTGTACAATGTGTATATTGCATGATTTTAAATGTACAAGTCAAATGCCAGCATCTAGACATTGCGGGTTTGTCAAGGCAATAACTAATCTGTAACGTACTGTGAGTCAACTTAGATGTTTACTCACTACATTTGATTTGTTCTGTTTAAATTTTAGTTATTGAACTATTATTGTTATGATTTTGATAATTCCAGATATTGATGGTCTGAGGAGTTTGATAATTGAGATTGTATTGGGAGTGCTTCAAAATTGTATATGAATCTGAAAAAATGTGTACTCAACTACATGTTGAATGTCAGACTTAGATTCGATGAATATCTAAAAATGATTGTGTACAATGAATAAAAAATATTAATTGCATATAGTGAGAATTGATGCATTCCATTACAATATGATGCATAATCAGATAAAGGAGTTATGACCGGAGTGACCAATGAAAAAGAGCTTAAAGCTCAAAAATGTGCACAAAGAGCCACATACTCAAATATTAATGAGCCCGGTATCCACGAAGGATGCGGGATAGTTTATGAAATGAGACCGATATCTACAAAGAATATAAAACAGTAAAAAGGCACTCAGTCACAAAAAATAAAAACGAAAATAGAGTTATATCTGCATATGCATTTGCAAATATATATATATATATATATATATATATATATATATACATGTATTGTGTGAAAGATTGCAATGAATTATTGAATTGTGATGATATGAATGATTGAGATAAATGATCAACTTATTTTAAAATGAGTATATGAAATGTGTAAAATTCATGATGTGTTGTTAAGATGAGGTATACTGTGAATTTAGAAATATATTTGTGATATTCATGTTCTGACTAAGTGAGCACATCAAGGATGGTTCACTCACTGAGTTCACAAACTCATCAAAATTGCAATGTTGAATTTTAGGTATGAGGGAGATCTAGCTCCTATGGAAAACTAATAGAAGTCTAGTTTTATCAAAATTTGGAAATTATGAATGGTTCAAAAGTCTGGTCAGCTGATACTGAGAAATTTAGATAGAATATTTTTGTTTAGTTTGTTATGTCATGTAGAACATCTTGTAAAAGAGTAGTAAACTCTCACATGTTTTCGATACTGTAAATATATGTATTATATAGTGTAATGCTACAGTGTAAATTATGTTTGTGAATGAAATGGAAAAAGTTGATCTTTTGAATATGTATGTTTTGTATGATGCCATAAGAAGTGAATGTGATGGCTCTAACATGTCATTTTCATAGGGTATATTCTTAAATATCCTTAGGATATTCGGGCATATGCTCTATGGAGTTGGGGAGTTACATGTTTTTGGTATCAGGCATGTTTTGGCATCTATAGAAACAAATAAGAACATTGAGATATGATATATAGTGAGAGACTCATATAGTGGCCATGATTATTGTTTATTATAGGTCATCCGTTATAAAAGATCAAGTTGTAGAGTTAGCTGACCTAGAGTCTTTAGGAGCCAATAGAGAGTCTTCGGTACCTCGGTCATACATGTATTGTGTGAAAGATTGCAATGAATTATTGAATTGTGATGATATGAATTATTGAGATAAATGATCAACTTATTTTAAAATGAGTATATGAAATGTGTAAAATTCATGATGTGTTGTTGAGATGAGGTATACTATGAATTTAGAAATATATTTGTGATATTCATGTTCTGACAGAGTGAGCACATCAAGGATGGTTCACTCAATGAGTTCGCAAACTCATCATAATTGCAATGTTGAATTTTAGGTATAAGGGAGATCTAGCTCCTATGACAAACTAATAGAAGTCTAGTTCTATCAAAATTTGGAAATTAAGAATGGCTCAAAAGTCTGGTCAGCTGATACTGAGAAACTTAGATAGAATACTTTTGTTTAGTTTGTTATGTCATGTAGAACATCTTGTAAAAGAGTAGTAAATTCTCAGATGTTTTTGATACTGTAAATATATGTATTATGTAGTGTAATGCTACAGTGTAAATTATGTTTGTGAATGAAATGGAAAAAGTTGATCTTTTAAATATGTATGTTTTGTATGATGCCATAATAAGTGAATGTGATGGCTCTAACATGTCATTTTCATAGGGTATATTCTTGAATATCCTTAGGATATTCGGGCATATGCTCTATGGAGTTGGAGAGTTACAGGTTTTTGGTATCAAGTATGTTTTGGCATCCATAGAAACAAATAAGAACATTGAGATATGATATATAATGAGAAACTCATATAGTGGCTATGATTATTGTTTATTATAGGTCATCCGCTATAAAAGATCAAGTTGTAGAGTTAGCTGACCTAGAGTCTGTAGGATCCAATAGAGAGTCTTCGGTACCTCGGTCTGACCAAACACCTTAGAGAATTCCTGAGAGAAAAGAAAGGAGGTATGATAAACTGAGGAAGCAGGGGGCTGTAGACTTCTATGGGAGTACAAACCCTGCTTAGGCAGAAGGTTGGTTAGAGAGAATAGAAAGGGTATTTGATCGGAGGGACTATGAGTCAGATGAAAGGTTTGACTACGTAGTCTCGTTACTACAAGGTCCAACTTATCAGTGGTGGAAGTTGTTCCCAACAGTACCACCTGACCTTGTAATTTAATATGGAAAGACTTCCTGAGGGTCTTTAAGGAGACCTTTATGCTAGGTATATACTTGGATATTAAAATGAAGGAGTTTCTAGATCTAAAATAGGGAAGTCTCTTTGTAGTTGAATATGAGATACGATTTAATGAGTTAATGAGGCATGCTACTGCTTTGATTCCAACTGAGTAGGATAAGTGCAGGTGATTTGAGGATGGATTGAATATGGAGATCAGAGTGAGGTTAGCCATTACTCATTTGAGCAGGTTTACTGAACTGTGGGCTGCCTCAATTATGATTGAGCAATTACTGAAAGATGGACAAGGAGAGTACAGACAGAATTTCAGAATGAAGAGATATCATGAGTATCAAGTTGCTTCTGACAAAAGATTTGGTAAATGCCAAAATAGATCATTTCAACCACCAACTAGATCAAGACAGTCGAGGTTTAGACCGAGAGGTAGTTTTGTCAATAGAGGTCTAGTATCTAGAGAGCAGACACAACAAATGTCTAGTTGTGAGCATTATGGAAAGAAAAACGGTGGTGAATGTTGGAAGATATCATAAGCTTGCCTTTGTTGTGGCTTTTTTGAACACCAGTTTAGAGACTGTCTCATAACTTTCAAAGCACAGTCTTGAGTGAGAGGCAAATCAATGATTGAGACAATTTTCCAGCAGACCAAAGCTAATGGATCAAAACAGAGAGGTAGAGGCAGAGGAAGAACAAGCTTGGCAAGTCCTAATGTTAGAACTAAGATGTGGAGTAATCAACCGCAGTCTCAGGCTAGGATCTATGCTATTACCAGACATGAGGCCCGTAACTCCCCAGTTGTTGTTGTAGGTGTGTTAAATGTCTTTAATTTTGAGGCATTTGCATTATTAAATCAAGGATTTACACATTCATTCATCACACCACATCTGGCATCTAAACTGCATTGTGAGAGAGAGATGTTAAATATGGCTTAGAAGTAAGTACATCGATAAGTAGTATTATAGTGATTGGAGAAGTGTGTAAAAGGTGTATGGTTTGGGTTGATCAGGTGGAGTTGAAAGCCAATCTGATAGTATTATAGTTGAAAAAGATAGATCTTATCTTAGGTATGGACTGGCTTATTGCATATAAGACTGTGATGAACTGTTATACTAAGGAGGTGATCATTGAATCTCTTAATCAACTGAGAGTAATATTTCAAGGTGTTAGTCAAGCAGTGCCAGCTAGATTGAATTCATTAATGAGTGCTTTAATACTGATTCGAGGTCCATGCTAGGCTTATCTAGCCTATTTGATTGATAACTGAATTAAGTAGACAGTACAGGATATTCCTATTGTTAGGGATTTCTTGGATGTGTTTTCCACTTAATTTTCTGATTTATCCCTAGATAGGAAAGCAGAGTTCACTATTGACCTTGTTCCAGGTGCTGCTCCTATATCTATTCCTCTATATAGGATGGCACCTTTGGAACTTAAGGAAAGCTCAGTTGTAGAGTTGTCAGATAAGGGTTATATCAAACCTAGTGTGTGACCTTGCAGAGCCCAGTTTTATTTGTGAAGAAGAAAGATGGGACCTTAAGATTATGTATTAATTATAAACAGTTGAATCAAGTGATAGTGAAGAATAAGTATCCAATACCAAGAATAGTTTATTTACTTGATCAATTATAAGGAGCTTAGGTGTTTACTAAACTAGATTTGAGATCAGGGTATTATCAGTTGAACATAGTAGAAGTTGATGTACCAAAGAGTGCATTCAAGACCAGATATGGGCATTTGAGGTTAGTCCTACAAATAATAAGACAGAAACAATTGTATGCTAAGTTCAGTAAGTGTGAATTTTAGCTTAATCAAGTGATATTCTTAGGTCATATGGTATTTGGATAGGGCATATAAGTCGACCTAAAGAAAGTTGAAGCAGTAATGAAGTGGGAAGCTTCGAGATATGTGTCTAAGATTTGGAGTTTTCTTAGACTAGAAAGTTATTACAGGAGGTTTATTGAGGGGTGTCATTGATCTCAGCCCCTTTGACAAAGATTCTGAGGAAGAATGTACCTTTTAGATGGACTGATGAATGCCAGAAAAATTTTAAGGAATTAAAACATCAATTAATTACAACACCAATGTTAGCTATTTCATCTGGATCTGGAGGATAAGTTGTTTATAGTGATGTTTCACACCAGGGGTTAGGATGTGTTCTGATGCAGTATGGTAGAGTGATTGCATATGCATCGAGACAATTAAGGTCTCATAAGTTCAACTATCCATTTCATGATTTAGAACTTACTGCAGTAGTGTTTGCTTTGAAGATTTGGAGACATTATTTATATGGTGAAACATTTCAAATATTTACAGATCATAAAATTTTGAGATATTTATTAAGTCAGAAATAACTAAATATGAGACAAAGAAAATGAATTGAATTAATTAAGGATTATGATTGCACTATTGAATACCATCCTGGAAAAGCTAGCATGTGCAAATTGATAAATTTACCTTTCCCACAAACTTCTATATACTGGACATTAGAGAAGATGTGAAACCCTTATGGTTTTGGGACGATCATTCCTAACCACTGCTCGCTCAATCAATAACATTGATGGGGTGAACTAACTATGAGTGTAGGAAAGCAACAAATAACCTTCAAGGTGTCAAAGAAAGACTACTGTTCTCCTTTACCTCTAATGAATATCAAGGAACCTGAACCTCGGGGAGAATGAGAAGATATTGAGGATTCTGGGAATGCTTTTAGAAAGAAATGATCTTGTAGAAGAAAGTGAAGGAAGGAAAATCATAATGAAGGTGGAAACCATAGCATGATAGCTCATGTGCAAATTGTAAGATCAGTAACCACAATACCATTGCACCTTTCATTCGACCCACTGTAAGCTAAAAAGAGTGTCGAGGTACCGACGTTAAAAGAAGCACTGCATGGGAGGCAACACATGGAATTTTATTTCCTTTGATTGTTTTTGTTTGAAAGTTTGAATAATGTAGTTAGGATTATTTTGTTTCCAAATAAAATCGATAAGGAATAAGACTTCAAGGTAAATTGGATGATCATCAAGTAACCAAAAGAGAGATGAAAGGGCCATAAAAGAATTAACAAGTGATTTCGAAAAAAATGTGAAAAGAACGAAAGAAGAAAAAAATGAAAATTTGGTGGAAAATTGCAGGCCACTATCATGGCCTGCAACTGGGCAGAAAAGAGAAACATGTGAATTTTAAAGAAAATTTTACCATTTTACCCTCCAACCACCTATATATTCATTTCTAACTTCACTTTTTCATTCACTTTCACTTTTAATTTATCTCTATAGATTTCAAACTTCAAAACACTCTCACATCTCTCTACAAAAATTTCAAACTTCCAATTTTCTTCCAACTCTACCTATTCATAAGCCAATATGCCACACATTAAGCAAACAGGAGCAATCATTAGGACAGAATCAAGTTTCGAGATGAGGGAGAAAGGAATAGAGCAACAAACTTCAGAGCATCCTTCCCAATCTACAAAGAGGAGGAAGGTATTTGTTTTCAATCCCTAAATGCTAAACAAATAGTAGTTCCTAAATAATTTGATTTTGAAATGCTCGATAGTTAGAAACAAGCGATATGGTAAAGAACTTAGCTGAAATAATTTAGTAGGACAAATTTATACACTTCCAATTTACTGTTTACCAGGAGCTCACTTTGGAACTTTTCACTTCCCTTTCCTATGAACCGTTGATCCCCAAGGAAATGTGGTTTAGGTTGCAGGGATGAGCTTATAAATTGAACATAGAAATCATGTACGATATGAGTGGGTTCCCAGAATCCTCCATTACCGATCTGCTTGATGATTTTTATGTTTCTCGCTACCAGAACGAGCTCACTGGGTTAGAGCAATTTGATGTCAAAAATTCCCACAACAAAATAATAAGGACCCACGAGCACTTGTTGCTAGACAAATTCATATGTCAGCTGGTTTTTGATAAATCAGAAACCAATAAGTATTTAACAAAGGAACTCTTTATATTGTGGTGTATAGATCACAACATTCTAGTGTGCACCGTCACATATATTCTAAATGCTATTGTTGCGACTCCATACAAGTAGAGCAACAATTTAGGTATGGGGTACCTAGTTTCTGCCATTGTTGACTATTATGGCGTGGATTGTAGTAGGTTAACTATCCATCTCCCTGACTTCCTAAATCATCACCATTTATAGAGGGCTGAAATCTTTAAGTCCCACAATATGGAACTTTGGGATATCAGTAAAAAAAACACATGTTAAGATTAGAGCCAATTAGGCGAGTTCGAGTTTAGTGCCACCTTAGTAGGCAGAAGAGGACTCGACTAGTGAAGAGTCTGAGGAGGAAAAAAAGACAGAAGAATTCGGCCAGAAGAAAGTTCTGGATACAACCTCCGCAAACAACAAGGTGATTACAGATACACTGGCAGAGAACTCTAGAAGGATAAGGGAGATAGATCGAGCTCAACGGTGTCAAAGCTGGGATATTCATCGTATCCATAAATATTTTAAGGCTTAGGGCATTCCATCCTCACCTCTGACACCATCCCTACCCCTATCTCCATGAGACTTTGTCTAACCCCCTTTTTCTTTCAAATTAGTTTTCATCTTTATTTTTATTTTTTGTTTTACTTTAAGTTATGTTTCTTCTTCCCTTCTGTGTTTATTTGTTCCCTTCTCACATTGACTTCTCACATTGAGGACAATGTGTTGTTCAAGTGTAGAAAGGGTTATGTGTTTTGCTTTGTATGTGATTTTGCATATGGTATGATAGTTGTTAGGATACATTTTGTGAATTGTTTGAATGGGTCAATGACTTAGATTGATTGAAATTGATTTAATTTTGAACATAGTATATTAGGTTGGGAAGAATCATTAGCTCGCAAAAATTAATGAATTGGGGTCTTTGGATAACTATATAGCTTAATTAGGATTTAGTGTAAGTTTTTCACCCTCTAAATTGTCACATTCATTCATAATTTGAGGCCTTTCAACTTAAGTAACTTTATTAGTATTTTTCATAGAAACAAGTAGCTAAAACAACAAGGTAGGAAAAAAAAATGTTTATTAAATAAATAACTATTTTTCTGACCTTTGGGTTATGAATAAAGCTCGTAGCTAGTTGAGAACGTGATATAGTTAAGTAACCAGATTGACACGAATCATAAACGTTTGCCTCCATGTCAAAAATCTATAATGACATTCTAACCAAGTAGCTTAATAAAACCATGACTTATTAGAGTAACCAGATCGACGTTCATTACAAATGTTTGCCTCTACGTAAAAAGACTAAGTCCATGTTAACTAAAAAACAGAAAACAAAAAAATGAAAAATGAAAATGTGTTTTTGAATAAAAAGCCTACTGAACTTGTAATAGCTTGACTTTTCATGAAAACGTACTTAAGAGTAGTTACAGAGTCTGAATGACCAAAGAATTATTAATGTGTGTATGCAATTAAAAAGGGTAAATAAATTAACACTTGGATCTCAATTAATTTGTATTAAAAGCAAATTTTGTATGTTAATAATTTGACATAACTTGAATGATTATGTTTAAGATTAAATTTATTTCATGAAGTTAAAGCCATTGTTTCATTACTGCATTGTGTATTGTGTGTTTGTTGTTTTGTTTGCTTGAGGACAAGAAAATGTTTAAGTGTGGGGATGTTGAAAGGTGTGAATTGTATCATATTTTAGGGCTTAGTTTGTTATGTATTAAGTGTTAATTTGAGTGTCTAGTATGTTTAAGCTAGAATTATGTTAGTTTGTGTGTTTAAGTGTTTTATGGGTTAATATAAGTCTTTAAGCTTAAATATTATGTTTTTGAGGTACCTTGATATTTTTATTAGTGTTTCAGGGTCAACATCGAAGAATGGAGAAGCTTCAGAGATATTCAGGTCGAAACAACGGCCCATGTTCGTGACACATTTGGACATAATCATGACAAAAGCAATGGAGCTAGCGCACGATCGTGACCCATATGCCACGAACATGACAGAAGACTATGCCACAACCCATGATCATGGCTTGATTGCCATGATTATGATAGAAAGGGTTGGATGCATACCATGATCGTGGCGTGACCTGCATCGGATAGACGCGCAAACAAGAGAAAATGTCAAGTTTTGAGGGATTTTTAGACGTTTTCAAAACCCTAAAGAGTTCATCAAGAGATTGAGAAAGAAAGGAAGGAAGAGATACGTGGAGAAGAAGCCTACATGAAGTACTTATCAAAACAAAAAGTTTCTCGCCGTTGCTGCCTCCGACATCCATTCCGATTCTATTTTCTTTTAGTTTCAATTTTATAATTGTATAGAATTTGGGATAGCCATTGATGATAGGATTGTTGAATGTTGAGGATTGTCTAAACTCACCTTCGAGTTATTTTATCTTTGATATTAATGAAATTTGATTGTTGCGTTTTATTGGATTTCTTGTGATTTAATTTCTACACTTGCATAATTTGCTGATAAACATAGAGGGTGAACCAAATGAAAAATCATTAAATTGGGCTAACAAAAGTTAGGTAATTTAATAGAACAAGAATTAAAAATTGATAAATTTATGCGAAGAGAGATCTTGCATAGGTTTTTGGTAGTTTTGGACAACTTCAGATCTAATTTAGGTTTTGGATAGATTGTTAATCAAGAGATTGCAATTCTCATAATCTAATTTATAAATTAGGGTTAATGGTTATAACTTGAGAGAGAATAATCAACCCTAAGATCGTCTAAAACCAGTAATCCAATAATTCGTAATCAGTTAGGTTTTCATTCAAGTTGGATAAGATTCCCCTTTCTCTCATTTGGTAGTTCTTAGGTTAATTCTTGATTGGATGTTGCATCTGCTATTTTGTTTATATTTCTGAACTTGATTCTTAGAATTAATTGCATGCTTGAAACAAATTCTTGCTTTAGTTTTGTTCACTTTTGAATTATTATGAATTGTGTTGGCCTTAAATTTTAGGATTAGATTAAACCTTCTCGTGGCATCGACACCTTAGGTACTATAAGAACGACCCTTGCGTTTGCAAAATATCGAAGTTAAATTATTAAAATTTATTCACATTGGAAACCTATGATCAATTATGTTATCTTGTGTTGATTGAATTGGGTATTGTGAAAAGATGATTTTAATGCGTTCATTAAATCATTTATTTGCAAACCCATTATAAAATTTTTTATATAATCCTTAATTGTTATGTTGAAATTCATGTGTAGCGACTAATGATTCATAATCATTAGGGATAACATAACCTTAGTTAAATGACGCATCATATGTGGTTATTGCCTTGATTAATCAGTTTTCCTAATTCATAATGTTACTACCTAATTAAATCTAGAGATCGTATCTCAGGTTAGTCAGTGGTTAGGTTTAATTAACGATCGTATCTTGATTAAACACTATTTAAGGGAAAAATCGGGTTAATTATTAACCCACGATTAATAGTTGTTAGGAGAGGTTTGAGAAAAAAAATCAATGAACTATGTTTAATTAAGGTGTAGGTCGAAATTGAACTAAAAACTAGGTTCCTACTGAATTCGCCACTTTTATCATTTTGTGCATATTTTCTTTAATTTGTTTTTTTTAGTCTAGTTTCATTTTTATTTTCTTATTTCCAAAATCCAAAATCCCCCTATTAAACCTAGACACTAATTACTTTCATTCTGGAAACTTTACAAACACTCTTTGTGGGATCGACCTAGACTCACCACTGTTATAATGGTAGGTCTAGTTATTTTATTTTGACTAGCGTTAAGGCGCGCTGTCAATTTTATAGATCTTTCTTTTATAGGAAGGTTGTCAACAGAATTATTTCAGTTAAGATTGATGATATTCAGCTAAATTCCTAGGATGAGTTACTATAAGGGGTTTTTAAATACTTCTCTGACTTGATGAACAAACCCTCTAGTGCTCACTCTTCTGTTCTTCTTCTCTAGTAGGTTTTATAAAGTGGATTATCTTCTGAAAAGGTTAACCTTCTTATCCAACTTGTTACTATCAAGAAGATTGAAGAATCAATTAAATCCCTACACACCAATAAAGCCTCTGGTCCTGATGGATTCAATATGAACTTCTTTGTAAAGACTTGGCCACTAACAGGAAATATGGAGACTGAAGTAATCCTGAAATGTTTCAACAATGGCTCCCTTTTGACTGCTTTTAATAAAACCTTTATTACTCTTGTTCTTAAGAGTGGGGAACTCAAATACTTTTCTAACTATCGACCCATTTCATGTTGAAATTCTATTTATAAGTTAATGTCTAAGATATTCACTCACAAGCTCAGAAAATTACTACTTAATCATATTGGAGACTCACAGGTGTTTATTTTCTAGTTATAACAATTGGGAATAATGTATTAATTCTATAAGAACTGATCAAATCATATTACAAGAAAAAATTGAAAGCCAATTATTGCATTAAAATAGATCTCAAAAAGGCATATAATAATTTGGTTTAGGAGTTCATCAGAAACATTCTAACTACATTGAATTTCCCAAACTTATTCATACAGTGGATCTCTCAATGCATTTCTTCACCTTGTTTTAATATTCATCAATGGTCAGCCCTCAAACACTTTTACAAGTTCCAAAGGGATTAAACAAGGTAATCCTATAACACCTTCTTTGTTTGGATTGGTTATATAGACCTTTAGTTGATTGCTTTAGAGAGTGGTAAAAGGTACCAAGGGTTTTAAATTTCACTCCAAATGTAGAAGATTTGAACTAACTCGTTTGTGTTATATTGATGATCTCATTTTTCTATCTAAAGTTAATCCTTCTTCTAAATCAGTGTTTATGAAATACCTTAAAATGTTTAGTGGGATGTATGGTCTTATTATTAATTATTTAAAGAGTGGTTTATTCTCATCACAAAAAGCCTCTAACCTAGAATCCACTCTATCCACCATTACTGGCATCCCTAAATGACAACGACCTTTTATGTATCTTAGTATCCCCGTGACAAATGATAGGATGGTTTTTAGGGATTATACTTGTGTAATTGATAAAATCAATTTCAAAATTGCATGTTGGAGCTCTAGAAATCTCCCATTGGCTGGAAGTAACTTATCATATCCATTTTGAACTCCATCAGTGTACTGAGCAGCTTATATTACTTTTCCTTCTAAAGTGATATAAACTATTGAAAAGATCCTTAATAGGTTCTTATGTTCAGGTGGTAAGGTGAAGATGAGGTGGGGTGATGTTCTTCTATCCAAAAATCAAGTTAGTCTTAGTATTTTTCCCTCCAATCCCTCAATACTGTCCTAATTAACAAGAGACTATAGAGACTGCTTACAGATAAGCAGATACTTTGGTACAGATGGATCCACGCTTATTTTATAAAGAATAGGAGTCTATGGGAATTCAATGTAAGATGAGAACTCATTACTTGAACTTTATTAGAAATGGAGAAAGCACCATATTTTGGTTCAATAATTGGTTGTCAATTGGACCTTTGATCAGACTAAGTGAACCTAAATCTCTTAAATCATTTGTTAACTCACAAAGCTTTATAGCTTAAGTTCTCATAGCTAGGAATGAGATCATTTCTGCTATAGTTCCAACATTTTTTAAGATTGAAGTTAACCAGACTTGCCTTACTTTAGATAGGGATTATGTCATATGGAAACATATTTTTAATGGAAAGTTCATCAATTAAACCTACAGAAAGGTGATTGCAAGTAACTTACCAACACTTCCTTGGACATATATGGTCTAGTTTGGTCATCACCATCCTCAAGCTTCTATAACCTTATGACTAACCATGATGAATAAGCTACCAACCCTTGATAGAATTGCAAAATTCTCACATCTTGCTAATTGATGCATTCTCTGCAAAAGGGATGAGGAAAATTTTGATTGCTTATTCTTTAGGTGTAACTATATGTTCAATACCTGGAAAGCTGCCAAGATTCTTGATTACTAAAGGTTCTAAAGATTCTAAACCAAATTAAGGTTTTGTGCACTGATATGAGATTCCACAATAGGATTACTAAATGGTGTTTTTCCATCTCTTTATCATTTCTTGTTACTATTGTGTGGGATGAGAGAAAAACTTGATTCTTCTATGATAAATACCTCTCTAACCAACAGTTTAGTACTCTTCTAATGTAGAGGATAAGAACACATTTTAGTATTCATATAAATAGGGAATTGGATCCATAATTTCTCAACTTTTATTTGTAAACATTAATTTTCCTACTATGATCGAATTATTACCTTATGGTTAGTTGTTTCTCTCTTAACCTATTTTGATTCCCCAATTTAAACTCCAATTTAATCAAATCAATTTTATCCCCGTATAGCCATAACCTTAAATTAATTTCCAGTTTTTCTTTATCTGTCTTTTCGCTTCGTCTATTTTTGTCTGAGGATCATCATGTGTGGCTGGTGTGGCTAGAAATGGATTCGAGTCATTAGCTCATGGCCTTCAAATTTGTGAACTGGTGATTTGTCAATTCCTAAAGTTCACTGCAGCTTTTTCTTTCTACTGTTCACCTTGTTTCTTTATTATAGCGATTGTCATTAATTTCTTTGTCTTTTTTTCTATTGCTCCATTGTAGCCCCCAAAGGGGCTAGTTCATAACTCATTAACCTCCGACTCCTTTTGAGGAGGTTGGCGGGGAGGAACTCTACAACTAGGCTCCCTAACTACCTTCCACAGTTTTGTTCTTCTCAATTCTCACCCGTAAATCATTTCAACAGTTCTCCTTTTCTGTTTAACTTTTCTTTTACCAGATTATATTTAATATGGTGGAGGAAATTCCTAGAGATGTTAGACATGAGATAAATGAGCTAAGCATTATTTACGGACTATGAAAATTAATTTATGGTTAGGATTGTGCAAGGATAAAATTTAGATTTTTGCAAATTTTGGATTTTAATTAAATTCTGGCTTAGATTAGAGAGTTAATTATATTATGTTAATGTGATTAGTATTATTTAGAATTAATAAAAAATTATCAAATTTGTTGAAAATTTTGTTTTTGGGTCATTTTCTAAAAGTAATTGAAGTTTTATAAAGTCATGTTGCATACCTGAAACATTATAAAACTTATAATTTAATGTCAATTAATATATTTTTATCACGTTGTTAATAACATATTAAAATTTTGATAGTTATATCTTTATTTATTTATTTTTGTCTATAAAAAATTCAGTTTGGATGACTTTAAAATATTGAGTTCTATTTTAAAACTATAAAATGTTAAGATCTATTTTATATTTAAATATTAATGTTATGATTAAATTTACCCTTTTAACTAAATGAAATTCAAAAGTTATTTTAAATTCAATTTTGTGTAATGAGTTATTTCCTTTTATTTAAATAATGTTCATCTATTGTTATGACACTTGTAAAACATACAAATTACTAACGTCAAAAATAATTAACCTTAATTAACCACGTAAGAGTTTTTATATATTAGAAGAATGCTTAATAATTATTAAATTTTAAACAAGTAAAAAGAAGGTTACATGTAAGAAAGCACAATATATTTATCCCTAAAGAATATATTGTGGTGAAAAAAGTATTAAGTTAAAGAAAATAGCAATGCAAATCACACACGAATATCTTATCTTCACCAATACAAAAATGACATTATTAAAAGGAAAATAGGTTCATTAATATGTATACACCTATTTATGACCTATTGTTAGACCCCTAAGTCCTAGATAGTAAAATTGTGCAGGCATTGGCGAGTTTTGACCAATGTTTAACAAGTGGAATAATAGAACAAGGAAAAGACTTGCAAGGAGGCAAGCTAAAAAAAGGGTAATGTCAAGTGTTAGCATGTATTGGTGCACATTAGCGAAAATTTTTGACGAGATAAAAGATTCAGATGTGAGACCAAAAGAGGACTTAAGATGGACTTTAGGTGGAAGGTTAGCTAGATCATATGCATTACAGGAATATTTGAGAGTTCTATGGTAACTTAGCTAGTAGATCAAGCATGGTGTGAGTTTTGGGAGAATTTCGGACCTTGTACAAGTTGACTTGGCTGAGGCTAGGTCCTTAAATGACTAAGAACTTAGTATGTACTCAAATGGATGGAGTATGGCTAATGGAGTTGGCATGGGAAAGCATTGGATGGAAAAGTGTGCTATTGCCTTGGATGACTCATCATCAACAAATAGAGATGAGGAGATCTTGGATGATGTGGCAGATAAGATCACAGTGGATGAACATCAACTCTAAGAGATAAAGATCATGTAGAAGGATCATTTGAAGATAGAGAAGATCTTTGTAGATATGGATAGATCATTCCTAGGTAGATGTTATCTTTTATCTTATTATTCTGGTGTAACTTAATACTATTAGATAAAGTCCTAATTGGATAGGGATGTCATTCTATTGGTTAGTATGATGTAATTTAATAAGGATAAGATAGGCTAAGATATGATCTTAGCCAATCGAGTTCTAGTAAGATTCTAACTTGGTCATCTAAAGGTGCTTATAAATAGTTCATTTGAGCCTTATTTTTTTCATAGGAGGGAAGATTGAGAAAGCATCCTTTGTATACTTTGAGGGAAGCAATGAAGGTTGATTTTTGGTTGTATCTCTTTCTTGTTCTTATTATTGCCATGAACATATAGTTCTTTCATAATTTTCTTGCAAGGGTGTGAGAGTGAAACATTACGAGGGTCATAAGGGATTCGAGAACAAGTAGGTTGGTCAATGGTCACAAGGAAAGGCTGAATCCTACTTTAATAGACCTAAGTGAGATTGTCGTGCAAAAGGGTTGGGGCAACTAGTGAATAAGTTGGTGCTTGAAGGCAAATATTTGTAACAACTTGTCTCAGAACCAAATTTCGATATGGCGAGAGGTAACAATTTGACAGAGCATGTCAACTGAGTGGAATCATTTATTAGGTCGATTCCTCAAGGGGATGAATAGATAACATCTTATAATACTCTATTCGAGATGTTGGAGGCACGAATTCAATAGTTACAACATCAAATAGCGGAGTTGATGAAGACACAAGAGGACTCTAGATTCAAGATCATGATCCTAAGGCGTGTTGTTGCAGCGCAAGATGTTGGATGTGTTGAAAGAACTTTGAAGAAGGTGCGAGAGTCATAAGTTTTCAACTACAAGCTGAGTGCCAAGGAGCTTGAAAATTTCTTGTGGGACATGGAGCAATACTTTGCAGCGGTAAAGGTGTTTAATTTGGAACAACAGTATGGATAGACCTCCCATTGACACTTAGGAGAAGATGAAAAAGCAGATAACAGATTAGTTCCTCCCTAACAACACTTCATGACTCTCAAAGGAAGTTTTAAAGAGGTTGAAACAAGACAACTTGGTGCGGGAGTATAAAGAAATTCACATTTTTTATATTGGAAGTGTAGAACTTGTCGGATGAAGACAAATTGTTCAACTTCATAAGCGGCTTGCAAGTTTGGGCACAAATGGAGATTAGGAGACAGAATGTGAAAGACCTTCCAAGCGTGATAGCCACTATAGATGCCTTGGTGGCTCTTCAAATGCGTCAACTGATTCAAACTAGGTACGAGTACAAGAAGAATGGTGGGATATGGAATGGCTCAGAGAAAGGGAAGGAGAAGGTAGGTGAATCTTCCTAAGGTAAGTCCAATAAATAATCGAAACAAGATATTGCTTGTTTCATTTGTGAAGGGCAAGCCTTTGCTCGTGAATGCCCAAGACTGAAGCTAGGAAAGGAACAAGTAAATACCATGGTGGCAAAGGATCAAGGAGAAGAAAGGAGGACTCGATAGAAGAAGTCTACCTTAGTAGTTATGTTATATTGGGCGCAATGGACCTTATAAAGAAGCGTTCGAACAAAAGCAAGGTGAAACCCGATGGAGCGGGAATATGGTACGTGGGAGATGCATTAATGATAAAGGAGTCTTCGAGGAAACCACATTTAAAGGAGTGTCTACATATTATTTCGACAAGGGCATCGAGTTTGCCAGTCGGGGTGGTTTGCTAGATTCTTAAGTCCTAGATAGTGGAATCGTGTGTGCATTTGTGAACCTTGACCAATGTTTGACATGCGAAACAACAGAACAAGGCATAGACTTACGAGGAGCTAAGGAAGAAAAGGGGTAATGTTAAGTGTTGGCATGCATTGGTGCACTTTGGCGGAAATCTTTGACAAGATGCCAGATTCAAATGTTAGATCAAAAGAGGTTTTGAGATGGACATTAGGTGGAAGGTTAGCTAGATCACATGCCTGACGAGAATATGCAATAGTTTCAAGGTAACTTAGCAAGTAAATCAAACATAGTGCGAGTTTTAGGAGAGTTTCGAACCTTGTACGAGCTGACTTGGCTTAGGTTAAGTCTTGAAGGACTAAGGACTTAATGTGTGCTCAAATGGACAGACTATAACTAATAGAGTTGGCATGAGAAAGCAATGGACAGAATAGTGCGCTATTTACTTAGATGACTCATCATCAATGGATAGAAATGAGGAAATCTTGGATGATATGATAGATAAGATCACATTGGATGAACATCAGCTCTAAGAGATAAGGTCATATGAAAGGATCATCTGAAAATAGAGATCTCTATGGATATGGATAGATCATTTCTAAGTTGATGTTATCTTTTATCTTATTATTGTGATGTAACTTAATCCTATTAGATAAAGTCCTAATTAGATGGAGATGTCATTCTATTAGTTAGTATGATATAATCTGATAAGGATAAGATAGGATAAGATGTGATCTTAACTAATAGAGTTCTATTAATATTCTAACTTGGTCATTTAAAGGGGCCTATATATGGTTCATTTGAGTCTTGTTCTTATTAAAGAGAGAGAGTTTGAGAGAGCATCCTTTATATACTTTAAGAGAAATAATAAAGGTTGACTTTTAGTTATATCCCTTTCTCATTCTTATTATTGCTATCAATATTGAGTTCTTTCATAGTTTTCTTACAAAGGTGTGAGAGGGAAACACTACGAGGATCGTGAAGTGCTTGAGAACAAATAGGTTGGTCAATGGTCACAAGCAAAGGTTGAATCTTGCTTTAATAGATCAAAGTGAAATTACCATGCAAAGAAATTGACATAACTAGCGAAGAAATTAGCGCTTAAAGGAAAATCTTTGTAACACCTATTCTAAGCTTTTTAAAGCTATTCAATGTTTTCTTCTTTACCTGATATTATCCTATTTAGTTGTTTCAATGCTAGGCCTATTTTATTGTTTTTAAGTTTTTAATTTCTGCTCTGTTTCAATTGTTTTAATTTTAAACTTATAAAAATCATTTAAAATTTTCCGTTTCTATTTTTATAATATACTTTACTATCACGCATTGTTCAGGCATTGTGCTCTATTCAATTGTCTTTCATACTTGAATAGTTATGGAATATAGTTAGATCTCCTCATATAATGTCAAGCAAAGTGTACTAGGCTTTTATTACTGTGGATTAGAAGTTCCACTAATTAAGAACATCCTAAACTTCAAAGAATCTTGGAATTAAGGTTTTTTTAATGTCCTAGATATAGGGTATGACATTGGGTCATAATATTGAAACTACAATTTTGTCCTGCCTATTATAATATCTGAATTTTCTTTGTTTAGGGTAAGATCCCAATTAAATTTTTTAGATCATTTGACCAAGTAAGATCTTAACCTATAGTTTTGATGATAATAAAATATATTGTTATTAATAAATATCCTTTCGGTGATATTAGTAGCTTTATTATAATGAAATCATGCAATATCTATATGATAAAGTTCAATAGAAAGACAAAGTAAGAAAATCGTGGTAATTCTTTTTATAACTTTATTTTAATCATTTGAATGAATTAAGGACTTAATCATATCGGTAAAGATCACCATACACATAAGTCTGCATCAATAACCATTGAAAATCTGATCATGAATGACTTTAATAGTCAACTTAAAATTAAAAAACAAATAAACTAACCTTGCTGCCATTGTAGAATTCACCTCTGTAGACTATTAAT
>JANQBM010000222.1:17945707-17958097 GCA_025594535.1 Erythroxylum domingense | reverse complement strand
GCATGAAGATTTTAAGGCAAGCTGTTCAAAATTAACTTCAATGAAAAGGCAATCGATTCTAATAGAAGTTAAAATCAATCTGATTCAGGAAAAACATATACCAAACATGAAGACAAAGAAATAGAATGAGGGTAACTAAAAGTGAACCAGAATGCATCAATGACATCTTCGGGAGAGAGTTTCTTGGATTACAAAGATTTGATTAATCATCATACAAAGATTTGATTAATCATCATTCTATTTAGATGTGATCCAGTTGTATACTTAATTTACAATTTATTCATTTGGTTGTTTCAGAGGGCTGACGAAGAGACAGGAAAACTAGAGGATAACATATATCCAACCCGTGAGGTAATTATCATGTTATGAAATGTGATGTGCTTTTTCTTGGTTTAAATTCTTGTTCTTTATTCGTGTATTGGTTTTTTTGGTAATGAAAGTCTTTGTTATTGTTTATTCTTGTATTATTGGTTGTGGTTTTTTTGTGATCATTATAATTGTTTTCTTTGCAGACATTTTGAATGTAAAAAAGTGAATAACAAGGATCATGATGCTATGCTTCAGTGCCTGGCTTTGTTTGACCTTTGGAATGGGCAATTAGATTTGATGAGAATGATCATGTTGTTAAGCTTGTTTAGATACACAAAAAGAGTAAGTAGGAGTCAAAATGCGACAGGTTGTAGGGCATTGACAGTAGCAACCAGGCAAGCCAATATAAATAGGATTTTGCATGAGGGTGATAGGAATAGTAAGTGGGATTTAAGGATGGACTTAAATGCATTTACAGTGTTATGTGAAATGCTTCAGGTTCAAGGTGGGTTGAATGATAATGGCCATGTGCCTATTGAAGAAAAAGTGTTAATCTTCTTCAGAATATTAGCACAAAATGAATCTAATAGAGTAGTACAAGTTAGGTTTATAAGGTCAGGAGAAACAATAAGTAGGGTCTTCCATAGTGTGTTGAAGGCTGTACTGAAGCTTCAACATATCTTATTTGTCAAGCCCATTCCAATTCCTGAGGATTGCACGGACAATAGATGGAAATGGTTTAAGGTTAGTAAAGTTAATTAGCTACAATAAATTATCTAGTTAATTGCATGGTTTTCAATTACTAAACTACAACTTTTTATTTTATTCTTGGAATTTTGTTTAAAGGATTGCCTTGGTGCTCTAGATGGGACCTATTTAGAAATAATGGTTCCCCATGCAGACAAACCCAGATATAGAGGTAGGAGAGGGAAAATATGCATTAATGTGTTAGGGGTGTGTGATAAGAACTTAAACTTTGTTTGTGTTCTTGCTGGATGGGAGGGTTCAGCTGCGGATTCAAGGGTTCTGCATGATGCTGTTACTAGGCCTAATGGACTTCAAGTTCCAAGGAGTATGTAACATAAGAAATTTGCTATGTTGTTGTTTACGGTTTGATTACAAATATAATAGTAATAGTGTCATTTGTTTATAGGAAATTACTGCTTAGAAGATGTTGGGTATAGCAACGCTCCTGGCTTTCTTGCACCTTTTAGAGGCACAAGATACCATATTCAAGAGTGGGCAAGAGATGGAAGAACACCTAGAAACCTCGAAGAGCTCTTTAATAAGAGACACGCTTCTGCCAGAAATGTGATTGAACTTGCATTTGGTTTACTAAAAAAAGATGGAAAATCCTAAGAAATCCTTCTTTTTATCCAGCAGCCACTCATGTGCACATAATTCTTGCATGCTGCCTTCTGCACAACTTTATTAGGTTGCATATGACAGATGATCCAGCAGAGGTTACTCCTCTTGAGGTTGAGGATATGCCAATTGGAGAAGATACACCTTTCCCTTTCTTTGTTGATCGTGTTGAGACAACTAATGAATGAAGTCAATGGAGGGAAGATTTAGCTAAGAATATGTTTGATGATTGGAGAAGAAACCATTAAATTGTAAACTTCAGTTTACTTAATGTGTGTTTTTATTGAATTGAGTTCAAATTTGGTTGGCTTCTATTTGTCACTGGAATTGAGCGTTTATATTAATTTCTCATTATATTTTAGACTTTCATTGTAACTGAACTTTATAAGGCACCATTAAATTTCTGTTTATTTGCTATATTTGTACTTAATTCAATGTTGCTTATAATGCAATTTTCTTTTCTTGATTGCAAAATAAGTGTAAATGTATGTTGGTTAATCAATTATGGAAATGGTTTGGAATGGTTTAGGGTATGACATTGATGGTTTAAGTGCAATGTCAAGAGTTTGGACTGAAGAGGAAACAAAAGCACTTGTTACTTTCATGGAGGGCGCAGTTGTGGCTGGTCACAGAGCTGATTATGGGCAATTTAAGCCTGGCACATTCCAACTTCTTGCTACAATGATGGTAGAGAAGTTTCCTAATTGTGGCATAGACAAGAGACATGTCAAAAATAAGCACAAAATGTTAAAGGACAAATATCAGATAGCGTTTGACATGTTGAACTGCAGTGGGTTTGGTTAGAATGAAACCAAACAATTTGTTGAGGTTGACAGCAAGCAAGTGCTCGTCGAATGGATGAGGGTAATTGTTTTAGTGGATTATTTAATTATTTATAGAACCATCATAATAATTTTTTGTTTGTGATGCTGAAGTTTTCTGTGTTTTTATCCAGAGCCACCCTAACAAGTTCTCCACTCCTGGAAAGTCTTTCCTGTTGTATCCTAGACTTGAGTTTGTGTTTGGGCGAGACAGAGCCACTGGTGCAGGGGCTCAAGATGGTCCTACTGTTGTTGCTGAGCTTGAAACAAATGAAATTGAAAGCGAATCACCAACAGCTCCAGCAGCTCCTGCGACCCCAACAGATTCAGTAGCCCCATCGGGCACTCCTATTCCAGATGCTTCAGCACCTCCTACTAGTTTTTGTTGCCTCTTCTAGCAACATAGAAGGGAGGTAACAAAAACGTGGGAAGCGATCGAAAGTCTTGCTGCCTCATTTGCTGAGGGCATTGATAGTGGTAGAGAAAATGCAAAGATCCTTGATGATGCCATTGCAGGAACGCAAAATCGCCAGCTAGGTGAAGAGCTTCGAAAGTTGGGTTTCTCCATGGTAGAAGTTGTTAGGACTGTAAGGGCCTTTGCGAAGAATGCGCATTCTGATAGTCTTTTCTGAGGTTTAGATGCAGAACAAAAACAGGCCTATGTCAGGAGTCTCTTAGATGAAGAAATATGACTTTATTTCTTCTTAATATGTAATGGCTATATAGTAGCTTAACATGTAAATACGTTGTGCATTGTCTTCAAACACCCTATGTTATGTTGAATGATGATATGATGAATTGTTGACTTTGTTTGTACACTTGTGAATCAGTGATGAATGGATGGTTTATTAAATGTTTAATGTTTCTAAATTATGTACGTGTATGAATGATGACTATATGGTTTATTTTCAGGTAATTCATTATGGGCCGATACAACTTTTATGTCGTATTTGTTGGACGTCAAGTAGGTATTTTTACCAATTGTGATGATGCTAAATTGGCAACTGAGGGCTTTCCTAATGCTCGATTCAAGGGGTATCGCACGTTGGTTGAAGCAGAAAGTACCTATGTCATGGATGTCAGTAAGCGTACTTCAAGTCGAAATGAAGAACTTGTTCCAATCGCCAATGAAGTTGCACCAATACCGAATCAATTTTCACTTCCAACAAGTGAACAAGTAAATGAAGTTGTCATTTTGAAGAAACAAATAGCATGGAGTCAAGGATTTTTACTCTTTGCTATTGGAGTCATTTTCGGTATTATTGTTAAGGACATTATTAATAAAATATAAGGGTTGGATGTATGTTAAACCTATTATGTAATTAATGACATGAATGCTTAGATGTTTAATTACATTATTATGTGTTACAGTTAATTACTTATACTTGTAGGTTTATTTCATACCTATTATGTTATTAATTCCATGCATGCTTAGATGTTTAACTAAATAATTATGTGTTACAATTTATAATTTGTAGGATTATTTCAAACCTATTAAGTAATAATCATAATTTAATTAATTAGAATGTAATTAATTACTTCATTATAATATTTAAATTAATTTATAATGATATTATAATTAAATATACCATAATATAATTAAATATACTCTAATGTAAGAAATTAAATGTTGGTTCGAATCTTTTGAAATTTCTATTAGAAATGTTTCTTATCAGATGATTGAAAAACATATTACTTTATTTTATTATAAATTTATATTATTTTATTATATATAATGTACTGTTTTTCATTAATCATATTAACTTTATTAATTATATTTTAATTCATTAATTACTTATATTATTTTAATAAATATATTGTAATTAATTAATTAATTACAATATTTAAATTGATAATTAATAATATTTTAATTAATTAATGAATAATTATAATGTACTTCATAATAATATTATAATTAAATATAATGTAATTAATTAAGTATTAATAATTTAATTAATTATATTGTAATTAACTTATTTGTAATTAAATAATTACAAATACATTTAAAAGAAATATTGATACAATTATAAAATAATCAATTAATTATATATTTTCAATCATATTATACTGAGGGAGATTTTTATCATTGACACTATTTTTATATTATCCCCTACAACTAAACACATTTCTGTTCTTTAAACAGTGACAGTTTTTCTTGTTTTGTCCACCACAACCAATCTATTTTTGTTCTGTTCCGTCTCCAAAGTTCTGGCTCGTTCTGTCTCCGCACACAGAAGACGGTAACCAAACGTAGCGTTAATAGCTTAATTGTTCCGAAGGCAACCAAAAATTACTGATAACATCCACTTAAAATTAAGCTAACGATGCTTTTAGCTAAACAATTAGTTTCCAAATCTTGAGGACGACAAGAGTAGTTAAAAAAGGGATTGGAGCCATAGGGTGAATACTGTAACAGTACTGTGTCTAGACAAGATATTGATTTTTCGTGATCAAACAGAAAAGTTCAACGAGCTACTTAACTCGCCAATCACCTTTAGCAATATTACACGTAGCTATATCAAGTATTTAGCATTTTCTAAAAGTCAAAACAAACATATTTGCACCGATTATTGAGCTCATCCTTTTATTGAATAATGCCTTGCAATATCCTGCACGGAAGAAGAAAGGTCGGAATGTAACTGCATTTTAGTTCTTCAGTTGATAATTGAGGAATTAACCAATAGCAGTTGACAATCTTTTGCAACTTTTGAACAGCAAAAAATATTAAATTCAATCAGCTTTGAGATGCAATAAAAACAGCCAACACAATACATGCTTTACATTCGAGATGGAATAGCATACATATTATTTGTACAGCGGAATACACCATAAGTCGGGTATGTAATACCAACTAGATTGGAAAAATGACAGATCGAAACATTAGATGCTTTCTTTCATGGACACACCACACAGACCAGAGTTGCATAGAATAGTAAAATCAACTTGAAGCTAAAAGGGAGTATTTTGCACAAGACAACTCAGTACAGGGTTACCACTCACAAAACAATTCATCAAACAAGATATTCGATGTTGTTACAGTTAGTTAAATTGTAAAGATTCCCATCTAAACAGTCATTGAGCAGCATGACAGAATCTCATTCCTTGAAGCATCAAAATTATTTGGATCAACTAAACCCATTTAGTGTGTACCCAATGCAAATGGACTATAATTCCATAAAGTCTATAATTCCATTAAGTAACAAACAAACTCCCCAGACGAGCTGAACACTTCGCCATGGACTTGGCATTATTTGGATCTATACTACCATATTACAAGTACAGACCTTCACACTTGACCAAGCAATCATGGTTCCACTATCGCAAATACCAACCATAACCACACCCATCAAAGGATTGAAAAAAAAGGGTTGGCTTCATTAAAACTATCAACTATTCATGAGAAAAACTAAGAATACTTATTGCTCTTCCAAGACATGAGTATGAATGAAGAATATGATCCAACTCAAAAAGCTTTCAGTTAACATCATATGATAAGTTGATCTATATATAAAAGTTTTAACACTTTAATATATGATAAGTTAACATAATCAGCCTTAGCACAACAAATTAAAGGAAAGCATCCCTCTTTTTAGTAGTCATGTAGATCATCAAGACAATCCAACAACTAATATAAACTCTATTTGCATCCAACAAGCTTTTCCGTAATATCCCTTACCCTGAATCAAAACATAGCGAATAGTTAAAGCACAAAACTAGTGCAATGATTTTACCTCCACAATTAAAAGATAATCAGCAAACCCTAACCTAATCATAATAAGTAACAATTAAAAACACAACAGTTATGATAAGCTGACTATTTTTACAAAATCAGTAAAGCCTCAGGAACCCTAATAAGATGGAAAGAGAATCACATCAATAAAAGGGAATCGAAAGTGTAGGGTGTACTACCAAGTTAGTTATAGTAGAGCTCAAGACCCATGCCATCGTGAATCTCATAGTCCTTGAGAGTAATATGGTCTTTGTAGATGTTATACCACTTCTGAATGCGGATCTTGTCGGCGCGAGTACCAGTCTGAGCAGCCACCAGCTTCTTCAAGTCGCCGATTGTATCGTCTTCGTTGCATTTCACTCGTACCTTTTTCCCCAAACGATCATTCAAAACCACCTCGATCATCGTTTCTGTACCTTCTTCAACGACACCAAAACCTAATCCCCAAATCTTGTAGATTGAGATTAGTTTTGGCAAGTTGCACGTCCGTACCACGTAGCCGGACTTTTCTTTTTAAATGCCCAAAACTTTTATGAAAAGACTTCTATAACCCCATTGATGCAACGCGTGGAAGTATCCTAAGGAAAATCCGTGTCTAAGACTAATAAAAATTAAGGGTTTGAAGTTCGGTCCAATTTTTGGTTTTTAACCAATTATTTAGGTTTAGATATCATTCATTGTATGACTTTAAATCGTTTAAATGACTTGTCACATTTAAAAAGTGGTGGCAACAAATTCTTCCATTATTAAAAAAATTATAAATTTTATTTTTAAATAAAAAAATTGATTTCTACTAGAAAAGAATTACATTCTAATTAAATTTATTAATTTATTAAATATATAAAATCTTAAGATATTATTAAATTTATAAATTAATTATTTTATCAATTTTTACACTCCTATACTACTAGTCATATTAGCGTACATATAAATTTTTAGTATATGGCATTTCTAAACGTATATGTTTTTTACTAGTAATAAGGTAAAATGGGAGGGTAAAAAACTTTTTATTATATGTAAAAATATATTTTAGAAAATTGAGAATTGCTTGTAAAAATCCATATAGTTAAGTTAAGCATATGTAAATAATTACTTAATAAAAATCTTATTTTGCAAGAAAAGCTTCTAGTACCTTTTTTTTGTGTGAAAAGTAAATAATAAATTTCCTTTCGAAATGATAGAGTTGTTACAAAACATTACAATTCAAACCAATCCAAGTCTACGGAGAGGACACTAATTACACTTACAAAAACACAACATAATTAACAATGTTGTTTTGTAAGTTCAATCTAATTTTCAGCCTTGATATGATAAAGTCATTGTAAGAACTTGTTAGAACAATCAATCTTAGTTTGGTTAGTCTTTTTAATTAAGTAATATACACACCCTATACGAAACCTACAGCAATCCATACACATAACAACCAAATTCATGTACACGCATTCAAGGTATACAATTCTATTCAATTTTATACATATACATATTACAAAATTTCCCAATGCTTAACATTATCATTTAACAGTAGCAATATATCTTTACATTTACATGGTAATCCAAAAGAAAACATATAATTTCCTTTCTTCATTATATGTGTAATCATCTGTAACTAAAAACACATTCCAAAAGTACTTTTTCTTCTATCTGTTGACCTTGGTTTTTGGAGATATTCCCTGTACCTCACTCCTATAACTTGGATCTATATGGATTAACAACCGTGCTAAGCTTCAAAGCTTAATAGGGAAAACACTTAGTTTGGATGACTACTCACGGCAATCATCCTCCAAGTACACACATTCAGAAATATCACAGCTCATATACTATAAATTCACATTCATGAACCAAACATTGATGTTTAATGCTCATGTAAACAATAATGGCATACTTAAGCAAAATACATAATGCCAATATGCTTCAACATATTATTCATATGCAAAAAATGCACATTTATAAGCCAAATATTGATATTCAACGCTCATTGATACAAATTATCAATATAATTCCATATCATTACAATTCATCATTACAACTAATACAAATGTTCATCAATACCAATTATTCATGTTGTCATGTTGTATTTCTTATTTATGACTGTTAAGTTTTCTTTCTATGTTAAGCTTGCACATTTTCTGTAGGTGTGGATAACGGGGTTATGGATACCTGAAGATATCAAACTGTAGATACCCGAAGTTATGAACTATAGATACCCGAAGGTATCAAATTGTGGACACCGATAGTGTCAAACTGTAGCAACTACACTGTAACCCTATAGGCATGCCCATTTATCCACTACCAAGATAATAGAGTAGGCACTGTAATATTTCCTTTAACCATTTTCTAATTTCACAATTCATATATTGATAAGTCATGTGGTATACATTTCAGTTCATAAAATCTGTATCTATGTTCATACATGCAAGACATAACTTATCACCATTAGAAGGATGTCAAAATCACACTTATATAATCATACTATACACATATGAGCAATAAATATACATACAAATCATTTATTGTACATGCAAGTTTTCTTTGGAATGCATTATGCTCAATCTTAAATTCCAATTTTCAATCACCCAATTCACTTATGGTAAGTCTTATTTCATTTATTTCTAGGTGTGTGAAAATTTTTATACCCATTCATAAAGGTTTAGATAAGATGTGGTAGAAATTGAAAATGAAAGCAAACCCAAAACAGTACAATTTGAGCTAAACCACAAAGTGGTATAAAATTAGGCAAACTATCAGTCCAGGAACAAATCACTTGACGTAGTCTAGTTGTTCCTTAATATTCGTATATAAAAAGTCATAATTGGGTTTAATAGTCTTCTAGAAGTTTGTCCATTTGTGTCTCTAGTTTCCAAAACACTAAAGATCAAGCCATTTGGACTTCTAACACATGAGAGATAGACCAAATATCACACACTACTCCAAAACAGGGGCAACATCAAGGCACCATTTCTATCCCAATTTCCAATGTCATAAAGCCAGAATTAAGTTTGAGTTTCTTCTAGTGATTTTTAGTTCCATGTCCTAGTTTTCATATGCAACTAAAATCATCAAATTTAGAGGTTTGTAAGCTGATTTATGATCCAAATAATGTGAATGGTTCAATAAACCTTAGACAAAATTCCACTACATGATAATCTCTTGTCATATTCAACCAATTCTATATAAGATAACACCAAAATAGCCCCCAAAGTATCATCCTAGCAACCATTTCACATACAAATGAATCTTTTTACACATTAAACTATACACAAGTATGAAAATTAACTAAGTGAATTCCTAAACCTTAAAATTATCAAAGTAGTTATTCTAATGCTTTTCCTTCCTTTCCTCTTTGGCTTTGTTTGAATCACCAACTAAAAAATGATGGGATGAAGAAGTGAACTGGAGAGGAGAAAAATGTGAACTTAATCCATCAAAGTGTCATCCATATTCCCTCTCCATATTCCTTTTCATAAATTTTCTAGTTTTATACGCATGTTTCAATCCCATTGGACCATATGTCACAATCTTATTAAACCACTTATTACAATCTCATTAAACCACGTGTTACAATTCTATTAGACCATGTGTTAAAATTATATTGGACCATTTGTCAAAATTCTATTGGACCATGTGTTATAATTCTATTGGACCATGTGTTACAATTATATTGGATACAAATGTTTAATCTTATTGGTCCATAAGCTGACTTTAGAAAAATTTCATATTGGTCCTTCTTCTTCCTTTAATTCCAACATTGGCCTATAATCTTATCAATTTATATCATTCCCTTATGTCTTAAGTTTCTAATGGCATAAATTTTATACAATTTGGTTAATTATATCGGGAGTTATACCCGAAAAACTACAGGATGTTTGAAAATAAGGATAATAGCCATAACTCAACTTCAAAACAAAATTCAAAACTCTTAAAGGCATAATCATATTTCGATTCCTTCAGGAAAGTTTTATACCTATGTCTCTAGTTTAATCTCTAATTAAAATTATCTAATTTGGATGTATACAGGCCAAGATATGACAAAATCATAGAAATTTGTTCAGTAGAACCTATCCATTCAGCAAGGTATACATCCCAAATCAACTAACTTCGGTCTTGTCATACAAGAGCAACAAAAAAATACATCCATTTTAACCAAAAACATCCCATTTACTTATGGAATACTTATTTTATCAATTTCCCTCACATGACATTCATAAATCCAAGAAAATATATTGAAATTCCCATATATATTTCACGTCTAAGTATGTAAGTCCATGACAAAGTGATCAAATTATCCATTTACCCATGTCATTTACATTAAGTACCATTATATCTCTTAGTATAATTAGATGTACTTAATTAATTATGGTCACTTCTTACTACACCCTAGACATGCTATAATACTTCAAAAGTATATGTTGGAGCATTAGAAGTATATTAGTTCTTGTAATTTTCTTTATTTAAACCTAACTTTTTTTTCTTATTTTGGCCAAATGTAGTAGATTGAAATAATATTAACAATATTAAATAGTAATCCCTATTTATAGAACTTAGAATGTTTGTAACCTTACAATTATGTCTTACTAATATAAGGGGCTCTAATATTTACTAAAGAGGTTTATAATAATAATTCAAATGTAGGAGGAATAATCAGAATGGAAAACTAAGTAGTTATGATTTTCCTCAACTTGGTTATACATGGTACAATTGGTAAAAAGTGCAGGAATGAATCGAAGCTTGTCATTTATTTTGAGTTTTTCCTTGACAAGTAACTAGAGAATAAAGTTGGCCCTTAAAATATTATTTTCGAACCAAATCAAGTAATGTTAAGGGATTTATGGGATGGGTTGTTTAAATAAAGTAAAAGCGTATAAGTTAGTTAGGCTTTTGAAGGAATGCCTTAGTCAAATTATTTGGTCACTGTTTACTTCATTTGGGTTATATGAAGGAAGGCTATTTATGATGGAAGCAACGGCTCTAAAAAAGAAAGTTAACTAAGGCCATCTATTATTAAAAATGACTGGGCTAGCTTTGGAATGAAGGAGCTTCCTTCAAGAGCACCTTATAGAGAAAACCTAATTTTTAATAAACCAAGATTATTCCTAATGTTGACTAAAAAGAATGTGTTTTTTTCATCCTCGATGATGTGTCGAATGGAGCCTCTCAAATAATGTCTTATGGTCAAGATTTTTTTCTATGTTTAAGAGGCATTAGTGCTTACTTTAGCTTCTAGAAGCTTTCACTTTGGATGTGAATGAACTGAATCAATCTTTTATGAAATGAATTAGAATTCTTATATAAAGTCTCCACTTTTTTAAATGACCATTATGTCAGTGATTCTTATTGTAATATGCTATTTCGATTCTGGTGTTATGTAATTTGCTGTATATGCATTTTATAGAGTATGATCTATTTATAGTGTACTAGAGTAATTTAAGCATTTAAATGTACTATTGAGGTTATAGGAGATCACGGATAAACCAAAGATGGTTTTAGACTCAATCGAAAATTTCTCAGAAAATTTTTGAAAACTACAAAAAGCTATGGAATTTGTCCAAACAAGCTTTAAAAGCCCTTAACTGTGCTTTAAGGATTTAGGTGACACTTCTGAATGGAATCTAGATGATTTTGACGAATATTATTTATGGATGAACAGTGAATCTGGGTGAATAGTTTTTTCACTTGAATAGTGATTTTGGGGACCCATCCTCAAAAATTTGAAAAATACCTACAAGAGATATTAGAGTCTAATAATACTGAAATGGATCGAAAATAAGCTCAATTGGATGAATTTTGAGAGTTCCAAAAGTTTAGGATTAAAATGCCCTTTTTGGAAAATAATGGGTATTGAGAACTTTAAACCCATTCGAAACTTTTTAAAACATCCAATCAATAAGTATTGACCTTAATTCAAGTATTTTATGGTCAATTTGAAGATAAGACTGTAACATTCCCTCACCTATGGGAAGGGTAAGATAGTATTTTGGAACGGATTAGGAGTGTTTAAAATTGTATTGGTATGTTCATGCATTCATATATGCACGTGAATAGTAAATTTTGCATATATAAATGACTGTACACGCATTCATGACATTTTCCCGTATAATTGTGAATAAATGTGAATTATGAAAAATATGCTTTGTGTGTATAAAAATTGTGTTGGAGAGGGTCATAGTG
>JANQBM010000222.1:17933167-17943871 GCA_025594535.1 Erythroxylum domingense | reverse complement strand
TCTACTATGCATGTGCATATGTAAATGCATGCATATGCCACTGTTCACTAGCAATTGGTGAGGGGATGTTACACTGTCGTTGAGGACGATGACTCCTCATCATCTTCGGCTGAGGAAGAGGAAGGGGGCAGGAGGTTGAGGGGGAAACTTCTGATGCTGAGAGCGGAGATGGAACCAGTAGTGGGTCTGACACTTCGGAGACCTCTTCAGATAAGACCAAGACTGCCCAAAAGGTGGTGGATAAAATGCCAGCTCCAGATATGCCAGCTTCTCAGGGTCCTAAGCCCAAGCCGTCGTTTGTGAGCTTCTTTAAACACAATCGAGCATTGACGAAAGGAATAAAACTGGACTGTGTGGAGGTTGCTGATGTTGTTCGGTTAGATGCGGAAGATGTCGTTCCCATCGAACAGGAATGGGGCTATTGCCATGTGGGATGCTTCACTGGGCATTTTCCTGGGTTAAAGGCTATTGAAAAACTTGTTACTAGCTGGCAGACCAAATGTAAAATCCTCCCTCATGATAAAGGATGGATCATTTTCCAATTTGATTCGGAAGATGATAGAACAAGATTCTTGGCTGAAGGCCTGTACCAATTGTTTGGGAAATCTTTGATTCTTAAGCTATTACACAGGGGGTTTAACTTTGATCACTAGGATTTCATGCAAGTACCTATATGGATCAAACTTCCGGATGTCCCTCTTGAAGTGTGGAATGGCAAAGGGTTGTCCAAGTTAGGTTCAAGGGTGGGGAAGCCTATTTACACTGATCAAGTCACGGGTAATAGAACTCGCATTATCTTTGCGCGCTTAATTGGTTGAAGTGGACGTCTTCAAAAAACTAGTCACAAGCTTTGAGGTCAACTTGCAAGATGATTTCTTATTTACATAATCAGTCATCTTTGAAACCTATCCCAATTATTGTTATCACTGTAAGAATTTTGGCCACAATCCCTTTGTTTGTAAAAAACTGAATCAGACAAAGACTTTTACTTCTGCTGGAGATAGGTTTACTCTGAAAACTGATGAGATCCAAGTAGGGGATACAAGGGTAATCAGGTTGGCTCTACTCCGGGATAGAATTCATCTGAACAGGTGGGGCCGGATGTGGTTAAAACCACTCCCATTAAACCAGCTCCTGCTGAAGCCCGCAGTCAGGTGAGCTAGTTACGAACAATTGTTCAACAGGTGAAGCCTAAAGATCCGAATAGTTGTGGGGTGGATAATATTGCTGAACCTTTGCCACAACCTGTGCTCAAACCACACCCTTTGGAGAAGGGGCAGAAAAGGGATCCAACTTCTGGAGGGGGGATGGTTCACAACTACAGGATAAAGGTAAGAGTGCAGTTAAAATTCAGAGCTTGTTTCAGCCCAAGGGCCATTCTAAAGCTCCGGTGGCTCTGCAAGCCGAACTAATGTAGAGATTTTGGAAGGCAACAAGCAGTCAGACCAGGGGAAGAATGATTCTAGGACTTCTACAACCCAAACTCAAAGAGATATCGGGTTCTGGCACAAACAACACTACTCAGGACTAGGGGGACAGGGCTTAGGTACCTCTCAGACCAGTGAAAGGAGGGGCAGTAAATATGGAAAATCAGGTGGTCATTAAGAAGGAGAAGGGAAAAGGGGTAATTACCACTCAGAAAAAAGCAGGAGGAGGGAAATCCTCCTCCCCTGCAATATGAATATCTTTTGTTGGAATGTTCGGGGTCCTAATAAGACCTCAAGACAAACTAGAGTTGGTAAGTTAATCAACCAACACCATTGCAACATTGATGGTTTGTTAGAATCTAAACTTACGAAGGAGGGGTTGCAACAGTTTATGCAGAACTGATTTACAGATTAGCAAGTTTACCATAATTTTGATGTCATTGCTGGAGGGAGAATGGTGGTAATATGGAATCCAAATTTTTCTGTTCTCACGTGGAAGCCACAGGAGAGCAATTTATTCATTGCCGTGTTCAATGTCTGACCACTCAGAAAACATTCTTTGTTTCATTTGTTTATGGCCTGTATACTATTCCTAAACGCTGGGAATTGTGGCATCATCTAATAAGCTTAGGATCCGAGACAACCCTACTGTGCTGCATTTTGGGAGATTTTAACTGTGTGTATGCTGCTAGGGAGAGAATAGGATGTAATCCACCCTCTGCATACTTGCTGAAAGATCTGTTGGATTTTCGGGTGGCCCTTGGATTGGATGATGCACCTTCTTCTGGGGATTTTTACACTTGGAATAAAAAACATCTCTGGGAAAAATTGGATAGAGTGTTAATTAATTCAGTGAAATACCGACGGTTTAGAATGCTCAGCTCAGTTTCTTAACATGTTACCTGCTTCAGATCATTTCCCTATAGCGGTAGGGTATCCTCAACTGGAATTTAACGGGCGCAAACCTTTTAAATTCTTCAACATATGGCTTCATCGTCCTTTGTTTCAGGAAATTCTTTGTAATAGCTGGGATATGCTGGTGGAGGGTTCAAAACAATTTATCCTATGTCAGAAATTGAAGGCACTTAAGCTTCCTTTGAAGTTATTAAATACTGAAGCCTATGATCATATCTCCCCTAAT
Source organism: Erythroxylum domingense (assembly GCA_025594535.1). Lineage (NCBI taxonomy): Eukaryota > Viridiplantae > Streptophyta > Magnoliopsida > Malpighiales > Erythroxylaceae > Erythroxylum > Erythroxylum domingense. The sequence continues at coordinate 17,941,303 of JANQBM010000222.1, read as the reverse complement.
GCATAAAGGGCTACTGATGAATTCCAACAAGCATACAAATTATCCTTAAGCAGGCCTACAGATACTCTACTACACTAAGCAGTTGCAGACAAACGAAAGATAGCTGAATTTCTTGTGGATGCAGAGAGAAAATTTTTCCAACAAAAAGCCAAATGTAGGCATCTTCTTGAAGTTGATAAGAGCACGAAATATTTTCATGCAGTGGTGAGAAAACGAGGGTTACAAAATGCTATTCCCAACCTTGTTAAAGAAGATGGGTCTTAGACTATATCAATGGAGGAAGTTACTACTGAATTCCTTCAATTCTATCAATAGCTGTTAGGCTCTTCTACATCTGCTCAACGTCTTGATCATTCGGTGGTGAGCTCTGGTGCATGTTTAACTGTAGGGGATCAGGTCAGCTTGGTGGAACCGATTCGAGATGAGGAGATTAAATTGGCTCTGTGGGATATTGGAAATGATAAAGCCCCCGGACCGGATGGATACTCTTCAGCTTTCTTTAAAGCACAATGGGCAGTTATTGGGCATGATCTCCGTGAAGCAGTGCAAGAGTTTTTAACATTAGGCAAACTATTGAAACAAATGAACCATACTATCTTGTGCCTCATTCTGAAGAAAAAGACTAATAGGAAGGTTTCAGATTTTCGTCCTATTGCTTGCCTGAATGTGGTTTACAAGGTGATTTCCAAAATTTTGACAAGTCGTATGACTTCGATAGTAGGGAAAGTGGTTGATGCAGCTCAAGCAGCATTTATTCCGGGGAGATATATGCAAGATAACATATTTCTGTCACAAGAACTGGTACGGGGTTCTACACGTAAACATATTTCACGTCGATGTATGATTAAAGTGGACCTTACTAAGGCGTATGACACAGTTGAGTGGAATTTCTTAGAAGAAATGATGATTGGGCTGGGTTTTCCAAGTATCTTCATCCAGTGGATTATGGAATGTGTCTCCACTACTTCTTTTTCACTCTCAATTAACAGCTCACTTCAAGGCATGTTTCGATGAAAAAGGGGATTTCAACAAGGGGATCCCATGTCGCCCATCTTATTTCTCTTGTGTCTGGAGTATTTCTCTCGGCTGTTGAAGATGAGGATTGCTACTTCCAGCTATAATTTTCGTCCCAAGTGCCCAAAGTTGAGCATTACTCACTTTGCCTTCGTGGATGACCTTATGCTCTTTTCTAGGGGGGATTCAGATTCTATCCGTATCCTTCTGACTTCTTTGGATGAATAGGGTAGAGTTTCGGGCTTAAAAGTAAACCCCTCTAAATACAATGTATACTTAGCTGGCGTGATTGGATGGGAAAAGGATCATCTTCTCCAGATGGTGGGCTACCCCTCGGGGGAATTCTCAATCCGATATTTAGGGATACCCCTTACTCCTATGAAAGTATTTGTTACTCAATTTTCTGTTCTTATTGAAGTCGTTGCATCCTACCTTAATGACTGTAATGGGAAATCACTTTCTTATGCTGGAAGAATCGAGTTGCTTAACTCTGTTATCTAAGGGATTTTTTCATTTTGGTTTCAGACGTTTCCAGTCCCTACTACCATTCTGGATCGCATAAACTCTATGAAGTGATCCGGACAAGGCACCGGATAAGTCCTTGGATGTCATTTATTTGGAAATAGTACATCTTACCGAGGGCATTTGGAGACAAACTACTGTGATGAGACTACTATGTGAAGTCCTCTACTGCTAGATCACTTTCCCTGCTGTTGATTATAGCTCACCGATGCTATTACTATTTCCTGTTGACATCTGAATACAACACTACTAGTTGTGGCGTCACCAGGTAGTAGCTTATTCAGATTGTGCATTTTTTCATGGGTTTTTTTGTAACACTATTATAGACTGTATATTGTACATAAGGATATTACTGGACTAGCCTCCATTTAGATGTACAGGGGACCTTAGTTAGCTGGTTTTTGGATCTTTTGATGATGTGGCTGAGTCGGGTGCAGGATTAGTAATCATCCTTTTTTATTGTATTACAGGTCGGGGTATGCCCCTAAGGATCGTGTACATATTCAATTTTGGTATAATATATTTTCATTTTACCAAAAAAAAGAAGGTTAATGGGATTGCAATCATACTGCTTGTGTTATATGTGGACAATGTATTAGTAATAGGAAATGATGTCTCAAGTTTGCAATTAGTCAAATTTTGGTTGTTCTAGAATTTTTCCATGAAAGACCTTAGAGAAGGAACTTATATATTACGAATAAATATTCATAGAGATAGATCAAGGAAGTTGCTAGGTCTTTCATAGTCAACATAAATAGACAAAGTGCTAAATAGGTTTAACATGGAGAAGTCCAATAGAGGGTTTCTTGCCATAATTTACGGGATAAAACTCTAGAAATCTATGTGCCCTAAGATGTAAGATGAGAGGACTCACATAAGTATGATCCCGTATTCTTCGATAGTAAGACCAATCATGTATGCTATGTTGTGTACAAGATCTGATGTATCATATATTCTAAGTGTTGCAAGAAAATATCTATTAGATCCTAGTGAGGGTTACTAAGTGGCTATCAAGAACATCCTAAAGTACTTGAAAAGGATTAAGGACGTATTCTTGACATATGGAAATGGACATTTCGTAGTGAGTGGACATACAGATGCCAATTTTCAAACTGACTAGGATGACTCCAAATCCTAATCAAGTTATGTTTTCACACCGAATGGTGGAGCAGTCAATTGGAAGAGTTCCAAAGAAGAGACTATTGCATATTTAACAACTGAGTCTGAGTACATTGCAATTGCGGAAGCGGCGAAAGAAGTTGTTTAGATTAAGAAGTTCATTATGGAACTTAGTGGTTTCGAGCATAGTAGACCCAATATTGTTGTACTGTGACAACAATGGGGCTATTGCTCAAGCCAAGAAACCAAGGTCTCATCAGAGGTCTAAGTACGTACTTAGGAGACATCACTCGATCAGGGAGATAATTAATAAAGGTGATGTGAAGATTAAGAGAGTGACCATAGATCAGAAAATCACTAATGCTTTGACGAAGCCACTTTCATAAATAAAATTTCATTCTTATGTACTGGCCTATGGTATTAAATATAAAGGTGATTGAATTTAATACCGGTGGGAGATTGTTAGAGTAGTGCTCTAAAGGCAATCACTTTTAGCACTTTTGTACTGAATTTATTTTGATTAATAAAGTGAAAGGCATTTTTTACTAATTTGATATTTGTTATATATGAATTAACATTGATCTTAAATCGAATTAATGAAGTCTATGATACAAAACATATCATGAAGGAAATCATTATGAGATTATGATAATGAGATTCCTTTCATGTGCAATTATATTAGTAACTAAATAATCCCTAGTCATAAGATTAATAAGACAGGACATTATTAATTCAGATAAACTAGCATATGTTATACTCATTAATTTGATCAAACAGTGGATCTCACAAACTGTAAGCATGATAATCAAACAGTGGATCTCACAAACTGTAAGCATGATATTTTTAGAGTTGACATGTGGATGCTTACTAAGGCTAGTAAGTACATCGGTAATAAGATTATCATATGGATGATCTATCGAATGTCAATGATTAATCTCATCATAGCAATGGAGAAAAAATATACTTAGACTTGAGGCACTCAAGGATATCATGGATACCAAAGCTGTGCTTTGACATCATTCCTTGTTACCTCAAGAAGAGGTCACTTTTAGGGTGGTCATTGGATACAGCTATTAGTATTCAAAGGTAATTGGGTAGCTAATAAAGGATTCACAACTCCTAATAGAAGGCGATGATACCCACGACCTCTTATCAGGTCATTACTCGAGATTCTCTGGCCAGAGCAGTTATGCATCATGAAGAGAGTCTTTAATGACACATAGAGTAATGAGATCCCAAGATGAGAACTAACATCACTTGGATTAGATGTGACGTAGTCAGTCTAGTGGAAGTTGACACATAGCCTATACTCCGAACCAAGTGGGGTATAGTATGGTGAAAGGATGAATTGCACGGTAATTGTCTATGGAAAGGTTTATAATTTCGATAATTAACTATCAAAGAATTCGTGAGTTAATCCACTTATAATCTAGCAAATTGGCATAATGAAACCCTTCATGATTTATTTAAATTAAGAGTTAATTAAAATGCCTATCATAACCAGGAACCTCAGGATCACATACATAAAAGATCAGATGAAAAAAATAGTGTATGACTAATTTTAAGTAGGTCATGATCGTGGCTGAAGATCGTGATAGAGGGCACGAACTAGTACATAAGTAAGTTTTTCACTTATGTACACAAGGCTTAATTAGCTCCTACACACTTAAGTGAGAGCATAAGGGCTCTAGAAGAGTTCTAAAGTGAGAGAGAGGTATCAAGAACCTTGTTTTTGCAATTCATGCAATTGTTGCATGAATCAAAGTGCATGTAACAAGATTCTTGATCTATCTTCCATCATCTTGAGCATCTACTAAAACTCCTCTAGTTTGGTCCTCAAGTCACCTTTATACATTGTTTCTTCATCTTCTTTGCATGTTCTTGGGTGATCAAGGAAGGGTTTGGAGTTTGTAACAACCTAAACAAGGAGAAGAAATAAGAAACCAGAAGAAACAAAAGGGAAAAATGTTTTATATTTCATGTTCTTTACATATCCTTGCATGTATGGGTGATTATGTGGTTTTTGGGTTATCATAGTGTTGGAATTTTGATTCCGACACTTCCATTGCATACGTATGCATGTGATGCATACGACCATAGCTAACCCTACAGTTTTAATATATAACCTTGATAATTTGCAAGCACACAGGCCATTCATGTAATACCTAAGGTGTCAATCCCACAAGGAGGGATAATCTAATCCTAAAATCTAAGGCAAAAAAAATTTGCAGTAATTCAAATGTAACAAAACTAAAAACAATAATTCAATTCAATCAAGAAAATAAATTCAAGAATAAATCATGAAAATATTAAGATTTTAATAATTAGTAACACACACTCAAGAATCAACCAAAGGAACTACCAATTAAGAGAAAGAGGAATTTTACCTATCCTTAATGTGAACCTAATCGATTATGAATTACTAGACTATTGGTTCTAGACGATCATAGGATTACTCTCTCTGTAGTTATAATCATTAACCCTAATCAAAATATGGAAATTGCAATCTCTTGATTAACAATCTATCTAAAATCTTAATTAGATCTGAAGTTGTCTAATAAGCTATCGGAAACCTATGCAAGATCTCTCTTCGCACAATTTACCGATTTGGTATAATTCTCGTTCTATTAAGTCACCTAACTCTCGTTAGCCTAATTTAATTATTTTTTAATTGATTCACGCTCTCAGTTTATCACCAAATTATGAAGTTACAGAAATTAAATCACAATAAATCTAGTAGAAACACAAATAATCAAATTTCATTAAATCAATGATAAAACCCAAAAGGTAAGTTTAGAACATCGTCAATATTCAAAATTTCTATCATCAACTATTATTCCAATTCTATAAAATAATAAAATTGAAAGTAACAGGAAATAAGAAATTGAACAGATGATGAGAGGCAGCAACGTTACAAAACTCCTAATACGAGAAGTATGTTAAGTCAGCTTCTTCTCCTCTTCTCTCTTCCTTCTTCTCTTTCTCAATCTCTTGAAAATTTCTCTAGGTTTCCTCTCAAAAGTGGCTAATGAAAAAAGCTCCCTATTCCTCTTTGTATTGTTCTTTAAATACCATTTGTGTTCTGAGCATCTCTAGGATTTTTTCGGGGTCTAAAAGGTCAAAAAAGTCCCTCAAAACTTGACGTTTTTTAGTGTTTGCGCATTTACCCGACGCAGGCCACGATCGTGCCCTTACATGCCACTATTATGGGCCATGTCTGAGCCTTCTATCACAATCGTGGCAAGAAGGCCATGATCGTGGGCCAAGTCCTTTGCTTCTATCACAATCGTGGCATATGGGCCACGATCGTGGGCTAACTCCGGTGCTTCTATCATGATCGTAGGCTGTTGTGCCATAATTGTAGGTCATTATTTTAACCTGAATGTCTCCAAAACTTCTCTGTTCCTTGATGTTAAGCCTAAAACACTAACAAACACATCAAGGTACCTCAAAAATATAATAATTAAGCTCAAAGACTTGTACTAACCCATAAAACACTTAAAACATAAATAATTAACAAACTAACACTATTCTAACCTAAACACATACTAAACGATTGAATTAACAATTAAATATATATCAAACTAAGCCCTAAAACACGATGCAATTCACATTTGTCAACATCCCCACACATAATCATTTTCTTATCCTCAAGAAAATAGAACAACCAACACACAAATCACACAACACACAATGCAGTAATGAGATAATGGCTCAACTTCATGAAATAAATTTAACTTAAAACACAATCAGTCAAGTCATTTCAAATCATTAACATGCAAAATCTGCGTCTAAGGCTTTGAACTAAATATACACATTAATCTAGACCCCAGTGTTAAATTAATTACCCTATTCAATTGTACAGATACATTAATAATTCTTTGGTCCTTCGAACTCTGTAACCATTCTAAAGTACGTTTTCATGAAAAGTCAAGGTATTACAAGTTCGGCAGGTTCTTAATAGAAAAACACAACAATTTTTATTTTTAATTTTATTTATTATTTATTATTTTTTAATTAATTTTGTGGACATGGACTTAGTCTTTTGACGCGAAGGCATACATGTGTATCAATCTGGTTACTCACTACATCACATTCTCAGCTAGCTACTAGCTCTATTTATAACCGAAGGCCATTAGAATAATTATTTATTCAAAATTAACAACCATTTTATTATTATTATTATTGCCTACCTTATTGCTTTAGCTACTCTTTTCCATGAAAACATACTAGTAGGGCTACTTAAGTCGAAAGACATCAATTTATGAATGAATGTGAAAAAATTTATAGGGCAACAAATTAACACTAAATCCTAATTAAGCTGTATATTTAGACAAAGAGCTCAATTCGCTAATTTTGTGAGCTAATGATTATTCACAACCTAATAGAATATGTTTAAAATTAAATCAATTTTAATCCATCTAAGCCATTGACACATTCACATGATTCACAAAATGTAACCTAATAAATATTATATAATATGCAAAATTCACATTCCAAGCAAAACACATAACCCTGCTCACACTTGAATAACATATTTTCCTCAATGTAAGAAGGGTCAACAAACACACTAGGGGGAAATAAAATACATTATACGAAAAAACATAAGAAGAAAATACTAACAAAAATGAAAAGAGAAGGGTTAGAACACGAAACCGTCAAGGTGATTAAGGTAGTGATGGAGACCAAATGTGCTTGATACCGAGCTGACTTTCCTATCTTATAATTAATTCAGAGAGCGTAAGAGAGTTAGTAATCCTAGATCATTTCAAATCATTAAAATTTTATTTTTGAAATTTAAAACAAATCTAACTATGCACTAATTTAAACCTAACTACTTAACGTGCTAATTTATGGTCATTAGCTTGATCTTGTATCCTTGGAAGCTCAGCCAGGATCAATTATGAGTGGCTTGCTTTCACCCTTCTCGTTCAACATCAATTTTATAGCTTGCCAATAAGCTACAAATTACAAAAATAATCAGAAGGACAATATTGATAACATTATGAAACTAATTAAGATCAGTAATGTCCTTTTCATTAACAAACTATTAATAAAGTAATGAATAACGAAACTCTCTAAATCTTCCTTCGAAACTAACAGTTTCTCCTATAAGAAGGTGAGTTTCTCTCTTTCTTCCTTAATCATCTTCGTCTTCTCTGCTTCTTCCACTTTAAGAATAGAGACTTTTATAGCTTCTTCAAACTCGATCTTTGTTGTCATCTGTTCTTTGTCCTCTCGTTCCTTCAAAAATTCGAGCACATCATTTTTTCTGAATCAGTCTCCCTCCTTTGGATTCTTTAATACATCATTCGTGTTGAATGTCACTTTGTCATCACTAATCAGAATGATGAGGTTCTCTTCACGGACATCTACCAAAGTTTTTTCAATGTTTAAGCATCGTATATCAAGAACTAGTAGGTAATAGGGAGGGTTGGCATTCTTTTTTTCATCCTCTTTCCTCATCTCTTGGTCTTCTAC
>JANQBM010000222.1:17917907-17929263 GCA_025594535.1 Erythroxylum domingense | reverse complement strand
CTCTATGTAAAATAGCCTCCTTGAGTGAAAAATCAAAGTTTTGAGTCTTAAGGAAGGTGGAGATTCAAGGATCATCAATCACAATTGGGAGAAGAGCTTACCAATACTAAAAATTCCAGATTTTAGCAAAGAAGAGAAGGAGTTCTTTTTATTTAATTTTCAGTTGTTATATCACTTCTAGTCATTGTAAGCTGGAATATTCAATTATACACACCATGAGTGGCTGATTTATTTTTATGGATTACTTTTGAACTATCTTGTTAAACTTTTATTTTATTGATTTGAATGAAAGATGTCTTTGATGAATGTTGAATACATTTATATTTTGCAAATGATCGAGAGATTGAGTAAGGTAATCTATGTAGGACCATACAAAGAGAGTTGGCATTTTATAGACCTACATTCATCACGTTAATGATTAGTTGAAAGAGAGATCTTGGCTAATTTAATTGATCATCCATAGGATAACGTAATAACCAGTTAAATTGGTAGAGTGATTTGGTAGATTGAGAGATTGCTTAATTATCTTCATTTAATTTGATTAGGGACAATTAATTACACTTTGAGATAGGGTAGTTAATATATTTGGAGATCTTAGATCAGACATAATTCAATTAATAAAATATGAGGGAGACAAGATAGGGAAAAAAGTGATCTCTAGTTGTTAAAATCTTGAATTCCAATTTTTTGTGTTTTGGTATTATCAATTGTTCATTGTTAGTCATTTAATTTTAATTTCATTTTCCAGTTTATTTCCTTAAAACAATTTCGGGTCTTAAAAAAAGATTGATCTGAATTAAGTGGTGCCTAAGCGCAATCTTTATGGGATCGATATCTACTTTTTAACTACAAGTCACGACCAGTATACTTATGGTCTTTGAGCTTAAAACTAGTAGACTATTTTGGAATCAACAATTAGCTTATCCAGGATTTTGTCCAATTTGGAATCCCATGAATTGGAATCATCTTACTGAAATTCTAATAGGCCTAGATGTCCCATGTGAGTACTTGCATTATTAGACCAATAGAAATCTGGGTCGTTCTGCCTCCCCGAAGTGTGCATATTTTAGTAAGGACCGCTACTTCCCCAACCATACTGTGCCTCATTATAGTTCCCAAAAGTTCCTTGCTCCCTATAATATCTATTTTTCATCATTGTTCTTTCTATTTCTTCTTAGCTTCTAGCTCTTTAGATGTCTCGTTCTCACTCTAAGATGTTTTGCTATGTCTCTACTTTACACCCCAAACTTCTATCTATATATTAAAAAAAAAAAAAGATAGTAAAAAAACCTTAGACTAAATAACTAAACTAATTATCTCCCCAAAAATGACACCAAAAACTTGATTATGGTTTTCTGATGTAAGTTTTAATTAATTGACCTTGATAATCTGTAAGCATATGGCTCGTTCGCGTAGTACCTAAAGTCACAAGGAGGTATAATCTAGTCCTAAAATCTAAGGCTAAACAATTCATAAAAATTCAAATATAACGAAACTAAAACAAGAATGCAATTCAATCAATCAAATCAATTCAAGAATCAATCGCGAAAATATTTACAAATTAGCAGTTGTGACGCACACTCAAGAATCAACCTAAGAAAACTATCAATTAAGATAAAGAGGAATTTACCTATCTAGAAAACTATCAATTAAGATAAAGAGGAATTTACCTATCTTTAACGTTAACCTAATAGATTATGACCTACCAAATTATTGGTTCTAGACAATCCTAGGGTTTATTACTCTCTCCCGAGTTATAACCACTAACCCTAAATTGTAGGCCCTAATCAGATTATGGGAAATTACAATTTCTCAATTAATAACCTGTCCAAAACCATAATCAGATCTGAAGTTGTCCAATAAATTATTAGACCCTTGCTAGATCTCTCTTTACACAATTACTGATTTGATTAATTTCTCATTCTTATTAAATCACCTAACTCTCGTTAGCTCAATTTAATAATTTTTCATTCGATTCATCCTCTCAATTCATTACTGAATTATGAAATCATAGAAATCAATCACAATAAATTGAATAAACATAAAAACAATCATATTTCATTAAATCAAAGATAGAAAACCTGAAGGTGAGATTAGAATATCTCAACATTCATAAATCCCATCATCAAACTGCTATTCCCAATTCCATACAATAATCATGTTGAATAGTAACAATGTCAGAAACTTCTTATTTGGGAAGTACGTTAACATCGGTTTCTTCTCTACTTCTCTCATCCTTTTTTTTCTCAATCTCTCAACAATTCTCTCTAGGTTTTCTCTCCAAAAGTGGCTGATGAAAAAGCCCTTTTTTCTGTTCTTCTTATTCTATTTATATTCTTTTGTGTTTAAGGTTGAACTTGGCTTTTTTTGGGGTCTGAAAGGTCAAAAAAATCCCTCAAAATGTGAAGTTTAGGAGTAACTGCATATCTGCCCGATGCAGGCCACGATCGTGGCCTGCATTTAAGCCTTCTGTTACGATCGTGGCTTGTTATGTTGTTGTTTCAGCCCAAATGTCTTCCGAAACTCCTTCGTTCTTTAATATTGACCCTAAAACACTAGTAAAAACTTCAAGGTACCTAAAAAAAAATCATATTTAAGCTTAAAAGCTTATACTTACCCATAAAAAACTTAAAACACAAATAATTAACAAACTAATACAATTCTAACCTAAACAGATAATAAATGATTGGATTAATGGATAAACGCATATCAAACTATGTCCCAAAACATGATGCAATTTGTACTTATCACAACGGCATACATATATAAGAATATGTGGATCCTACATCTATCAATGCATGAATAGAAATGTCAAAGATAGTAAAAGTACCCACAATCACATTTTGAGCATCCTGATTATCATAAGCCCGCATAACATATGTACGAGTTGGAGTAAGAGATTTAGGTCCATCAACTATTTCTGATATGACCCTCTGATCACTAGCACCAAAACTAGCTCCTATGCCTTTACCTCTGCCCCTCAGAGCTGTAGGAATTGGTCTCTTTGCTTGACTAGCTATTTGATACTGTCTACCTAGGCAATTTCTCTGAAAATGCTCCATAGAGTAACATTGTAGGCATGGTCCCATCATCTTCCAACACTATTTGCTATGTTTCTTCCTATAATGGTCAAATAGTGTAACTACCTTATATCCTGACCAACTTTCTATACTAGTTATAGATTGGGTCGGCTGCCTTGCCCTAACTATTGCTCTCTGACTCTATCCTGATTGGCTATAGGATGTTTATTCTTGTGATGGAGCTTGAGACCCTGACCTTTTGCTTCTTAATGGCTAAGAAAGATGAACCAAAATTTCCCTGACTCCTCTTTCGTTGTCCCCTGTTTCTCCATTTCTATTCATCAATATTAACTTTTTCAATTCTCAAAGCTGCTTTCACCATCTCTTTATAATCCTTAATCTGTATTGCAAGAAGGAGTTTCTTGATGTTATTATGAAATCCTTCTTCAAATATCTTACATTTATCTGCCTTTGTAACAATTAATCTCTCAGCATATATACTCAGTCTATCAAACTCTTTCTCATATTATGATATTGTTCTATACCCTTGTTTCAAATGAAGAAATGCATCCCTCATCTCATCCTTATAAGCCTCTCCTACATATTTATCTGCAAATTGGGATAAAAAGTACTCCCAAGCAAGATCCTGTGGTAGAACAATCCTTTCAATAGACTCCTACCACTAATATGTTGGTCCCTGAAGGAGACCATCTACACACTCCAATCTCTCTGCTAGTGTGTAATGGAGAAAATAAAAAATTATCTTTATCTTAATTAGCCAAAACTAGGCATCTGGAGTAATGACTGATGACTCCCCAAAACAATCCTCTGCTCCTAACCTCTTGGCATTTCTCCAGTGTAAGTTTCTATAGTGGAAGAGGTGGTTGTGGCTATACAGGAGGTGCAACATCCATATGTTGTTTCATATAGTCCACTATAGTTTAGAAAAACTCTGTCGGGTTAGGAGCTGGCTGACCAGAAGGTGTTGGTACGGGCTGTGCTGGCTACCCCACCATGCCCCTATCTGTAACACCCCAATCTCATAAGGCATATTCTCGAACATATTGACGATATTCGAGAACATACTCTACCAGGATGACATGTTAAGACAATCGAAACTACTTATTACAAAATTTTCACGCATCAAACACATTTTTATGGAAAACTAGTAATTATTTTGGCTTATTTCTTTTGCAACATATCCAGAATTAAATGTTATTACACTTTACAGTTCACTTATACACTCTAAATTAGTTGTAGAATATAATTTTTAATTCAAAATGACTGAAGAAATATGCAGGTATAAACTGATCCCAACCCCTAACTCATATTTGATTTCAGTGGCTATACTTCAAATAAGTCTAACTAGATATCTCCTCTGAACCTGAAATGTCACAATGTAATTTTGATGAGTTTTACGAATTCAGTGACAGAACCATCCTCGATGTGCTCACTCATATCAACACAGAACAATTCATAATTTACATTTAATTCACAAATAAATCACATCAACATTTACTAACATTTCTTTACGTTTCCTCATATTTCACAAATACAACTTATGTAAAATATTACACGTTTCTATTTCAGAATAGTCCATATAATGCACTTCAATCAATCATTTTACATATATCAATCTTATATGTAATTGCTCATAAGACTCCACTTTCATTGGTAATTGTTTTAAGCGAGCACCTTTTTAACTATCCCGTATCCATTGTGGATACTAGGCTTAATGATAACTGTCTTGTATTTGTTGGGGACACCGGGCTCATTTTACGTATTGAGCCTATGGCTCTTATACACGCTTCTAAGCTTTAAACTCTTTTTCTCTGGTCACTCTGATCACAAATGCCTTTATCTGATCATACATATCATGTAATGAAATGAAACAAAATCACATATACGCAATCAGTCACTTTTATTCAGTTTCCACATTCACCTTCTCATTTTCATCGGACATAAATCTGGCACTCAACATATTTGTTGAGAACACTTATTTATTTCAAATTCACATGCAATGAGCACTTACAATAGGATTTCAATTATCAAACTCCTCAGAACATCAATGTCTGAAAATTTTCATATTCACACAAATAATAGTTCAATAATTGAAAAGTTATAAAATACAAATAATCTTAGTGAGAACATCTAGGTTACTCTCAGTACGCTCCAAATTAGCTATGGTCTTTATGATTTGGAAATGTCTAGACGGTGATGTTCAATCTTATGCATCTATGTTCAAGCAATACACACGTATTTCACACATTACTAACTTACATAATCACATAAGCATTCAATCGTACACATATGTATATGTGTAATGTATCATGCATGCTCAATTTGACTATTTTTGGTATATTTCCTTTGTTCACAACTCTTGATCATTTAAACATCATCGTTTGTGTATGTCTATCTTAAACTTAGGTTCATAGCTCAAATATACTTGATCCTTTTAATATCATCAATCAATTATTCACCAATGATATTCTAGCATTATATGATCATATAATATACAGACTCTCATTCATTCTTACTTGATACACATTGCTCTTCTCCTTTGAATCACATTTGCATTTCTATGAACACTTTCATTCGTATAATCATCTCTAAATTTACCGATTTTGTTTCTTTAATATCAACCATCCATGCTTAGATTATAGCCTTGATTATTAACCTAAACATATCAATATTTAATCACTGATCCATCATCAACTAAGTTTATTTCAAGCTTAATTTAAGCCTAAATACATCATGAGAAAGTGCCTTACCATTTTTTGGTTCAAACATCACTTAAAGTCGACATTTGACGTTCAAGCCTTGCCCATGACCGTGGTAGACCTTCCCACGATAGTGACAGAACCTTATGCAATAGGCCACAATCATGGGGACTTTACCATAATCTTGAAAGAATCTAATTTACCAGGCTACAATTATGGGGGCTATGCCACGATTGTGCTCTACCTTTTTTCCTTTTCCCCATGAATTTCATAACATAAATAACATCATTAACACTAATTTTTTAATAATTCATGTCCATTTATGCAACTTCATTTCGTGCTAATCTAACTACCATATTGGTTGCATTAAATCTCACAAATTATACTCAGTTGATTCATTTTCATTCACTTAATCTTATCATATATACATTGATAACTTTTCCAGATTTTACCTCTTTCATAATACATCAATAAATCTTTTCCATAGTTCATCATTTAGACTTCATAACTTCATCATTCTCACCTCATTTCTAACATATAAACATCTATTAGACAATTCCATAAATCATTGTTTATCAATCATACAAAATAGAACATGATTTCTATCATTCACTATCATCTTAGTTCTTCTTGCTTCAATAACATTTTACTAATCTTTTCTTTAACGTAATTATACCTCTATTATACCTTATGTCCCAATCTATTTTATCCACATAACAATCTATAATACATGGTTTTCATATACCCAAACAAAATTTTGATCTCATTCCTTCATCAAAATTTCTGCACATTATCATATACCAATTTCACTAAATCACTCCATCTCAACTATCCCTATAAACTTTCATAATTTATTACTCATCAAATAAACAAAAAAAAGGATATAAACATACCTATTCATCATCCACGTTACACATATATTCAACACCATTTTCATAATCATTTAACATCAAAACAATCACTGTATATATTTCATTAAAATATAACCCCATAAATTTTGATGTATAACTTACTTGATTAAAGTCCAAGCTTCTTCAAAATCACGTAAAACCCTAGCTCCTAAGCATCACATGATCATCATCTTACCAAGGTAGAATAGGCTAGGTTTCATCAAGAAAAATAGATAACAACGATCCTGAAGAAACAAAGTGAAGGAGTTAGGTAAAGATCAATATTGTGAAGGTTGGTGAGAAGATCGCGAGTGAAGAAGAAGAGAAGAAGATAATGAAGAGGATGATAGTGTTGTGTAAAAAAAAAAAGAAAGACAATGAAGATATCTTTCAAATGGGCATATTACATGGGTTTTAAAACTTGGTGGGTGTCATGACCCTTATCATGACACCTTCCATTTAAATAATGCTAATGTCCTTTAACTTTTGTATCCAATATCATTTAGACTCTAGTCCATTTATCTCCCAATCTACAAGCCAATTGTCACCTAATTTTCTATGGCACTAGTCAATTATTTCTATTGCTATATATT
Source organism: Erythroxylum domingense (assembly GCA_025594535.1). Classification (NCBI taxonomy): domain Eukaryota; kingdom Viridiplantae; phylum Streptophyta; class Magnoliopsida; order Malpighiales; family Erythroxylaceae; genus Erythroxylum; species Erythroxylum domingense. Next base: position 17,922,040 of record JANQBM010000222.1, on the reverse strand, counting down.
AACTATTTCTACTACTATCTATCAATTTATCTTGCCACTTAGCATTTTTCTAGTCCACAAATACTCATAATTTTGTAAATCTCTAAATTTTCACTAAATAATTCCAAATTAATAATTATAAATCTCAAAACCAAAATTCATGACAAAATAATTCACAATTCATATTATAATCATTTAAAATCATTCATACTCGGAATGTGTTAATTGAGTGCATAAATAGTCTTTGTAATATGTAAAAAAAATGATATTCACGTGTGTATTCTAATGATATGCATATGTATGCAATGCACCTTATAATATCTTAATTCTATTCTCATATACAGAAATCTAGGGTTCTAACCTTGAGTATGGGAGAATAGGATATTACAATTCTCCTCCTTAAGAAATTTTGTCCTTGAAATTCTTACTTGATTGATCAAACTAATGGGGGGATTTTGTTTTTCTCATATTCTCCTCCGTTTTTAATGTAGCTTCTTCACTCGAATGATTCTTCCAAAAGACTATAATCAATGGAATCACTCAGTTTTTTTTCAGTTGCTTATTCTAATAATCCACTAGCTTAACTCGTTTCTCAACATAACTTAGGTTACTCGCAATTTCCTGTTCCTATGTCAGTAACACATGTGTCGGATCAGTCGATATCTCCTAATCATACTCACATGTAACACATTGTGAATCTGAGACATCTTTGTTGGTAAGGCTAGCTTATAAGCCAATGGTCCTATTATCTCAATAATTTCAAGTAGACCAATGTATCTCGGGCTTAGCTTACCCTTTTTATCATACCTCAGCATACCTTGCCTAAGCGATATTCTCAAAAACACTTTATCTTCTACTTGATATTCGATATCCCTTCTGTGTAGATCCACCTAACTCTTCTATCTATCTTGAGTTACTTAAATTCTATTACAGAATCAATTTCATTTTATCAACCGTATCTTGAATCAATTATGAGCCTTAACAATCCTTATGCCCTATTCATCATAATATAAAGGCAAGTGACACTTTCTGCTATACAAAACCTTATATAGTGTCATACTGATACTACTATGATAATGATTGTTATAAACAAATTCAATCAGAGCTATATATTGATCCTATGCTCCTTGGAACTCCAAAACACAAGCCTTGAGCATATCCTCAACAGTTTTAACTTGTTGGTAAGTCAAACATTTAGCCACATATTTAGCCACTTGCTTCTTCATCTTTGGCCACCAGAAATGTTGTTTCAGCATATTATACGTCTTGTTAGTACTAGGATGTATAACATAGACTGCTATGTGTGCTTCCTCCCAAATTTCTTTTATTAATTCATCTACATTGGGTATACATATTCTTTACTTCAGCCACAAGGTATCATTTTCCAATTCAAACTTAAAATTCAAATTCACTTTTAATTTCTCAATAAGATTCACTAATTCTGGATCCTTACTTTGGGCTTCTTTAATCTTTTCATGTAAAACTGGTCTTAATTTCCATGCAGCTAATAATTCTTCATTTTGCCCTAAACTCAACTTAATATTCAATGCTTTTAATTGAACTAGATTTGGTAACCTCAATATCTGAATTTATGCTACACTATTATTAGATATTCTGCTTAATGTATCAGCTACAACATTAGCTTTTACCAAGATAATACTTAATTGTACAATCATAATCTTTAAGTAACTTTATCCATTGTCTCTGTCTCATATTTAACTTTTTCTGACTTAATAATTTCCACAAAATTTTATGATATATATATATACAAAATGTTTCAACATACAAATAATGTCTCCAAATTTTCAAAGCAATTACTACTACGGTAAGTTCTGAATCATGTACCAAATAATTAAACTCATGAGACCTTAACTATCTTATTGAATATGTAATCACTGATGTTGCATCAAAGTACATCATAATCCTTAGTGTGAAATATCACTATATACTACATAACCTCCAAATCCAGATGGAATAACTAACACTAATGCTATATTTATTCAGTGTTTTAATTCCTCAAGACTCTTTTTACGTTTATTAGTCTATCTGAACAATACATTCTTCCTTAGAAGTTTCGTTAAGGGGTTGAGATTAGTAAAAACCCCTCGATAAACCTCCAGTAGTATCCCGTAAATCCAAGAAACCTCCAGATCTCAAACACATTTTGCAAAGTTTCCCCCCTTCATTATTACCTTTACTTTCTTTGGTTCTACCAATATGCCCTGTCCAAATACTATATGACCCAAAAATACTACTTAATCAAGCTAAAATTCACACATACTGAACTTGGAATATAATTGTTTCTCCCTTATGATATGTAAGACTAACCTCAAGTGCTTAAAATGTTCCTCTCTAATTTTTGAAAACACTCAAAATATCATCTATGAAAAAAGTCACTAATTGATCCAAGTAAGGTTGGAACACTTTATTCATTAATGCCATAAATGCTTTCGAGGGCATTTTTCAGCCCAAAAGGCATCACCATAAACTCAATGTGCCCATATCTGGTCCTCAAAATTCTTAAGTAACTAATTCCTCAGGTGGGGAAATGTTATCTCATGTTTTTCTTTATCTCGCAATTGAATTCTTTTTTTTAATGATTTTATTCAATCATTTGATTCTCCAGATTCTTTAACGATTTATTATGATGTCTGACTATTCTTACTAATTTCTCCAAACATTTCAAATTATTTATAAATCTCAATCTCCTAAACATAAACTTCAAATCTAACTTATACCTTCTGAATATACTAATATAGAATACATTATGGACCTAAGTTCCTTTATCCATAGCAATAGTATCATCTCAAATTCATAAACCTAATAATGTAGTTGGGCTACTTTACATTAAATAAAATACATTCACTCTCTGTAGCATATTTAACTTCTTATACTTGAGTCCCAGTTTTTATTGACTCCAATATTCACTTGTAATTTGTTTAATAGTCATTCATTTCTAGAAATGGAACATTTGATCTACATAATATTCGATGAAAGTCTTTATAAAGGAAGATTTCTCTCCTTAACCAGTTGTACTACTTACATAATCTTTATTAGTCAACTATATTCATCATCGTTTTTCAACCATTCTTAATACCTCAATATGATCAATTTTAACTATTCATGATATCTTAGTAAGATCAATTACTATCATATCTTACATGATCAGAATTTTCTATATAATAAAGCTCAAGGAAACAGTAGGCATATTGATTTACTCTTATGCTTTGGTATGTACCATCAAGATCATTACATCTTATCTAGAGATACACTTTCGAAAAGTCACCAATTAATATCTTATGCTAATGATATCTTAATCTCAATTGATTCTAGATAACATTTGAGTATTATATGATTATACAAAAGTTACTTCTTTTTAATAGTTACCGTTTCAATACATCCCCATAAATCTATGCTTCCACTACGCTAATCTGAGTTATCTCAGAATTTTTAACTATGGGGATTATGACTAAAGAGCATTCAATATGTCATAGATTACTTCTTATACCATATCTCAGTATAAATTACATATGTGTTCAATAACATTATTCCCCAAGGTAACCACATTATCAGATATGCACTCATAATAACTGATCAATTTAACCTTGAGGATTTTTGCATATATCGCTATCATTTATCTCATCTTCTAGCTATCATTTATTTCATCTTATATACATATGTTTTTAATCAATTCAGAAATATAAGATACGTAACCATCATGAAATTTTGATAGTAAATCCGTTGACATAACCTTATACTAAATCATAAACTCTTAACTCGATTATTATACAATGATTCCAGGTCTAAGTTCAACCTCTCAGGGTCATAGAAAATTTTGTTTTTGTTCAACTTTGTTTGCGCACTTTAAATCTTGTCATTTGTATCTATATCTCTATTTCTTTCTCAGTCAATCCACAAAAACATATTCACATTCATATCAATTTAAAGTATATAAACACAACATAATACTGATTTCATATTCGATGATATAACCATAAATATAAATACACTAAATTTTTGTCTATCATATCGAACCATATAGTATTTCTTATTTCTAGATATCAACAAACTTTCACTTGATAGATTATCATTCTTCTCATTGTTTCTAACAGCTGAAACTCTTAACAAATTTTCATGAGTGTGACTTATGTAAA
>JANQBM010000222.1:17891942-17904749 GCA_025594535.1 Erythroxylum domingense | reverse complement strand
AAGGTTAGTGACACATGTCACAACCTCATTTGCTACTAATTTTCTTCCCAATTCTATTTCAATTTCTCTCCAATTTTTCAATGGCTCAATTCCAAAAATTCTTAATTTCATATGCCTAAGTTTTCAGTGCCATTGGACAGTCAATTTCACTACCAATAAACCTCTATTCTGTCTCTTGACAATTTTTCGGGTCCGAAAATGACTCCGAAAAATTTCCAGAAAATTTCTATAATTCTCTAAAAATCAAAAAACCCTAATGATCCTCTCCAATTCAATTTTTTTACACACACAAGGCCTATTTTGCAAAATTCCCATTTATTCACAATTATACCGGAAAAATGTCATGAATGCATGTACAGGTATTTTTCATGTACAATAAATACTGTGCACAAATGCATGAGCATGTGTTTTGTTTTCCTAATTTCTCACATGTATCCGTTTCTATAATTCAACCCGTTATAAGAAAACGGGACGTTACACATACCTTGTCCGAAAAGCAGTCTTGTGTACAGTGCTTTCAACAGTCTTCAACTAATGGTACCCAAACCTCAGATCTATCTTTGAGAATACTGTAGCTCCTCTCAATTGATCAAACAAGTCGTCAATCCTAGGGAGTGGATATTTATTTTTGATGGTAACCCTGTTTAATTGTCGATAATCAACACATAAGCGGAGGGTCCCATCCTTCTTCTTGACAAACAATACTAGTGCTCCCTACAGTGAATGGTTTGGTCTAATGAAGCCTATGTCCAATAACTCTAGTAACTAAACCTTCAGCTTTTTTAATTCAACTGGTGTCATGTGATATAATGGTAAATATATCGGTGTTTTCCCCAGGACCAAGTCAACCGAAAAATCAAACTCCCGATCAGGTGACTATTTAGGTAACTACTCGGGAAAGACATCGGGGAACTCACATACAATAGGAACATCTCTAAATTTGACCCTCTGTGCCGAAGTGTCAACAACATATGCGACGTATGCTTGACATCCCCGACGAATTAACTTCTTAGCCTTGAGAACACCTGTTGGTCACCATTAAATTTAATCAGAACTCCACCCTAAGTGTCAAACTCCACTTCTTTCTTAAAACAATCAACTCTGGCATGATGCCTCTTAAACTAATCAATCCCTAATGTCACCTCGAAATCTAAGATATGGAAGGGAATAAGATCTGCCTCCAATACAGCATCACCAATCTTTATCTCACAGGCTGTATATGCTTCATCATAAGCCACTTGCTCTTTAAGATGAGTGACTATAATAAGAGGGGGATCTATCAGCTCAAAGGGATGACTAATGTTCTTGGAAAAAGTCACACTGACAAAGGACCTCTGCACGCCAGTGTCAATCAAAAATTTAGCATCTCTACCGAGAACACACATAACACCTTATAACACTATGTGTTAGTGGCTCATACTATTTACGAGCTTGTCGATACTATACAGAACATGCATCATAACAGTCACAAAGGTCCAACATTGTGATGACTTCCCCTTCCTCATCCAACCATGCTATCACTATAAAATCAAAGAAAATGACGTTATTTAATAAAATAGATCGGACTAAGCCTAGCTTATCTGATGTCTTAAACACCCAAAAGAATGTCAACAAGCACTCTCGTCGAAGTCAACATCATCCGACTATTAAGGATGTTAACTTAACGATTCGAGATTTAACTTATCAACCAAAGACTGTCGACACCCTGAATCAACTCCTAAGGCTCATCAATCTTTTGAAAACGGTAATAACACTTTTGAAAATGTAAAACCATGCTCTGATACCAATTTAATTGTCAAGACCCGGAACCATATCAGGCTCATGATAACCGCCGCATACCCGGGCTAAAAATACTCACAGTACCTTTAACCCAACTATGTAAAAGTAACTGAATATCTTTAAAAAAACATTTGGACAGCACAAAAAGGTTCCCACATAAGTCATTTACAAACCATAAGATAGTCAAGAGTTAATTTACAAAAATTTAAAGCATATCAATATAATTATAAGCCACCATGTAACAAAAATAGAAAATAGAGACTACCCACATGTAATAATACCCCAAAAATGTCAAAATACCGCACGATCCACTCAGAACTTCAAACTCACCAAATTAACCTACATGGTTGGGAAGCGGAGGGGGTAAGTACACTAAGTACTCAGTGAGCAGGAAAGACATATATCATAAATAGAACCCAGTACACCAAAGTGGTCTAAATAACCTAAGGACAGTTTTACACATCTAACATGCACATAACTACGTATGATGTGAATATGCATGACATAAAAACACATAGACATAGTCTATGATTCATGCCATACTGGTTAAGAAACACATAGGCCTAGCCTATTAATCACTCATTCAGTGAACATAGGTTCCAATTCCAGTACATATGACCAAAAAAGCATCACATGTAAAAATCAAATCTCATCAGGAAGCCAAATCTCATAATAAGCCAAAACAGTTATGTGTGTCACCACTAGTCGGCCAAACTAGTGTGCACACCTACTGATATCGATATTGGCTTGACTTTCATCTGTGGTGAGTCCAGACTACGGTCAACAAAAGCGTCATGGCTCTAGGTGATGACCTTATCAGTGACCATACCTTTAACTGTGCAATTACTAGCGTGTCCTATAGAATGGTATCATTACAAGGACTCAACTTTTATGTACCAGTGTTAAGGGTACGGGAGTCGCTTAATCTATTGTGCCCAGCACATAAATGGCCAATCATTTCCTCACCAATCATAAAAATCATTTGCAAATATTAAATACAAAAATCAAATAAGGTACTATGCCTTTATTTATCGGTCCAACTGATAAAATGGAACCTTTCCATGGCTCTAAGCCAAAAGAAAACATATATATGCAGCATAAATGACTCGGTTATGCATATGTAAGCTCCAAAATGTTATTTCATGCAATAATAGTCATCTTTTGAAATCCAAGTGCAAAGTTATTCAAAAATGTAGTTTCAAAAAATCAAACATTATTCTTTTCACTTCAATTGTAGGTTTGTTGAAAACAATATCATTTCTTAAAATATGAAATAAAAACATCAGTTTTACTCCAGGTGCAATGAGTTATTCAAAACAATGTCGTTTATTAAATACATACGTATACTAGCATCTATTTGAGAATCAATTCTATTATGCATTACCTAGGTTCAAAATTGACATACAAGTCGTTATGCATGTCTTGGAATGTCCTAATCCCATTTGAGAGATATGTTTTTCCCAACTCACATCAAAAGAAGGTGTACACTCTTTTAACTTCAACAATCTCAGTACGAGCTCCTTGATTCACAGCTTTTGAGCCTTTATACATACAAATGTAATGTACTTACTACTCAAACATATAACGCATATTTATACCCATTACATTAGTGTATACAACTCAACCCTTATTATTCACATAATCTTTCTTTTGCCTTTTCTAAGGCATTTAATGTCTTGATCCAATATTTACACATTTCAAAGTATAATTGAGTACATTTTTATTCAACCCTATTAGGCCAATACTCATCAATCTAAGCAACAATTCAAGTTTACTATAAGTAAACATGAAAGCCTCTTTCCAATGGACAACATCAAAATCCTTAAATCTTAAGCCAAGTTCACTTAGGCATTTTGTCAAACACCTAAAGGCTTAAACTTGAAAGCCTCCTTCTAATGTACTTCTTCCTCATTTTTCATCATCAATTCACATTATACATGCCCAATTAACATCATATAGTCATTTAAACCATCAATTTCAAAAGATGTTCAAATTTTCATAAACTTTCACTAAAGAGAGACCATTTCGTTTTCGGCTTAAAGATGTTTCATGTATATTCAAGCATGGAGAACAACATCTGAACACCAAAATCAAAATCATAATGTAGAAAGAGATGAGACAAAATTTACCTAAACTTTTCTTTGGTGATATCTTTCAATCCTTTGAGAATTTCTCAAATCTAATGATAGATTTAAGTTCTTTGAACGCAAATTACCTTAGAACACCTAGGTTTTGGTTAAAGAATTAAAAAAAAAGTGGTGAAAGATGGGTGATGGCTGAAACTCCACTTTTCCTCCTCTCTTCTCCTTTCTTTTAAATAAAACAAAGTGGTTTAATCCCAAATAAAGGGGTTGCACGGCCATAAGGTGAAGAAGGGTCTAGAATTTGACTCTTCTTTGGCTAAACATGGTGAATTTACCTTTTTACCCTTAGTTTATGTGAAATTACCATTATACCCTCCAAACTTTTCATAAATTTGCAATTAAACCTAAAATTTGAGAATAAATAAAACTTTTATTTTCATTTTTGTCCTTGAACTTTTTCAAATTATAATTAAGTCCCTTAACTTTACAAAATTACATATTGGTCCTCCAAGAGTTGAAAAATTACATTTCACTTCTAACAATTTGCAAATAAGCCCTTATGTACATCAACTTTTCAAATTAAGCTTTCTAAGTGTCTAATAAATCTATAAATCATGTCTAATCACCTCTAAGGCATTAGAACATTTTTAAATCGGCCATCATGGCCATATCCATCTAATGGAATCGATTTTACACACTTAGAAGGTTATATATCAGAATTCTCTAAGATTTTGCATATCGAGAAACTCTAAGTTCATGTAAGGGCATATAGCATTATATATCACTGGCATAAATACCAAAAGGATTCAAATACATTTTTGAGCTCATATACAACCATGAATATGTCAATATACAATAGTATATCCAAGTATAAACCAATACAAAAAGGGCTCAGAAAATCTAGGGTTATAGGCGGTGGATTCTGACTCGTTTTGACTTCGAAAAGCTCGTTTGAAGTTTTAGAACCAAAATCAAGTATATTAGATCTAGGGTATGTAACTATGGTACCATTACGTATTACAGGAAGTGAGTAGCTTACAGAGAATCCATGAGTAGTAATATAACTTCATCACATCCCTTTGATCCTTACTTTGGGTTTAACAATTCACCAATGTCTATTTTGCCTCCACCACTAATTCCATTATTATTTAAATTTTAAATGTCTTTCCTGTGACAGTTAATCCAACTTGGGCCTCATTTATCGCTAATGCCTTACATTTCAAGGATTGGGAAACCTTTTGTTTTAAAGCCAAGAGGAAAATGATACGATAGAGACTTAATAGGAATTTGAGGAGTTGTAGCAATGATAAAGAGGGTGATCAAGTTATTAATACTTAATACATCCCTTATAAGATCAAGTTGTCAAATTTTGAGAATTATAATGGAAGTATGAACTCTGTGATACATTGATGAATAGTAAAATAACAGCTTATGTTGAAAACAAATAATTATTAATGCACTACATTATAGAGAGTCTCAAGAGCCCTACTCTCTACTAGTTTATAATTTTGGATTAGCCTTGAGATGATCTTACCAACTATATCCTTAATTAGTATTAATAAAGAAATAGGGTAGACCTTCATATCATGAAAGAAAAGGCTACTGAGAAAAATAAAACCAATCTCCTTTTTATAGAAAAGAAAATGTGGGCTTATTATTATATATTTCAATAAAACCTTAATATGATATTTATGAAAATTAATAAAATTGTTAACCAATGTGGAACTACTAGAGAGTGCCATTAGAAAAGGAAAAATAAAGTTGAATGTGTCTGAAGCTATAAAAAAAGAAAAAAGAAGATGACATGCATCAAATTGATGTCACAAAAATCAAGAAACATATTCAAACCTAAATAAACAAAAAAATAACAATAACAAATGTGACTAGTATATTCATTCTAACCCAAACTATAACAAACCATCATTGCTCAATTATAACTAACCATTTTATTACTTGAAACCCTCAATTCCTTTCATACCACCATCATTATATTCAAACCAAAGTGTCATGTGTTGAGTACCAACCCATATCAAAAGGCCACTTGCCTTATTCATCATAAAACTCACCTCTAAAACTTTACCAAACACCATTAAATTACCAAAACCAATAAACCCACTAAACACCACCATCGTGGAAGTAACAAAATAAAAAAATAGAGAAAAAAAAAGAAAAGCAGGAAAAATAAATTATAAATCTTAACTATTATTGATACCATTACCCATAACTTCAAGATAGATATACCAACTCATGCCTTAGAAAAATTATGTGACATCGATACTGACTTTGCAACCGAGGTTATATTATTTATTGTGGTTTAATCAAATAGAGTTTGTGGTTAAATTTTGAAATAAAGGAAAATATTTGAATGTCATTACCAATCCCTTTCTCTCATATGGAAGTATTATAGTAAATATGATAGTTGGAGGTGAAGAAGATGTCTTCTTTATTAACAAGGTCAAATTTTACATGGGAAAATCTATAAATTTCTATTAAAATAGGGGTAACATAATCAAAATAGGAAGAAAGCCAAATGGTAAACATATGCTTTTTCAATCAACAACATATACATGTGTAATGAGGACATTCTCTTAGTCACCAAGAATATTCTTTTGTTGTATATTGAAGAAAATGAAGATGTGTTAAGCAATTTATCCTAATCATAGAAAGTGATTAACAAGATTTATTTGTTTGAAGGATCATGGATGAAAGAGTTGATCCTATCATTTACTACAAAGATGGTGATATAAAAGATGACAAATGTGGAAGCTAAAAGTTGAAAAGAAGGCTCACTCATGATCATTTTGTTAAATTGCTTAAAGGAGTTTGTAGTTAGATCATTATGATAGATTTGGGTTCAAAAAAATAAAGGAGGATCACAAAAGAACATTTAAGTATGTTATATCTAAGAATATTAGCTTGTTTGGAGTAATAAGGATTGTGTATTGAAAGATCTTCATCCTATATACCGCACTAATGTTTTTATAAGCTTAAAAGAACAAAGGAACACCATATAAATATAAGGATAACCTCACTTACCATAAATATGGATTCACTCACTATTAGTATAATTGATAGTGAAGAAGAATATGGCTAGTTTGTTTGCATAACAGTTAAAGGAATGGATATCAATAATTAAACTTGCACTTCCTTACTTAAGATATCTCTTAAGAAATTTACATTTCAAGTTGTCATTTGCCTTACTTGTTGCTCAGTTCAAGGCACAAGTTTTGTAATTATATACTGGACAATTTGTTTTCATGAATGTTTTAACAATTCTTCCTCATAAATGTTTAAATGTTTTGCTTTTTTAATGAATGACTTATTTAATAAATGAATTCATTTGAATGAATGATTAACATGATCATAGATTTCTTTACTAACTTATTATTTTTCCTTGTAAATTTAGCTTAATCTCTTCTCTAAAAATGAATGATTGAGACATCAAATTATCTTACTTTGTGAATATAATCTCATTATTTATTATAAAAACTCTAACCAAAATGCTACTCTATCTAGATTAAAATTCATAAGCTTAATATATCTTCCACATGCATACTAATGGCATTTTTTCCTTTTCCAATCCAAAACCTTTGAATTATAATGATAAAGATGAGATAATATTTAAACATCAACCTATTAACTTTAAAAGAAAATCTAATTAAAAATGGTGACAATGTTTTAGATGAAACTTCTAACGAAATAAAAAAATGGTGAGAATTGATGAATTTAGGATTACATACCATAATGAAATCAAAGTACGAAATCTCAAAATATAGCAAGATAAAACAAATGCTAAAATTTTCATTAAGATGACTGAGAAGTCCTAGCTAATAGAACTTATAAAAGAATACCTAAGGTGTTTGCCTAATATGTTTGATGTTGATTTACAAATTAGGATAACTAACTTTATAGCAACCATACAATTGATAGATTAAGTTCCACCCAAATAATGTTATTAGGAAAACTATAGATTTACAATGCAAGAGAAGTTCCATACTCATTGCATTAAATAAAACTAAATACTTCATAGATGACCAACTTATATCTGTGCAAGCTGAGGAAGTTCTATTAGCCACCAAAAATATTCTTTTATTGTATATTTAATAGAATGAAAATGTGTCAGGCAATTTAAACCAATCATTGGAAGTGATTGACACCACTTATTTGGTTGAAAGATTATGGATGAAAGAGTTGATCTTAACATTCACTACAAATATGGTAATTTATGAGATAACAAATATGGAAGCTAGAAGAAAAATGGGTTCACTTATGACTAGTTTGCTAAATTGTTCAAAGGAGTTTTGAAGTTAGATCAATGTTATATGTTTAAGTTCAAGAAAATAAATAAGGATCTTAAAAGAACATTAGAGGATGCCAGATCTAAGAAGATGAATTAGTTGGGAGTTATAAGGATTATATATGCTTATATTCATCCTATATACCACCTAATCTTTTTGCAAGCCTAAAAGAACAAAAGAACACCACATAAATACAAGTATAATCTTACTTACCTTAAAGATGGATTCACTCATTATTAGTATAATATAGTGAAGAAGAATATGGGTAGTTTGTTTGCATAGTAGTTAAGGGAGTGGATATTAATAATTGAACTTGCACTTTCTTATTTAAGATATCCCTTGAGAAATTTAAATTTTATGGTGCCATTTGCCTCAATTGTTACTCAGTTCAAGGCACAATTTTTGTAATTATATATTTGACCATTTGTTTTCATGAAAGTTTAATTTTTCTTTATAAATTTTTAAATGTTTTCCTTTGTTAATGAATTACTTATTTGATGAATAACATCATTTGCATGAGTGATTGACAAGATCGTAGATGTCTTTGCTAGCTTATTGTCCTTCCTTATAAATTAACCTCAATTTCTTTTATATGAATGAATGATTGATTCATCAAATTATCTTATCTTGTGAATAAAATCTTGTTATTGATTTTCAAGACTCCAATAAAATAAAAGTTCTAGCCATATTAAAATACAAAATTTTAATCTATCTTCCCTATATAAATTAATGTCATTTTTGTCCATTTTCATCCTAAGCCTTTTGATCCTAATAATATAAATGAGCTAATGTTTCAACGTCAACTCATTAACTTTAAAAGGAATCTAATTAAAAATGGTGACAATGTTTTAGATGAACCTTTTAAGAAAATAAAAAAAATTGGTGAGAAATAATGAATTTAGGATTAAAAATTATAATCAAATTACTAAGTCCCAAAACAAAGTAAGAAAAAATAAAAATAAAATTGTTATTGAGATGACTGAGAAGTCCTAGGCAATTGAAATTTTAGAAAAATATCCTAATGTGTTTTCCTAAATCTATTAAGATATGGTAGGATTAGATCCTTAAATTTGTAAATATAAAATACCTTTAAAACTTGAATGTTAACTAGTAGATTAAAGGTTGAGACTAATGAGACCTAATGTCACACATATCCTCCAAAAATAAGAAAGACTTTTTGTGATTTTGGTAGTAGGAATTATTTAACAGGCCAGGATTAGTCAAAACTACTTATTGGAAGAGAGAATAATAGGAACATGCATTTGTAGATCCCTATTCTCTCTTGAAAATCAAAGAAGTAAAAAAGAAATTAATGTCGTGTTTTTAAATATGGCCCATTATTATGATTGGGTTGTAAATATAGTCCTTATACCAAATAAAAAAAAGAATGTGTGTAGATTATTGGGATTTAAATACATCAAGCTCTAAGGATAATTTTCATTTACCTCATATATATGTCCTAGCAGACACAAAGCTAAGCATGCTTGTTTTTTGTTTAGGACTATAATAAAAAAAATGGTTGATGAGGATAAGGGAAAAACAATATTTATCACACAATGTGACACTTTTTACAATAAAGCGATGCCATTTAGACTTTAAAATGTTAATACAACTTATTGAAGGAAAATGGTCAATATCTTTCATGAAGAAATAGAAGTATATGTTGATGATATGATCATTAAATCCAAGGTCAGCGAGTCATTTCTGAATGCTTCAGAAAATCAGCTAAAAGTAAATTCAGTTAAGCGCACCTTTGATACCAGATTAGGAAATAGTTAAGGTTTATGATTAGTAAAAAGATACATGTCAACCCAAAAAATTTAAAGCAATAAAAAATATGCATCCCCCTCGAACAAAGAGAGAAGAATGTGGCTTTTTAGGTAATCTTAGTTATATATCTAGCTTCATCTCTTAGCTATTCCACTCGTGAACTACTCTTACATATTTTTACAAATTTCAAGGGGACTTTAATAGAAGACAATCATATTTGCAAAATCTTATAATATTGGTCCTTTAAGTGTTAGGGAAACAACTAATCCTTTATCCTTAAATATTAAAAGGTTTCGTGGTAGCCTCCTTGGGCAAATATGATGAACTTAGAAGAAAGCAAAAAGCCATATATTATCTAAGAAAAAAGTTCAATGAATACGAATTACAATATTTATTCACGGAATAAACTTGGTATGCTTTAACCTACACTACAGAAAGGTTGAGTCCTATTATATAGTATAGTTAATCTCAAGGCTAGATCCATTAAAATATATATTCTAAATTCCTTTGTTTTCAAATCAAGTCACAAGATTGAAAATTTTGTTGTTCAAATTTGATGTCATCATTATAACTCAAAAGTAGGTTAAAGGAAGGGAATTAGTGGATCATTTGGAAAAGAAAAATGATATTGATGATGATTATAAGGTTTTTGAGTTTGAATTCATTGATGAGAATGTAATCAATTTTTAGGAAAAAGAGAAAGATGAAGAAATGATACTTGCAAAATATTATTCAACGATAAATCATCTACCATCTTTATCCTTACATAGTATGGTTTCACCTCGTCCATTTCAAATATGAGGAATTGATGTTATCGGTCTAATTAATCCACTTATTTCAAATGGTCATATATTCATTTTAGCTGCTATAGGTTATTTTACCAATTGTATTAAGGTAATTTTATACTCCTAAGTCGGAGTTTTCTAGTAAGATTGTTACTAATAATGCTTGCAACTTAAATGTTACATTAAATAGAGCAGTGGAAGTCATAAATAAGAATATATATATATATATATATACATATATAATAGTGATAACATATCAAAATTGGCATGACATATTACCGATAGTCTATAAGACTAAAACTATTCTTCTTATAAAAGTTGAAATTATATATTTCCTAATAGATATTAATCTTTAAGAGCTTAATAGGCTATAATCAAATATTAGTTGTTAAATTTGATGAAAGAAAGATGTTGTCGTCAATTTGTCACAGACAATTATATCAAATAAGGATGGTTTGAGCTTAAACAAAACTAAAGGTATACATATTCTTTCCTAGATATTTGATGCTAAAAAAAATACTTCCAAAGAAGATAAAAGAGGAAAAATGAACCCTTAACTATAAAGGATTCTATATTGTAAGAAAGGTTTGGTATTTTATGCATTGGTTCTAGCATTCATAGATAGGGAAGAGTTTCCTAAACAAATCAATTCATATTCTGTTAAACAACATTTTTGCTACAAAAAGGAAAGCTTATAGAGAAATTTGATAAAGAAAAACCTATGTAAAACCAAGAACAATAAGAATCATTAATCAAAAATTAAAAATTTTCTAGGTAAAAATTAGTAAATAACTACCTAAAACTTTTTGATTAAAAAAGTCATGATTGAAAATTAAAAGAATGACAACTTACGGAAAAGGTTATATTATAAAGGCATATGTTCTTTATCAGTTATATCAAAAAGGGGTATTCCTTAAGAAGGTTTATCATTATATTTGTATTTAGTTTCTTTTCCTTGATCTTCCTCACAAGATAGAATTCTTTTTTATACTGATACTTTTATTAATACAATATAAAGTTTCCTCTTTTATAGCATATTGGTTTTATCTTGCTTTTAGTTATATTTAATTTTCTTACCATAATTTTGAATTTATCAATTGAAGTATTCTTTTTGGATAAAATGATGTATGTTAGTCAAACAAATATAGGTAATTAATGAATGGATCACCATAAATGTAACATCCCGTCCCCATATTAAGGGTTAGGACCTAAAATTTCAATGCATGTGAGTTTAAAGAGAGATTAAGGAAATGCATTTTCCTTGCATGAGCATAATGTTAGCATATATGCACATGAATATTGAATATTTGCACAAAAATAAGTGTACATGCATTCATTGACAACTTCTGGGCATGATTGTGTTTAAATGAGATGTTGTTGAAGATGAAAAGTAGAGAAGTGGAAAGAGTGATCTAGGTATGAGTTGAAATAAGGAAAGACGTGGAAATAAAATTGGTAGTGATCTGGAAAATGTTCCCTAAATATACTTCAGTCTTTTACCCACAACATTTTCTCTAGTTGTCCAAAAGAGATGATTATTGAATTGGATTAACCTAGGGATATATGGCTACATTTAGTATGCAAATGTCGAAATTCAATTCTATCTCTAAGAGTCTCAAAATTTGTCATGAATTGAAAACTAGGTCCAGTACATTGGGAGCTAAAAGTGAAATTCGTGTTCTAACTTTGGGAGCAAATTTGGATTTACGTAGATAGATTTTGGCACAACTATCTTCTTAAAAGTTGTAGATATTGTTTCCAGCTTTCTAACAGTATAAAGTTTGTAAATTTTGGATAACGGAGTCGAAATATACGAGCATTACAAGTTATGAGGTTTCTTTGTCTCAAAATGACATCAGCAATTGTCTCATGATGTCAGCATCGTTTCATTTTGGACAGAACATCTTCTAGTCCAAATTTAATCCTCTAGATGATATAATTAGCCTTTAAGGTCTTCATAATAGTTGTAGATATTGACGTTCTCTTTCTATCCATCTAAAGAACACCTGAATCCGAGTTCTGTACAGAAGGTTATACCTATTTTTCCAATTCGTCTCAAAATGACATCAGCAATTGTCTCATGATGTCAGC
>JANQBM010000222.1:17844846-17870345 GCA_025594535.1 Erythroxylum domingense | reverse complement strand
GTATTAGGGTTTCTGTATGTACAGACTGTACATTTGATGTATAAAACTGTTGATTTTGAGTAATGAAAAGAGGAAGAGTTTGGTTTTAAAAAATCTTGTGATTTACAATTACAGCTTTAATTATTTAAATGTATGTGATGCCATGTGGAGTACTGTAGCGAGTGCACGTAGCACTCCCTTATCTTAGGATATGTATCGGAATGACCTACGGGCGTCCCGGTTCATACCCTAGGGTAATGGGGTGTTACATTTTTTGCCTGCTTATTTCCAATCAAAATTTAATGTTTTTATTGCCCAGTATGCTTGATGTTCTAATTCAACTGGAAAATGACAAGCTTTCCCGTACATGAGTCTATAAGGAGTTATTCTGATGGGTGTTTTGAAAGCTACCCTATAAGCCCATAAGGCATCGTCTAGCTTTGTTGCCCAATCTTTCCTAGAGTTGTTCATCATCCTTTCCAAAATTCATTTCAGCTCCCAGTTAATAACTTCCACTTGGCCACTAGTTGGTGGATGGTAGGGTGTAGCAACTCATTGGTGCACTCCAAATCTCTTTAAGAATGCATCAAAAGATTTGTTGCAGAAATGTGTGCCTCCATCACTTATTATTATACGTCGCACTTCAAATCAGTTAAATAATCATGTAATGAACTTCTGCATTGCTTTCCCATCATTGGTTGGAGATGCTACTGTTTCGGCCCAACGCAAAATATAAAATGACATTTCTCCCAATTCAGCACCAAGTGTAACTCTTCACATCTTTGAAGAACTCTGCCTAAATTATTTAAACACATTTCGAAAGAATCTCCAAGACTGAAAATTTGTCCATGAACACCTCCATTATATCTTCTATTATGTCAGTGAAGATAGCCATCATACATCTTTGAAATGTAGTTGGGTCATTGAGAAGTCTGAAAGGCATTCGTCTATATGCGAAGGTACTATAAGGGTAAGTGAATTTAGTCTTTTCTTGATCATCAAGGTAGATGAAAATCTGATTATATCCTGAATATCCATCTAAAAAGCAATAGAATGATTAACCAGCTACTTTTTTATCATTTGGTCTATGAACGGAAGAGGACAATGATCTTTTTTAATCACTGAGCTGAGTTTGTGATAATCTATGCATACTCCCCATCCTGTGACTATTCTTGTTGAAATTACTTCTCCACTATTACTTTTTGTTATCATCATTCCACCTTTCTTAGGTACACATTGTACTGGGTTAACCATTCACTATCATAAAACTCCTAGACACAGTGAATGTTTAATTTCATAGGCTTGTGTTAAATTGTGTCAATTTTGAATAATTTTTTCTTTCGAGTTTTTAACTCTAAGTTAGGTTTAGAATTGTCTTTTAACAATTGAGTCTTATAATTTGTTAATTACTCGATGTCTAATTTTAATTTTGGAATTAACTAGTTTTCCAGAAATTTTTAATCAACTTTCTTTAAATGTTTACTTCTTTATTGTTTTAATTTTGAAATCTTTTTATTCTCTAGGTTTTCGTCATAAGTTGTTGTTCACAATTAGTACATTTCAAGTATAATCGAAATTAAGTGTAGGGAAAAGTATGCCTTAGATTTTGTTAAGTTAGTTTCCTTATACTTGGTTTTAATCATTTCAAGAAAAGATGCCACAGTGAGAGGGAGAGAGTCCAAGGAAGAGGCATTGAGGCAGTCCTCTACACTAATTTTACCCTTAAAGAGACCACAAATGCTTACATTCAATGTCGGGGCTCAAGAAAAGTAATATCAAAGGTTTAAAGACAAGATATTTGGAGTCAACCAGTATATTAACTAGGAGGCCTTGGAGCAGGTTGGGTTAACCTAACCAATAAGGGAGTTGGTGGAGGTAGAAGCATGGTCTCGATTTTTCAAAATCGTAGAACCATCTTATAAAAAGTTAACTATAGATGTCCTATCTATATTTTCTATAGAGAAGGGAAGTTATGACGGGGATTTCCTCAATACGATTCAATTCCAACTAATGGGAGTCATGCATCAATTAAGTATCACACAGTTCTCCATCGCCATAGGACTATGTGACCGAGATTACATAAAGACCCTGCAGTATAGAGAATGGGGCATAGAATTGCCATATGGTTGGCCTACACAACACTTTTAGAGCAGGCTTAGCACTCAGGAAAACTACAACCTACGCATATCAAAGGCTTCGACACTGCGTAGTCCAGCACTCAGGTATATATATGGTATTTTGAGTCATACGTTGAGTGATCGGGGTAATAGTTAGAGAGTAGTCAACAATATAGATGTCATCTACCTTTGTAGCATAACTAAGTGAGTGCCTATACATTTAGGACATGCTCTTGTCTAGTTCTTCCGGTGTGAAAATAAGGACAAAGAAGGTTGACATAATTTGTGTTGGACCATTTATGACAAGGTTAGCACAGGGGATGGGAATTTTTGATTAGCTACCACCGATGCTAGAGATGACAATTATGGAGGCACTAAATTTGACTATAATGCATAGTATGCACACGGTTCGTTAACATTGAAGACCCATAGGATATATATATTGACTTGCATCTGAACTCGATGAGCCATCAACATCATCGATGCTTCAATCCTCACCATCATAGATATGGGGACGAGCACCGAAAAGAGTATCATCTATAACAGTGAACTATAAATTGACTAGAGAGACAACAATTAAAACTTGCAAAACGGATAAGCAAGCTTGAGACTTCATCAGAATGGATGAGAGAGTTGATAGAATTAATAGCAAGCCATCTTGGCATTGCTTGTCCGATTCCACCATCTAGCAAGGGCAACTCATCTATATCTCCTTCGAGTAGCCAGTATTAGCATCAAGAGCACCCATCCTCGTCAGATCAGCCATGATCACGCGATGCTTTAGATGTTTTGATTTATATCTTGTTTCTTTTTATTTATCTTTTGTGTATGTTTTAATTTTCTTTTCATTAATTATTTTGTCCTGTCCAACATTATGATCAATGAAAATTTTATTATTATTTCCTTTAGTGCTATTTTTATTTCTTAACAATAATTGCTAATGTATTTTAGGAGGGAAAGAAGACAAAACAAAAAAAAAGTATTCGCTAGCGTAAAAGATAATCCAAAGAGATGAACAATAACATGCTCACATTGAGTTTAAAAGAGAAAATGGGAACTAGATTGCAATTAAGTTAAATAAGCTAATATTGTTGAAACTTTTTCTTTAATAAATAAAAAAACATTATCAAAAAAATTAGAACACTAATTTTCATATTACTTATTTAGTTTAATCTAATATAGTCATGTCACATTAAAAATATTAACAAACAAATTATTCTCTTGGCATCATTTTATAAGTACTAAATTTTTTTTTTAAATGATATCTTTACATATTATATGTAATTTGTGTTAAAATTAAAATTTTACAAGAAATTCGTTGTATGTTTATAATAAACCCATCTCACTATTATTTATGAATGTGAGTAAATATGCAAATAATCAAAAAATCAAACTTATATAAAATATCAATAATTAATAAACTAGAAAACTACATGATTAAAGACTAAAATTAGTAGATATGAGCATAAAGATAGAGGTCACTAACAAAAATAAAATTAGAAGAATCAAAATATAAAGCAAATATAAGAGTTCTTGGGAAAAATTAAAGATCAAAATTAGGGAGTAAAACTGTAGAAACATAAGAACCGTGAACTTCTTGCTAATCTCATTATCAATTATATATGAATATGAACTAATTAATAAATGAAATACAAGTATCAAATTATGGAACAAAGAGTGCACAATTAGAACTCTATAGAAAGTAAGGAGGCTTCAAGTTACTTTATTATCCCAACTAGAATTGGGCTGGATCCATAAGAGAGGATATTGATTATGTAAAATTTCTTTCTTTTAAGCACCTCTATTAAACATTCACCTCTATTAATAATGTCACGTGTGAGAAATGAGAATAAATATATTTTGATTAGTTAATTTATTCTGATTGTAACTTCACTCATTTTTTCCAATCTTGAACATCAACTACCATATAGTGTTAAAAAGCTAATTAAGTGTGAATTTAGAAATGGAAAAAAAATAGTTTATATATAAGAAAAGATACATAGTCAAATTCTTTAAGATTTTGGATTAAAGTTGAAATCTCTTCTTACATATAAATTACTTGAACCTTAGCCTATTAACACCTCAATTGAGATGTAAATATATCCTCTGAATGCATAATTTAGCATAAAAATAGAATGGGATACATAAGTTTAATATTATAAAATATTTATTAAATATGCTCAAATGTAATGTTACGAATACCGTATCAAGCTTGGTATCGGATTGGGTTCTAATATAGTACTATACTGGTACCGCTCAATGCCAAATACCGTTTCGGGTAATTTTTTAAATTTATGAAATAGTCCCTAAATTTTTTAAAAATTACTATATAATCCATTATCATATAGTACAGTTGTATTGTATATTTTTAACCCTGTCTCTAAAAATCAAAATAATAAATAATAATCACAATTAATATGAAATAACAATAATTTTCAGATATTTCACATATAAATCATAACCACAATTTATTTGAAAAAAACAATCATTATCATACAAATATAAAATTAAGAACAATATAAAGTATTTAAAATATTACAATTTCAATTTTTATTATATAATAAATAATAATTACATCAAAATATCCAATAAAAAGAATAATAAATATTCTTAACTCTCAAATTATTATAGTTTATAACAGGAGTTCGTGATATAGAAACAACCATGTGAAAATGAAACATGAAATAAAAAATATATTATTTAATTTACTATCAATTAAATATACTATATATTTAATTAATTAAAATTAATTATTACTAAAATTATAAATATCTTAATTTAATTTAATTTATAAAAATAATTTAATTAATAAATATAATTAAATTTAAAAAATATATATTTCAAATAAAGTTTGATTTAATAATTAAAAATATATAAAATAAATATTAGTTTATAAATAATAATCTTTAAATTATTTATTTTTAAAAAATATTTTTATTAATACTTTATTGATAGATATTATATAAAAGATTAAAATAAATTTAAATAAAATAATTTATTTTTAATTTTATTTAATGTACAATCATTATTAGTAATAAAATATTTATTTTATTTTAAAAATAAAAATAAAAAATCACAATAAAAGATTAACTAAATAACAAATTAAAAAAACTTTGAAAGAAAGAAAAAGGGGGTGATGAGCGGGAGATAAATTTTTAAAAATTTATGAAAATTTTGCAACTTAGTCCCTTTATTTTTCAAAATTTTCGATACTAGCAAACAAAATAGGCTGGTACCGACTGGTATTTATACCCGATACTAACCTACCTTGATTTCGTACCGTTCTCTGACCGGTACGGTGCGAGATTTAAAATGTTGCTCAAATGACTTAGAATTTTCAAAAGAGAATAAAAATAGTTGATTTGAAGATGGACTATAAGAACAATAACGACAATAATAATAACAATAACAACAACAACAACAATATTTTAGTAGAAATCCAGTTAAACACGAGGTCTTTGGAGGTCCATAAATATGCAACATTACTCCTAACTGATAATGAGGTTATTTATAATAAACTCACGTGAAGAAATAGAGAAAAAAACATATACTAAATAAATAAATAACCAATATACAAATATAAAATAAAAATTAATAAAATATATATTAAAATAACGAAGTACTAATAATAAATAATAAAAACATAAAAGATAAATGGTAAAAGATAATAATAATAATAATAGTAAATACATACGTACAAATAAAAATATAAATATAAGAAAACAAATAGTACAATAAATATAGAACAAGATAAAGAATAAAAAATAAAGTAAGTAAATAAATACAAAAACAAAAGAGAAGACATGTAAATGAATAAGACAAACAAGTCATTACAAGAAAATATTTAGGCTAAATAACTAAATGGGAAGTATTATATATTAAATGTTTAGGCTAAATACAATACATAGACTTGAAAGAAAATGTTTAAAAGACCTATGAAAAAGAGAATAACCTCTCTATATAAGATCCTTTACTAGTATCTTAGTACACCAAAGTTTTTAATTGAGAGCCACATCCTTATTAAGTTCTAGTAGAGCCATATCATTCTTGATCACCTCCCTCAAGTTCTTCTTAGGCCTTCCTTTTTTTCCTTTTATAGTCCCTAAATATAATCTTCTTGCATTTTCCCACTAAAGCGTCAGGATGTCTCCTCTTAATATGTTCGAATCACCTATACCTTGTCTCTCTTAAGTTTTCATTAATATTAATCACCTTTAATTTGTCTCTAACTATTACAATCCTAATCTTATCTCTTCTAATAAGGTTGCACATCTAATAGAGCATCATCATCCTTTCCATCATTAACTTATGGCTATGCACTATTTGATAGGCCAACACTCCAATCTATAGAGCATGGTTAGCCTAATCTCTAAACAATAGAATTTACCTTTGAGCTTGAGTGGTATCTTTTTATCAAATAAAACTCCTGATAAACTTCTTCATTTAAGCCACCTTAATCTGATATAGTGAATAATGTCTTCATCGATATCCCCATTACCTTAGATGATAGATCCTAAATACTTAAAACACTCTTTCTTCGATGTAACTTTTAAGCCAATCTTTAACTCCACATTGGAAGTCACCCTATGACCCCAAAAAATAAACTTTAAGTACTTATTCTTAGTCTTACTTAATTAAAAACCTTTAAACTCTAAAGTATCCCTCTAAAATTTTAACTTGACCTTTTTTTGTCTCGTCCACTAAAACAATGTCATCAACAAATAACGTACCCCAAGACGCATCTATTTAGATATTCTTCATGAGCTCATCCATTACTATTGTAAATAAAATAGGGTTTAATGAGAAAATTGTTTTATTTCTCTTCTTAATATCCTTACTCTAGTCTTTACACCTTCATACATTTCCATAATAATCTGTAGGTTATAGGAACTCCCTTAACTTCTAAACACCTCCGTATGATTTCCCTAGGGACCCTGTCATAAGTCTTCTTTAAAGTTAATAAAAACCATATGTAGGTTACGATGTCTTTCTCTACAATATTTCATTAATCTTCTTAGGATGAAGTAAAGCTTCTTTCCCAAACATTTTTGGCATGAAACCAAATTGGTTCTCTGAGATAGGTGTATCATTTCTTACTCTCTTCTTATTCACCCTCTCCTATAACTTTATGGTGTAACTAAGGAATTTGATTTCCCTATAATTCTTACAAATTTGGATGTCCCTTTTGTTTTTGTATAGAGGAATTAGTATACTAGGTCTCCACTTAATGGCAGACTTAAAGATGACATTAAAAAGCTTCGCTAGCTAAGTAAGATCCTTTTTGCCTAAGCTCTTCCATACCTCTATAGGTATCTCATTAGGCCCTATCACACTTCCACTCTACATCTCCCTCAAAGTTGATGCCTCTTAGACATGTTAAGATCACCTAAAGAGATGTTGTATATATGCCTTTATTAAAAATTCTATAGCTATCGGATAACCTAGGAGACACTCATTAAGTTTAATTGCACAACTGCCTTACGAATGAGAAAAATAGACCCATCTAAGCAATAATCACAAAAGCTTAGATTATTTAACCTAGTTTATGTTATCCACAATGATTACAAACCATTAGTCGCTAGAAATGAATTGAAAAAACAATGATTATGTATTGTATTCAATTCTAGCAATGGGTTCTTACATAAAAATAATCAAATAGAGCATTCATCATTCTTACATAAAACCCAAACATTAAACATAGGATATCACAATCAATACATAAGAGAGAAAGAAACAAGAAACATAAATAAAAATGCATTTAAACGGGTCATCGCATTGATTTCACCTCCGAACCAACGTCAGGATGCTACCCTTTCATGGTTCTTTCCATATGTGAGAGCTTCATCGCACTCTCTGCTCTCCCAAAGGCTCCTGAAGTTTTTTCTCTTCCCAGCTGAAAAACAACCTCTATTCTTTCACATCTTCCATCAGTCACAAAAATGAAGGATTTTATACCAAAAACTAGAAGATGTGGTAATTTCTCATGCCCGTGAGTTATCTTTCACAGGCATGAGAGAGCCTTACGGGTGTGACATATTTTTTCATATCCTTGAGCAGCTTCTCATGGCTGTGAAAGGCTTCTCATGGTCATGAGAAGCTTTTCAGCACTCCAAATGAATATGACCAGCTCCCCTAAATGTTGTTCATCATCCCTTGCTTTTTTTACATTTCAAAGCTAAGTTAATTAAAGAGTGGGACAGATGGCCTTCAACCTCTTACTAGCCCTCACACACCCATGATATACATTCCATTCTTTTTCAGCTCACATTTTTCTCCTATTTTTGTCACCTTGCTCTCCACTCACTTTTGATTCTTCACAATTTTATGAAGCTATCCATGAAATCCATGTTAAGATAAAAAAATCCATGCAAAATCCATACAGCCATACATGAGTTAATGATGCTTTCCTTACTTCTTTATTGTCTTCTTTTGGACTAAATTTTCCAGATTTTCTTCTTGTCTAAAAAACCTTATTTTAAAGAGCTTTTCTTGTCTTCTTCTTGTCTAATTTTCTTCTTCTTACTCCTTGAAGACAAGTGAATATTTATATTCAAAAAATGTCCCAAATATCACTCTTTTTGACTCACTTTAACTTCTTTGCTTCCAAATTATGCCTAAAATCACATATAGGTCAAAGTGAGTATCTTAAACATTTTCATAGCAATAATCACTAAGTGTTATGGAATAAATTCATAATCAATTAAACATATATCAATCTTTCCCACATTTAGCTTTTGCGTCGTCCATAGGCAAAACATCAAAATTAAGCTCATAGACCTAAAAACATTGACTCATTGCCCATATGTTCCAAGAATACATAATCATAAATGAAGATGAATGACTTTCAAAAATCATAGCAAAAAATCAACATTCCAAGCTTTTGCTCATGATCAATCAACATTCATCATCTTCAAAAACTGAGCAATCTAATGGTAAACTCGAAAAATGTGTTAAACTAAAATATATCCATAGATACACTCAATACCATTCATGATCATGTCATTCCACAACTTTGCATATCATTTAATTTCTCCACAACTAATGTTCACATGAAAAATCATGGATCAAAGGACTTTTCAAGGTTATAATGTGGGCAAAGGTAAGGTGAGATGTATTTAGGTCAAGTAGCATGAAAGTCATTAAAGCTAGTGAAACAAAGCAACACGCAATGTGACATCAAGTGCAAAAACCAACATTCCCTCACAATTGTGTACATCAATTATGATGAATGCAAAAACAAGTTTCATAACTCAAACTCGAGGTCTCATACACAATCTACATGAAGTATATACCAATCCAAAGGGATCACTCATATAATTGATTACAATACATTAAAACCATAAAGAAAGCCCTTCTAAGCCAACATCTACCTCATATTCAACATACTTAAATAACCCATTCAATACAACATTAGGAGGATGCATTAAGTATGAATAAAATTGCAAACCATATATGCACTTCCTCCTTGACACATTTACTTAAACATTTTTCCTTTTTCTTTTTCTTTTTCTTTTTTCTCTTTTATAAAAAGTAAAATAAACTACATCAACATGGGAATTTCAATGATAAGACATAAAATAACCTTCCAACATTACAACCAACCCCATATATGCATACCCCTACACTTAGAACTTTGTACATCCAAAAACTAAAAAATCAACAAATTTTCCACTAGCTTCAAGGTTTGGGAAGGACATTTGGTTAGGTTAAAGCATGTAATGTGGCTAATACAAAAGGAAAAGGCAAATAAAGCTCAAAGGGGCTTATCGAAAAGGAAAATCATATAATGGGTAACTATTTGGCTAATGTAGTTTGGAAAAGCAAAGAATTCCTAATCATATCCATGTTAATGCATGTGATAAAAATGTGGTCTCGAATAGAAATTCAAGGAAAAATCAGGATGTACAGGTCATAAAGGTCACACATTATGAAAATACAATGAGATTGATATGAATGTGTCAATTTAATAAGGCTTAAAATCTTACCAGCTTTGTTTACCACTAGTCACCATTTTTCTAAAGATAATGAACTTTGACCAACCATAAGAGCAAAAGTACATGTTAAAGTTACTATGAAATTATCTAGTCAATTAATTCTCCAATCATGACCATATACTCCTGGAAGCAATAGAAAATGAGAAAATGTTTGTTTCATTTGTTTTATTCTTTCTCTCATTTTAATCAAAAACTTAAAAACAAGTACGAAACAAACTAACATAGAAACACATATGTAAATAAAAAGTAATTCGAACATGTAAAGAAAAGAAATTTACTTCCCTTGGGTTGCTTCCCAATAACTACTTTTGTTTAAGGTCGCTGGCTCAACTCTATGTTTCCTCCTTACGTGACAAAATTGTGATCTTCAAGTGTCACATATAGATACTCCATTTGAGGTTGTTCAAGATAGGGTCTTAGTTGATAATCATTCATATAAAATATCTTCCTTATCTTCAAACATCTAATCTCTACTAAGTCCATACACTTTAGAAATCTCTAAAATGTCTCTTCATCTTTTTCTTCCTAATTTAATTCCTCCAATCTGTTATATAAAGGTGAAGAGTTAGTCTTAAAAATAGTACTCACCTTGAGCTAAATGATATGTCTTTTTCAGCTTTGAGCTCCTCCTTAACTTCTTCGACAAAAACAATTCCTTGAGTAGTCCACTCAATATTCTCAAGCTCCTTTTCACTCTGTAAGGCCTCTACGCTAACGTTCCCTAGGTATACCTTAGGTTGAGATAGTTGTGTTCTTCACTTTATGATACTAGTCGATCGAGAGCTTCCGTTAACTGACCTATCTGGCTTTCCAAGTTCTAGATCCTAGAACTTATTTATTGTTGGAATTGCATCTCTTCCTACTATAATCACAAAGTATTAGCAACATAAACATTAACCAATTCCTCTAGAGAAGTATCTGAGTTTTGTTGGCTTTCTAAATTTGGGAGGCTAGACCCTATATCTTACGGAAATATTCTCACTTCCTGCTAGAACTCCTATACACTATGATGAAGTTTAATATTGTTAGCATTTATAATATCAAACAAATCTTCTAGAGATGTACCTGAGTAGTGATAAGAGGCTTCTAATCTATGTGGGAATTGTTGTGCATCCTACAAGCTATTATGGAAGTAACTTTGTTGATTATCCCATCCATAAGTAAAGTTAGGTTGATCAGTCCAACCTTGGTCATAGGATTGAGAGTATAGATTATAAAAGAAATTACTTCTGCCCATGTAATTTTTTTAATATCACAAACATGAAACAAAAAGTTAAACAATCATGAAATAAATGCAAAGAAACTAATTACAACCAAATATTTACAAAACACCAATTAAATTCACAAGCAAATAGTTAATTAAGAAGAGCTTGTTAATTAACCCTAGCTATCTGATAACCTAGGAGACACTCGCTAAGTTTAATCCGACAACCGCCTTACGAGTGAAAAAATAGGCCAATCTAAGTAATAATCATACAAGCTCGGATTATTTAACCTAGGTTATGTTATCCCTAATGATTACAAGCCATTAGTCACTACAAATGAATTTAAAAAACAACGATTATATATTGTATTCAATTCTAGAAATGGGTTCTTATATAAAATAATCAAATAGAGCATTCAATCATTTTTACATAAGACCCAAACATTGAACGTAGGATAACACAATCAATACATAAGAGAGAAAGAAACAACAAATACAAAGAAGAAATGCACTTAAACCAGTCGTCAATGTCAATTTCACCTTTGAATTGGCATCGGGATGCTAACCTTCCATGGGTCTCTCCATATGTGATAGCTTTATCGAACTCTCTTCTCTCACGAAGGCTCCCAAAGCATTTTCTCCTCCCAGCTGAAAAAAAACCCTCTATTCTTTCATATCTTCCAGTCGTCACAAAAACAAAGGATTTTATACTAAAAACCTAGATGATGTGGGAATTTCTCATGCCCGTAGGAGAGAACTAACAGCTGTGAGAAGCTTTTCAACACTCCAAATGAATATGACCAGCTCTCCCAAATGTTTTCAACTGTCCCTTGCTTTTTTTATATTTCAAAGCTACGTTAATTAAAGAGTTGGATAGGTGGCTTCTAACCTCTTAGCAACCCTCACACACTCACAGTTTACACTCCATTCTTTTTCATCTTACATTTTTCTCTTGTTTTTGTGTGCAGTTGACACCTTGCTCTCCACTCACTTTCGGTTCTTCACAATTTTATGATGTTATCCATGAAATTCACATTAAGACATCTTGCATGCATGTAAATCCATGCAAAATCCATGCAGCCATACGTAAGTAAGTGATGCTTTCCTTGCTTCTTTATTTTCTTTTTTTGGACTGAATTTTCCAGAATTTCTCCTAATCCAACAAACGTTATTTTAAAGAGCTTTTCTTATCTTTTTCTTGTCTAATCTTCTTCTTCTTACTCCCTAAAGACAAGTGAATATTTATCTTCAGAAAAATGCTTGTGACTCACTTTAACTTCTTTGCTTCCAAATTGTTCCTAAAATCACATATGAGTCAAAGTGAATATCTTAAGCATTTTCATAGCAATAATTGCTAAATATTATGGAATAAATTCAAAATCAATTAAGCATATATCACATTTTCATCCATAAGAACCCAACCTACATAATCGTTTAAGCAATAAACTTGATGTAAGTCCATTCCTTTTCATTCCCTAGCTCTCGCTAACTTAAATACATCATTTTCTTCATCTTTAGCTTCAAATTATTGGTATAATTTCTTGTAAGCTCTAGTTTTATCTTTGTAGACCATCATGTTTGCCTCTTTCTTTGCCAGTTTGTAACTTTCTCTATTAACTACCCTCTCTACCTCTATGGTACTATCCATTAGAAATTTATAAGCAACTTTCTTAATCTTAATCTTTTCTTATAAATCTTTATTTCACCACTAAGACTCCATCTTACCACCCCTAAGCCTTTTAGAAGCACTCAAAATCTCTTTAGTTGCATTCCATAAACAAGTTACCGCTCTCTCCCACATCTAGTTGGCATCTCCTTCTGATTTTCATTATTCTCTATATATTACTTTGTCCCTACATTATTCTAATATATCCCCTTTTAGGTTCCATCATTTGACTCTGGTACACCTCTTAAGATTTTCTTCTTATGCCAACCCTTAATTATAAGATCCATAACTAATAAAATGTATTAAGTTGACAAATAAGTGCTAGGTATCATCTTATAACCCTTACAACTAGGATGATTGCTCCGTCTACGAGGAAGTAATCAATTTGAGTTTACATGGTTCTACTCTTAAAAGTCACCAAATGTTATCACTAACTCAAATGTTACCACGAAATTCAACAAAACAATCTTACTATCGTTCCTATCACCATACATAGAATCTATATAAGTCTGTGATTAACCATCCGAGGTTATCCTTATATGACCATTAAAGCCTCCTCTTATAATAACTCTCTCTTTAGGGGGGGATATGCCAAATCTCCTGTTGATTACAAAACCAATTCACTAGTTTTACACTCAAAACTACAAGTATACGGGATGTAAATTTTAGTAAAAAACATATATTGATCCTCATAGTAGCTTTTACTTCATTTGAGAACCAATTTTAATGATTATTAACTGAGAAATAAACTAAATCAAACAACTAACAATGAACATGATAAAGAAAGAGTGTAGAAACTTAGAATTCAAGATTTAACAATTAGAGATCACTTTTTCCCTATCTTATCTCCCTTCTACCATGTTAATTGAATTATGCATCACCTAAGATGTCCTAATGTCCAAATTAAATGGAAATGATTAAGCAATCTCTCAATCTACATAACTAATCCACCAATTCAACTAGTTATGAAGTTATTGTATAGGTAATCAACTAATTAGACAAGATCTCTCTCTAACTAATCAATTAACTTGATCAATGTAGGTCTATAGGGTGCCAATTCTCATTGTACAACCCTACATAATTTACCCAACTCAATTTCTCAATATATTGCAAGGTATAAGCTCAACATTCATCATTTATTCAAATCAACAAAGTAGGAGTTCAATAAGTAGTTCAAAAGTAATCTTTATAAATAACTTAGACACTCATAATTTCATTAACATCCCTAACAACCAGAAAATTCATAATAAAGATGCTAGAAGAGAAAAATGAAATAAGAACTAGATAAAGCAAGCTCCTCCTCTTCTCTGTCCAAATCTGGAAAATCTATAGTTGGTGTGCTCTTTGCCCAATTTGGAATGGAAATATTGATTCTCTACCTCTCTCTAGGCTCTAAATCTATTTTTTAGCTCAAGAAGGCAAGTTCTCATGGCTCCTCTTCGGCCTTAGGGATTTTTTTCCCTTATATAGTCATAAGAGCCTAAAAATAAGTGAAACCTACGTGTCTCTTCAGGTTAGGGATCCCACGATCATGGGAATTAGCATAAATCCATGATCTTGGGTTCTTGTCTTACAACTCCTCTACTTCTCTTCTCCTTTCTTAGTCCCTAGCTCAATCACAGAGGTGGCCACCCTCCATTCCTACATCAAAATGATCAATTCTTACCCTAGATGAACATTAAACATAAAAGAATAACCATGAAGATCAAACTAAACAAAAACATACAAAATAAGTCCTAAAACATAACAATCATAACCTATTATGTAAGAAACGCATGCCAAATACTTATAAAAACACACACTAATGGACAACTATCATCTCCTCGTCTAACTATTATCATAATTGGATTTTAAATTGTTTTTCTAACCCTACTTGGGGTGCATAAGCATACACCACATTAAAAATAATACCTTTCATTGTAATCTTTAATGAAAGAATCCTATCATTAGTCCTCTTTACCTCGAAGCATAATGGATAAGTTCCTTGACAACCAAGATACCTACCTCATTCCATTGCCTCAAACACCCTAAATATCAAAGTTTAAACCTATTAATATCTTCCACTTTAGCCCCCCTTCACTTTGTCTCATGGATGTATGCTATATGAATCTTATATTTGTCTAAAATCTCCATTAATTCTAATAAATTCCCTTTAATGGTCTTGCTTTTCCAAAAACTATCCATAATTTGTTAAATCTTCTCATCTCCTAGACCTAAAGCTTACTAAAGGACTAGCCTTTACTTTATCATCAAAATTCAAAGCCACCACTCTTATCCTAATGCCCAACATGAGCTGTAAAAGACAAGCCTAATAAGTCCCCAAATGACTATATGATTACTTTAGAAAGAAAACAAAGATTGAAATTAAATCTTAAAATGGGCATCATTAAAAACGAATGTGAAAATCACAAGTACAATCAGCCGTAGGCAAATCAAAATTTAGATGGTCTAAAATCTGAACCAATAATAGTTGCCTCTTACTTTACTTTAAAACTGACTAATGGCCAATATTAGAGACTAATTTGTATAAATAAATAGCAACTAAGTTTCTACATAATGCTAAAACATAATATTAGACAGGTAAAAAAGAAGAACAATCAAAATGAATAAAAATAAAATTGTTGGGTTAAAAATAAACTTTTTTATATATAAATCGTTTCCATTAACTAACCAGATCTCATATAATTGTAGATATTTCCTTTGATTAAGAAATTTGCAATATACTCAACTCTATTCACTTGTAAGTCCTCTCAACTACCCATTTCCTTTAATATTCTTTTGAGATGTACATCATCAACTAGCATGACTAGCAACACCATTATTATAGTTGTATCATCCATTTATACATTTAAAACACTCATAATAATTTTGGTTAAAGAATGTGACTTTTGAAATATAACTATTGATAGAAAGCTTAGATGGAGTGTACATGGTTATAGATTAGGTTTTCAAATAGTGTAATAAAATTAGGTCAATAAAACAAGGTAATGATGATGATAATAATGCATATATAAAGCAATAGTAAGATAAGTTCATCACTCAATTTCTAAATATTTATATAAAGATATACAGTTTATTTTCTCTCTAAATGTTTATATGCTCTTAAAATGTTTGATTTTTAACTTTGACACCTTTTATCAAAATACTAGTTTGATGACTTTCTTTCTTTAAATTATTTTTTTGACTTATCTTGCTCTTTTTAAGATGTATAAAATTTTAAGACCTCATCTTTTCTCTAGAAAACACTTTCCATTAAGAATATAAGACCTACTTATCTGAAAAGAGTGAATAGTATAGTATTAATGATATGTTAAGTTTAAGCTTGCTTGCTAAAAATAATTGAGTTCTTGATGGCAACTAACCCTAATTCCAATAAAACAAGTGTCTTAAATGGGTTCACACTAGTTTGAGCAAGGTTGAACATTTTGAGACTGTTAATGTGCTCATTTAGTCGACGAAAGGAAAAATTGACAACAAACTAGTGTGCTTTGGATAAACCAAGCATTAGGACGACTTATTAGTTAAACCACAAACCAAGTTTGATTTAAGATTTGACTTACTAAGATTTTAGCTAAATATTATTATGTTATAATAAGAAGGTATCTATAAGTGAGGACTACTAAGAAAGTATACAAATGTGATAATTGAACTCTTTTCTCTCTTTTCTCTTTTTAAACTTCCTAAATACCCCTCTTTGATTTTATTTTTCAATCAAACTTTTCTTACTTTGTTATCATTAGAGAGTCTTTTTCTGTCTAAGCTCCTAGTCAAATTCCTTTCCCTTTTTGAAAAATGAATTAGGCATTCTCTGACCTCCTTTTTTAGTGTTTCTCATATTGTACGTTATCTCTTCCTTTCGATTTATCCCCAATCAAACTATTTTACCTCACTAATGCTTTCTCAACAAGGTCTTGAGGAGTTATATAAAACCTACAATTTTTGTCTCCTTCTGATGATAACACCTCAATAATACCAAATGATAAAATATAATTTCACATCTACGCCTTTAGTTATGAGGAAAACATGGAATCATGTTATTAATGATTCCCTAACCTTTGATAAGCTCAGATTTCTTCCCTTCATACTACACTCCTCTATTTTGGGCATTAGAGTTATAACTCTTCCCATGGAGATTATTCAATAGGGAGCTATAAAATAGGCAAGTACACTTGTTTGCTTTTTCATAAACAAAATATTAACCTTCCCAATGGTGCAAAGATGGGTGTAAACTTACTGATCAAAGTTTGTTCTAGAAAACATACTTATAAATGAAAAATAATTATTCTTATTCAAATTTTTTGAACCTTAAAACATTCAAAAGGTATTTAAGTTAGGGCCATAGCATATTCAAGGTAGGTCCCTATTTTTATAGAAATTGGATACCTAGATTGAACTTGAAAGATATGAAGCTCAAACACATCCATATATAGATTATGTTTCATAATTTTCCATTAGAATATTGGAAAACTACTAGTTTTAGTTATTTATGAAGCTCAATTGGGAGATATTTATGTCTTAATAAACATACAATAATGAAGAAGATGATGGGATTCCCTAAAATCTAGATAGAGGTTAATATTAGCTTAAAAGTACCTAAATAATGAAAATCATGAGATTAAGCAATAATATTAAGCTGATGGAGGATGAAATAAAGATATATAATTAGACTTCAACCTATCTATCCACAAACTAAATCATTATATTGTATTAATCAAATTAATATATAATTAGAATAAATTTATCATACAACCAACTTTCATCAGTCAGTATCAATAGCAATTAAATTGATAATCTTTTTGAAATTAAAAGCAGAAATTTCACACCTTCACAAAGGATTCACTCATTGCATTCAAAGTGTTTAGGGTGGAAAATATAACAAACTTTCAAATCATTATATAGAAGGATTATTAAATGTAAGCTTACAATAAAATCACTTCTCCACCACTTATAAGTAAACTAGGAACACAATTAGGTAATAAGGCTTATTCAAGTAGGATGTAATAAGGCTTAGGTAAGGTATGGTAAGGATAATTAAAAAGGGTAATAATATTAAAGGAAATTCACGTAAAAAAGATTGAATAGAACTTGATTCAATATAGCATATATCCTTTAAATAATAACTTCATTTGTATAATATTAATTCTTCTCACTCTCTAACAAATCACAACTTTTCATCTTTTTTTCTTTTTTTAATATGCTCACAACACATAATTTTCAACTTTGGTTACTCCTAAAGGATACAATTATGTTAGCTTAAAATCAAATAATATAGGCTAAAATAAAGAGTTGAATCTATCTACCTTTATCACTTTAATGGCTCTAGTTTAAAAATGCGATCTCAAAATGAATAATAAGAACAAGTTCAAAATCATCCAACTATGTATAAAAATACACACCAAAGAATATAAAAGCATAAAAATGATGTATTAGCTTTTAAGTTCAAAAGCTCACAAATAGGCTTCATAGGTGTGAATAATATGCAATTTTCATTCAAATTAATCATGTCGATGTTTCCTAAAAATATGGATTATAAAAGAAAGTTTATTTTGAATTTTCATCTTTTTGTAAACTAATTTAATTCAATAATCAATATAACCTAAAGTGTTTTGAATAGGTGTTAACTAAATCAGGATGTTAGATAATAATGATAACGAATATGATAAGTTTAAAAAATATGAAATGTTTCTTTGGATTTTTCATTAACCCCTTTCGTACACTAAAATTGCACATTGTCCCTAATGCGCATGATACGAAAGAATCAAATTAAATATCAAAGTAAACATAAAGTGTGATAAAGGTATAATTTAATACTGCCATGAATAACAAAAATTACACATTTTTGAATTCGGTAAAGAGTCCATCTGATATTATATACAATCATCCTTGCAAAATATAAACAATAGGGGATAAGAAGATAAAAGAAGATAACATTGAAATTGCAATAATAAATTTTCAAACTAAGAAAAA
This sequence comes from Erythroxylum domingense, assembly GCA_025594535.1. Taxonomy (NCBI): domain Eukaryota; kingdom Viridiplantae; phylum Streptophyta; class Magnoliopsida; order Malpighiales; family Erythroxylaceae; genus Erythroxylum; species Erythroxylum domingense. The sequence goes on along the minus strand of JANQBM010000222.1, from coordinate 17,851,418 downwards.
TATTCAAGTAATAAAAGAAACAAAAGGAAAACCCTAATAGAACATCTAAACTACCTTTGAAACTGTCAATCTACCAATAAGTCTAGTATGTCAGTCACCAGAGGATCCTTGAGTCTCTGTGCATCATATGGCTACAAATCTAAAGATGATGCAATAGTTCCAAATGCTAAAGGTGGTATGGACATCTCGAGGTGTCCTGGCATATGCAATATGACCTTCATCCATTTATCATAGACCTCTTGTCTTATTATTTACTCTAACAGCTCTATTTGATTCACCCAGATAGTGCTCTAGACTCCCATAATCTACCCCATGTATTTCTCCAACAAACTAATCTTCAACTGGTCCTAGTGTCTAGGCAATGTCAGCGGCTTGGGTGATCCTACACTCTGACAAGTCTAAATTCTCCTCTTTACTACTCCTCCTATCTGTGATGGTGGTAAGTCCTATCTCAATAGTTGCTCTACTATATTGGGACAATCCCTATCTATTCTTAATGTTGCCTACTCATTTGGGACCTTGATCACTTGGTAAATATCTCATATTGGTCATCATCTCTTTCATACCATATGTATATTCTACATAAAATCCAAATTGATGATAACCATAGTAATGAGTAGCCGCATCATTGTTAACCTCTCAAATACTCGAATCCTCTTTGTTGATCTCATCATATAAGGCCCGATGCATGTTATCCCTATCTTCTTCTCCTTGTTCTGAAGTTGAAAAAATTAAGTTAAGGCATGCCTTAAATGTATCAGCATCCTCTTGCTTATACTTTATAGGTATAAAACATTTAGGTTGCTAAAAACTCCGAAACTACCTCGTCGCCCACTCAGTGTATGACTCAGGATGCTATAGATGTACTTGAGTACAAGATGTTATAGTGTGGATGCTTTAGACTTTCTTAGGTCGTAGTTTGACTCCTCGTTATGTTTTACTAGAAGTGATGGGAATACATCCCATACGAGAAAATTCTAAAAGCTTTATACTCTTGCATATGGATATAGTCTATATCGTAAAGGCCCATCATTATAGAGAAGTCTATGTCGATCATCCTGGTCATCTCTCTAAGCATCCCGAATAGGATCATACTCAGTCGATCTTACTTTTAGTGACCCTTTTCCATGAAGAACGTTGATCGGGTGTTTGTTGTGTATAAGTTTTAATATTAAACCTTCAATAATCTGCAAGCGCACGGTTTGTTAGCGTAATACCAAAGGTGTTGATCCTATGAAGAGGGAGTTAATCTAATCCTAAACTCTAAGGTCAGAAACAATAATAGAAATCCAAATTGCACAAAACTAAAAACGAGAATTTAATTCAATCAGTCAAATTAAGAATTAAATATGAATATATTAATTATTAAGCAATTGCAACACACCCAATAATCAACCGAAATAATTTCCCAATTAAGAGAAAGGGAATTTTACCTATCCTTAATGCTAACCAAACTGATTATGAATTATCGGATTGTTGGTTCTAGACTATCCTAAGGTTAATTACTCTCTCTTGAGTTATAACCATTAACCCTAAACCATAAATCCTAAGCGGATTATGGGAGCTCCAGTCTCTCAATTTACAACCTATCTAAAACCCTAATTAGTTATGAAGTTCTCTAATAAACAATCAAAAACCTATGCAAGATCTCTTTTTATACAATTTCTCGGTCTAATTCAATTCTTGTTTTATTAAATCACCTAATTGTCATTAGTCCAATTTAATCATTTTTCATTCAACTCACCCTCTTAGTTTATTATCGAATTATGAAATTGCATAATCAAATCATAACAAATCCAATAAACATATAAACAATCATATTTTCATTAATTTAAGAATAAAATTCCAAAGGTAAGTTTAGAACATCCTCAACATTCTAGATCTTATCATCAACTATTCAATCTAATTCTATACAATGATAAAACTAAAAATAAACAGGAAATACAATTGAAATGGAGGATGGGAGGCAGTGACATCGAGAAACCTCCTGATCTAGGAAGTACGTCGAGTCAGCTTCTTCTCCTCTTCTCTCTTCCTTTTTCTCTTCCTCAATCTCTCGACGAATTCTCTCTAGGGTTTCTCAAGGTAGCTAATGCAAAAGCTCCTTTTTGCCTCTTTTTTATTCGTTAAATATCCTTTTATATTCTTTAAATATCCTCTTGTGTCTTGCAAGTCTGCTCGACATAGGCCATGAATGTGGGCTATTTCCTGGGCTTCTGTCACGATTGTGGCATGCAAGCCACGATTGTGGGCTCACTCTGATGGTTCTGTCACGATTGTGGCCTATTGTGCCACGATCATGGGTCATTCTTTCAGCCCGAATGTCTCTAAAACTTCTCCATTCTTCGATGTTGACCCTAAAACACTAGCAAATACATCAAGGTACCTCAAAAATATAATATTTAAGCTCAAAGACTTATACTAACCTATAAAACATTTAAAACACAAATAATTAACAACTAACACAATTATAACCTAAACACATACTAAATGATTGAATTAATAACTAAACACGTATCAAACTAAGCCCTAAAACACTGTGCAATTTACACTTATCAAACGTGGATGCACTAGAGTATAAACTCCTAGTACATAGGCTCCATAATTTTGAAGAATCAAGACCACGCTCTAAAACTGATCAAATATTGAACCTGCTGGACCAAGTTGATCTACTCTGACACCTCCTAATCAAAGCATCCATTGATCCCATATCTCTAATCCTTACATCACTGAAACTGCTCGTTATGAGCCCCGATATTGAAGATTAGCATCTCATACCACTGCAATGGTTATGCTATAATCAGTTATGCTAGTGGTGAGCGAGTTCCACTCGAGTCTTTAGATGAAACCTATCCTCTCTCTCTCTATTCCTTAATACCTATTTTGTTCTTCATTGTGGCACAGATTCTTTTCTTATCTTTATTATACCTAAGATTAAATTAAAATGTGAGCAAATAACAAATAGTAATATGAACAATCCGCTTTTCCTCACATTTAATTCTTATGCTCACTACGTTATGGAATTGCGAAACATATAATTAAAAATCAAATTAAACTAAAAATAATATAATTAAAATTAAACTAATGACAAAATTAAAAATGAAATTAAAATTGCAATTAACCAATAAAATTAATTTAAATATACAATTACCAATGCAATTCCTGCAATTGTAAATTAAAAATGCAATTAACTAATAAAATTAATTTAAATATGCAATTACCAATGCAATTCCTACAATTGAACATCTAATTACACATTTTAACAAATAAAATCCTAAACACAACTAAAACCTAATTAATTCAAATATTTAAATTGAAATGGCATTAAACTAGTAAATAACATCTAATTACTAGAAAAACAACAAATTAAACCTAATATAACAAAAATCATCACAACTCATCAAATAGTGAGCAAAATTAGCATAACTAAATAAATTTCTTCCAATTCTCATATAATTCATCAACTTAATCCAACAATCCATATGGAAAATGATGAAATTCAACTTGTAACTAAAAATCAAGCACAAAACTTGGTAAAGTCACCCTAAGATGTAACAATGGCATAACCTTAGCATTTTGGGGATGAAAAAGCCTAATATCTGCAAAAATGCCCAAATTTACAAGTTTAATTCACATAAAAAGCAAGAAGAACTTACTTTGGTGTTGCAAAATCACTTTGAAAATGTTAGGAAAAGTTGAAGAAGGGAGAAGCATAGCAGATGAGTTACAGAAGAGGAGAAAGAAAGGAAAATAACGTTTGTAAACATATTTCATAAACTTACACAATTAATTACACGACCATGTAACTGCCCCTATAAGCCATTACGAATGTGAGACTTTAGACTCATATATTTGACTTTTTGAGAAATTACATAGTTGTGTGTGTGACCATGTAAGTCACTATGCATATGTGAGTTTTGACATAGGTGTGTGTTATTACATATTACAGGTAACTTAATATACACGGCACACCCTTGTGTAATTCACTGTATACATATAGGAAAAAAATTTAAAAGCATTATGATTGTATGTGGCTATGTCCAGTTACTGTGTAGGTCTTAAAAGATATTGAAATCAAATTTGTGTATATATATGCACATGGGCATGTACATAACTGTGTAGACCTCACAATTCTTTACAAAATTTTCATTCAAATTCATAATAATTAATAACACATACCAAAAAGATAAAAAAATAGGCAGAATCAAATGAAGATGTTTTATAACCTAATATAAAAAACACTGAAAAAATTGAATCATATACTAAAGCTCAAAAATAAACAAACTAACATAATCAAATCAAACAAAGCTATCATAATTTATCATAATCAAATCAAACAAAGCTATCATAATTTATGGGTTGACTCCCAAATAGTTTCTATTTAACATCTTTAGCTCAATGTACCTATTATGGTCAAGGTGGCTTATAGGGATTCAATTTGTTATTTCTTACCTTAAAGTCCTCAACCTCTAAATAAGCTTATGTTTCGAAGATGATATTGTAGAGAGTGAGATAGCCTGGTTCATAGTGCCTGGTTTATAGAGTCTACTATATATCTCCAAGATAAGTCCAAGGATTCTGTGAATAAGAATCATTGTATCATCACCTATTTAATGAATAAATATAATAACTAAAAAGTAAGAGAAAGGTTTGTCTTTTGATTAAAGTAACCATAGACAAAAAGTTTGAAAGAAGAAAAATCTTTCAATTTATACCTTCTAATGCTTTGAAATTTTTGAAAGTTCGGTCGCGAGATCTAAATATTTAATATGAGATAAAGAAGTCTAGATTCGATATCATATAATACTATCATATAAGAATGGAAAGCGTCCTGCTTCTGATTGTTGTTTTAACAACCCTTTTAGTTTTTGAATCAAATAAGCGATTGTATTTCCTAATAGTCAATATTTTTTATATATATTATATTTCCTAATAGTCTGAATATTTAATATGAGATGAAGAATCCTTGATTCGATATCATTTAATGCTATCATGTAGGAATGGAAAGCATCCTGCTTCTGATTGTTGTTTTAACAACCCTTTTAGTTTTTGAATCAAATAAGTCATTGTATTTCCAATAGTCAGTATTTGTTGTGTATATATATATAGTGGAGCATTAAACAAAAAAGGTAAAAGAGGGCCCTTTGGCACGTGTAGTTGGCCTTGGAGATTAATAGTCATACACTTAAGAAGACTAACAAGAAGGCGGCCATCTCTCGAGGGAAAGTCCAAAGTTAAGATATATATATCAATTCCCCAATCCTAACAACGTTGTTCCTCCGGAATCCAATAAACAACAACAATTGCTTAGGATCAGCTTGCAAATTTATGGCACCGTAGTAGAATCATTACCAATGGCACATTGTTTGCCTAAGTGTGAAAAGACAGTGCAAGCTTTGTTACGCTGAAACCTAAATGTTAAGTCAGCAACACTTCCAAATGCCAATTCTTCTTGTCGCCTCCGTCTTTAGGATGATCTAATAACAGGTTTTCACTGCTTAGTAAGTGAAAGATTTGTCCCCAGGTGTATGTTGAAAGCTTCGATAGTAGAACTCATTCAAGAGGGCTTAGTGGTCTTAAGAATGGTTCGAGTCGGGGGACAAAAATTGTCATAATATAGAACCATGGACAACAATCTTCCCAACAAAGTGATTAACTTTATATGTATCAAATTTTTTATTATGTATGGAGATTCCAACTAATCATTGTTTTCCTTAGTAGTTTGCATATTTATTGGTATCTTTTCATCCTTTGAAACTGATCAGAGATGTTAAAAGAATGTTGAAGAACTTCTTATATACAGGCACATCTAACAAATACTCAAGTGTGAGAGTGAAATGGTCTGAGGTATACATATATAAAAGGATGCTTTGGAATTAATCTGATTAAGAACACAGACAAATTGCTCTTATCTAAAAGGTTGTGAATGTTGTTCAATGATTTACAATCCATTTAGTTTAAATGGATTCATAATTATATAATGAAGGGGTAGTTCATTTGGATAATCAAAATCAAACAAACCAACTTTAGTACTCTAAGCCAAATCTTGAATTTAAGGGATATCTTGAGCCAAAAGATAAAGTTTGTTATTGGAAATGGAACTAAATCTAGTTCTGGTCCGATTATTGGAATGAGTTAGGTCTATTATACAAGATTTCGAGTTTAGATAATCTAAAGTTACTTATTCATTTAAATGCCAAGGTAAGTCAAATCATTATTAATGGTAAATAGTATTGTAGTTTGAAAGGATTCAGAACTCTAATAGACAATGCGTAACACCTCACTCCCGCCGGACCCGAACTCGATATCGACAGTGATATCCGAATCCGTGCCTCGCGAGGGTGGCGTGGCACATCACTTCACTAAACAAAAGTCAGTATAATTTTTTTTAAAACTCTTATCACTTATCATTCATGTGGGCCTACTTTTTCTTTCCAAAACATTTTGTCTATTTAAACCGAAAGCGAAGCATATTATAACACAATAAAATTCACAAAAAAAAACTCTTATTAGTCACTTGGGCCCATTTCCAATTACACAGTACAATCGTCTCAGTTTCTCAAAAGTAATAC
>JANQBM010000222.1:17825296-17844746 GCA_025594535.1 Erythroxylum domingense | reverse complement strand
GTTTTCCTAATTTCACTGATTGACCTCACTTGGACCCGTTTCTCTGGTCCGACCCGTTCTATAGAAACGGGATGTTATACAATGTCTCCAAGTCTATATCAAATATTGAAAAGGAAGAGAAACTTATATAAAAATATCATAACTCTAATAACTTCACCAGCAAAACATGTTTAAAGCTCTTACAAACCCCCTGGCCAAATCACTACCTAGTAAAAGCTTATTTGGTTTCTAAGTAGGTCCCTTAAAGCATCCTATATTTTATGGATAGTTCTAAAAATAAAGTTTGTCAACAATGGATAGATTAAAGCACATCTAAACAAATTTGTTGTGTTAGGCTATATAGTCAATGCCATAAGAATGTCAACCATCTTCTTCTTACTTGTAGATACTCAATAACATTTTAGAGTCAATATTTTCAACCATACAAGCATTCTTATTTGAGAAGCGATTGAAATCAATTTATCTCCTAGGCTGAGCTAGTAAAATTTAATCATAAAGCAGATCTTATAGTCTTTATGCTTGTTATAAATTATGGAACTTATACCTTATAGAATGAGAGAAATTTAAGGATCTTTCTAGGTTTTTTCTAACCTATTCAAATGCTCACTCAAACTTCTTTACATTGGATAGGACTGATTCTTATAGTTCATAATATTCATCTTAACAATAACTAGGAAGAGCTCCAAATTGAGCTATTATTTAGTCAATCTATATAGTTTTTACTATTTTCTTAATGTCATAATGATGCTCCAATTCACAAGGTTTTCAATTTTGACGATCGTGGTCTCCTGTTGTAATTAATGCCTCTAGTTTTTCTAAGCTAGTTGTCATTTGCCAATTTTAATACATTATTTCTCCTTTTAGACTTTATCTTATTTTATTTATATTTATTATTGGCCTATATCTTATGTAAAGAAAATTTATTAAATGTGCATATATTAAATTTCGTTTGTGACGTTCAAATTTTAAATTTAATTTATTAATTTATTATAAAAACTATCAAAATGTTATTCAATATTGTCTTTTTCTTTTTAAATATATATGTAGTATTTTTATTAGCTTATTATATTATTATCTATCATGTCAAAATATTAATCTATTAATAATATAGAATATAATCATTCGCATCAAATTAGTCGTTATTTTTTGCAAATAATTTGTCTTCTATAATTATATGGAATATCTATACATATGTCGTCTCAAATTATCCATATGACGTCACTTGTTTTTGACGTCCGGATCGGGTCGAAGGAAGCGATTCGGGCTCCGGGCGAGAAGCAAAGTTCCCTATGGAAAAATAATTTGTTGTGTTTCGATCCCAAATATAAAATAAAAGGAGCTCATTCATAGCTCATTTTGTGATTAGTGTTTAGAAGAAGGATTTTGGGCTTTTTAGGTTTTCGCTGGCGAATTGGAATGTCTGGTCTCCATCGATCAGCTAGTGCTCCGTTGAAGAACGGCGGTCTCCCTCCCCAAGAACTCCTCGACGATCTCTGCAGGTCCCCAATCCTCGTTCTGTACTTGTTCATTTTACTTGACTCTTTAAGAGTACGATCTTTTTTGTCCTAAGTGAGTCTATTAATCGTTTTAGGGTTTTCAGTATTAATTGTCATCGATTGTTAGATATAACAATCATAGGATCGAAAAACATAATGATATTTGTTTGTTGTTAAAAACTCTAATATTGAAACTTATTATTTATCAATATCATCCTGCTGCAGTCGATTTGTTTTAAATGTTCCAAAAGAAGATCAGCAGTCTTTTGAGAGAATTCTGTTCCTGGTGGAGTATGCGCATTGGTTCTACGAGGACAATTCAGTGGAAAAAAATCCATCCTTGAAGTCTTTTACTTTGAAGGAGTTCACATCTTTGTGTATCCTTTTCAATTTGTCTTGAAATCTCTTTGAAGGGGACCCTTACTTTGTTTCTTTTCTGTTCACTTGTTAACTAGGGACCCTTGCTTTGTTTGTTTTCTTCACTTGTGAACTAAATGCACCATTCTCTTTTGCTCTTTCTGTCCACATAGTTTGATTAATGCAGAGCTAACCGCCAGTGTTAGTTACTTTCTGGGATTGTTGACTGTGTGATTGCATGATGGACCATTCTCCCTTCAAGCCTTTTTGTCATGAATCAGTATTTAAGTGAAGAAAACAATTAAACCACTATCGTGATTAAATCACATTGTTACTGCCCTCTTTTCTTTTTGTTTTATTTTCTCCTAGAGTGGAGGTGTTGGAGAGTATGAATGTCATGGGCTTTGATTTCAGTTTCAGATGCATTTGACATTTGCTTGGGATTGCATGAGTTTTCTCCCGCAGTGTTATCATCTTAATTGAATATTTATGGGTTCTGATTTTATATGTTTACGAAAATCACCCTTAACTGCATTTATTTGTTAACTGCATTTATGTGTGACATCATGTGGTTCTTGGGAGACTTATGTAACAAAAATGTATAGGCCTGCATGAATATGGACTCTCTGGTCACAGATTTACTCCCTATATCAGTTATGTGGTTATGTACCTTTATAAGAAAAAGTTTAAGATCCTTGTTGCAGATAAACGAGTAATCCTTGGTTTATTGAGTTTTCAGTGTTGTGACTTAATTCAGTTAATTGGGAGTCCTTCCTGGTTCATAATTTTTTACATTATTTTTACATCTTGCTTCCTTGTATATGATTTTTTTTATTGTTCTTGGCTCCATTGATATCCTTAACATATTTCAGTATTCAACAGTTGTGATGTTTTAAGACCCTATGTTGCTCATATAGATGACATTTTTAAGGACTTCACTTCTTACAAGGTTCGAGTTCCTGTGACGGGGGCAATAATATTGGATGAAACCTATGAAAGGGTGAGGCCTATTATCAATGAATGCTGGAAACAATATTATGATCCTTTTGGTGCTGAGTGTATCATATGTGAGATTTTGTGTTAATTTGCAGCCAATTCCTTTATCTGAATATTCCATTTGAACCTCAACTTTAATCCATAGTGTTTTTTGACTTGGCTGCCTTGATCTTTTCTTTCCAAACTGCAACAGCTTTTGTTATCTAGCAAATCTAATGAACACTTCTTGGAGATAGCTAATAGTAAAATTAGTATTGTTTGATTAATCTGTCACGTGTGGTAGTGCTTACTAGTGAAAGGATGGAAAGGGACAAGCTGGAGTTTTCCACGTGGGAAAAAGAACAAAGATGAGGAAGACAATGCATGTGCTATACGAGAAGTAAGTTGATTTTATGTAATGTGCATGCCACTTGTTGTGCTCCCTCTATGGCTGAGAAGTTACTGCTTGATAGCTATTTAGGTGGCCCTAAGTTGGAGTTTAGTTTTTCTTGCTTAGTTATTGATATTAATTTGGGGAAACTAGCTGCAATTTTAATAAGATGATATTCAATTCTCTCTATCTCTTTCTCAAACTCTCTCTTTGTCCTGTGGACCCAGTCCTTCACTTCGTAATTGTATCAGGAACTCAGTCACTTTCATTGTGGCATTCAGGTCTTGGAAGAAACAGGTTTTGATGTCTCAAAGCTTCTTAATAAAGATGAATATATTGAAGAATTTTTTGGACAGCAGAGGGTTCGACTCTACATAATTGCTGGTGTGAGGGATGATACGGCCTTTGCTCCTCTTACAAAGAAGGAGATCAGTGTATGTGGTCAAGAGAACTTAAAACATTTGCAACATTTAGTAATCTAATACCATCCTTCTGAAAAATCTGAGATATGTGGGGGACTAGAATTTAACATCACGTCACATAATATTGGGAACTGTAAATGGTTTAATAATTTGAAATCAGCTTCTGCCAAACTTTCTAAATCCAATTTTGATGTCAGGACTACCCATGACTGTTCGAGTCATATTTCTGCCTTGCTATTGATTGACAACCTCTTTAGATTTCAGAATCCTGTACTCTTAATGCCTAAAGGTGCTGGTTGTTGAAAAGCACTTAGAGCATACCTTTTATTGTCTGTTTGCAGGAAATTGCATGGCAGAGACTAGATGAACTTCAACCAACAAGTGATGATGTTATTTCACGTAGCATCACTGGCCTTAAGCTTTACATGGTTGCCCCATTTTTATCGTGAGTTTTCAGTGTTCTATATGGGTAATCATGTCTGCTATTCAGAGTACTTTCTGTTGAATTAACTGATTTTATCATTATATGCAGGTCTTTGAAGTCATGGATTTTAACTCGTCAACCCCTAGTAGCTCCAAGAACTGATGCACCCGCCAAAGGTTTAAACTTCATTTTCTCTTGGAACTTCATTATTGTTTTTAGTGTTAAGTGAATCTCGCAAATCTCAAAGGGTTGGTAAAGAAGGCAATAAAAATGTGGCTGCAGTCTGTGGTATTAAGCGGATGACCTAGTGGGAAAGTCAGCTAATTGTGGGATACTATTGTTGGTTTTTTTTTTTCTTGCGAGTTCTTATTCGTGCTGTCCAGGTATGTGCGTGTGGAAAGCAAAAAACACTTCCATAGGAGGTAGCTCTGCAATACAAGAGAGCCAACCAGCTAAGCCTGTATCTGACAAACCTTATCCTGACATGGGTCCTGGGAAAAGCTTCAGAAATTTCAAGTTTGATACTGGTGCGATCCTGCAAGCACTGGAAGCCGGGTTTTCTACTTGATGCTAAAACTGCAAAATATTTTGTATATGCTTTGTGCTTCGGTAGCTTAGTTCCTGACCTTTATAACCAAATGACATGAATCATCTTGTTTGGTTATATCCAATGTAATTCAGGGTTTTTAGGTTTTTGGGTGTATATATATATATATATATCCCTGTACAGAAGGCCCTTTTGCGATTGTCATAGCTCTGGAGAGTAGTATTCTTGCTAGGTTGCGTACTAAAAGCCTCAATTGCCTGTGTATTGTATTTACCGTGATTAATGTTTTACATTTTGAATTCTACAGTTGAAATTGATATCAGCTTTCTTCGCTTCAGTTTTTTCCTTAGTTACATGGGAGAACACAACACAACACAAGCGGCAATTAATAGCCAAAGCGCATTCTTTATTCTTCAGTTTAATCAACTCAACAGTATCGAAGATTATTATACTGCTTATATCAATTACATTGCTATGAATCTATCAAGCATATCTGATATAATTGCAGGTTCGGTATGTTACCTCACCATGAAGCTGTTGATATTAACCTTCCTGTATTCTTTCCAACTATTCTGGACTAAATAAATTCGGGGTCGAGTTGGTTAGTCATGTTTCTTCACTCCAAACCAATGATACTTCGTTGTTATTCACCAAAAGACCAATACAAACGATGCAACCTCTATTTCACTACTGTCGTTTCAAGGAATCCGAATGATACGCATATGCCCAGTCACTTTAATATGACGCAAGAATTATGCCATTTATTTGCTTTTTCACAATGTATTTCTTTATTTTCTTTCTTAAATTTAGAAAATATGGTGAAGTTATATATTTGTCGATATCGTCATCGATGAAGGTACAACCAATCTTACAAGAATAAGCTATACAAGATTATGTGTATTGGTGGAGTTCAATCAATTCCTCTCTGAGTTCATTCCGCTTACGAGATTAAATGAAAATGGTGAATTGTATGAGGACTCCATATTAGTCTCACCAATGGAGGCCTTAATCTTCCAACCAAAGGTAGACATGGAAATCTACGGGCAAAAGTTTTCGGACTTACGAGTATATTGTGCTGATAGGCAAAAATAATGAGCTTGGTCAAGGCATTAACTTTGGAAACTCTCAATTAAGAATAGTAGTTGAAAGCATCATGCAGGAAGTTCCAAGTTATGAGTTGGAGAAGGTTCATGTTACTCATGCTTCAAATATTAGATCAGGGATTGAGGAATTGCCAATGCAGTAAGAGATGAATATGCAAGGACATTTGTGCTAGTTAGGAGTAGCATGTTAGTGTTATGTGCAAACCACAACTCTGAAAATCTCTGCAAAAGGTTGTGATAGTTGTGCAAGCCTCTGTAACTGAAGTACTTGCTATAGAGGTTGATCAAGAATTTATTCCAATAATTAGAAGGAAATTAGGTAAAAAGGCTAACGGCTCCTGCTCCAAACCGATAAAGAAATGAATTTCCTGTGCGGGAATGTAAGAGGGCTTAATAGCCCCTTTAAACAGTTGTTGCTTAAGGATCATATTCAGTTAATACTACCCTCCATAGGTGTTTCGGAAACCAAACTCAGAAAAGTTGGATTAGTTGTATTTTATGGAAAAAAATAATAATTAGTGTATCCTTTCTAATCACATAGCTCATCAGTGTTGAAGGATTATGGTAGCCTATAATCCTTTAAAATTGAAATTGACGAGTTCAATTCTCATAGCCCAATTAATTCATATTGCGCTAAATTTGCCAAAGTCTAGACTAACTATTTTTATTTCCTTTCTCTGTGCTTGAAACCATTCCTTTCAAAGAACAATGTTATGGAATAAACTGCAAGAAGATATCTACCAACGTATTCAAGCTCCTTGCTTGGTAATGGGTGATTTCAACTATGTCTAAAGCCCACAAGAATCTGAGTGGAATGTTTTTTTAGGAACCTAATGGATGAGCTGGCCAAACGTGCTTTAGACATCGAGCTAACAAAACTGAAGGAAACCTTTTTACATGGAGCAAAAGGCAATAAAATTCTTGGTTTCTAAGAAAAAAATTAGAGAGAGTTATAGTGAACTTGAGCTCGTAATCCTCCTTTCCTAATTGCAAGAAAAAAATTTTAAAAGTAGCAACCTGCTTTTGGATTCACGTAGGCACCCGGGAACCCTACTCAGTAAAGAAGGGGACTCCCTAAACGAGACTACTAGCTGGTATGGAGATGAAGTGCCGAACAACCTATAAAATGAAGAATCAAGCATTTGGTTCGGCTATAGTTTCATATATCTATATGGGAATCTTCTTGAGATCGATCATGTAATTATGACCAATCAAGCAGAGATTCGATTGGCCTTCTAGAGAGCTGACATTAGAGGATTTACACCCAAAGCACCAAAAAAGTTGTACTACATACGATCTGAAGTTCAAGATGATGTGACCGAAGTAAACCTGTAGGCAAAAGCAGAACCTCGACTTTATTTTTTAGACTAGTCACTATATATATCCAAAATTTGGATTCAAATATGAAACATCACTTCCCTTTCAGATTTAATAACTATTTGGTTTTGGATGAAGGATTTGAGGAGGCTATAATGAGGGGACAAAAGATGAATGTTCAAGGTTCTCCTCCATTCATTTGTAATAAAAAGCTTAAAAGAATTTCAAAAAACAGCTCTAGCATCTTAATCAGCCTAAATACAAAAACTTAAATGCCTTAGTGAGGGATTCCTTAAACAAACTCCAAAGTATCCATCATTTGCTATATATTGATCCCACAAATCTGGTTCTTCAAAATAAGGAAAAAAAATGCTAATATGGGTCTTTTCGTAGACAAGGGATGCAACGCTGGCAAACCTCTGTTAGTTTATACTAGGCGTAACAAACATTGAGTCCCAATCTAGAATATTCCTAGCTATAACTGAATTGGGCAGGGGTAGTAGATATGAGGCAATAACTAACCTTAAGCAAGTGTTAGGTTGATATAGGGTGGGGAAAGAAAATAACAGGAATCTAGTATTTTTTATTATATTGGCTTTTAGCTGGAGAAGGGTTACCCTTTTGGTTTTGTAATCCTTTCTATCTTGAATATAATTCCTTGTAATTATCCTAGCTCTTTACTCTGCTAACATTGGTGCGGTGAGCTAATGACGAATATAAGAATGGATGGGAGAATCGACACGGTGGAGAGGAGCTTAGGGTTGATGGAACAATGGAAGCGTGTTATGGGATCAGAGCTTACTGATAATAGAGCTTAGTTGTTGGAGACCAAAACCTAGTTACTAGAGATTAAATTGATGCTAGCAGCGGTGTTAAAAGGCAAAATGACCGAGGAAACAAGGGGGCACTCTGTGATGTCTGATGGGAAAAGCACGAGGCTCCTTTCTCTTCTTCGCCAGTTACGAAGATGATCTTCTTAGAGGACATGTAGATTTCTACCAAGAGGATTTAGCTGCCAAATTTTAATGGGAACAATCCTTTAAGTTGGATACACCGAGCAAAGTAGTATTTTCAGATCCAGCAAACACCTACCATATGAAAGTTACCTTAGCAATGTTGTGTATGGAGGGTCATGCGTTGCACTGGATGGGCTGGTTACAAGAATGACAAAATTTGCCCAGTTGGGATGAAGTCAAACAGGAACTACTGGCAAGGTTTTGCAGAGCTCTTGTTGCGAATCCATATGAACTTCTCGCAGCTGTTCGTCACCAGGGGTCCGTTGAAAATTATATTCACGAATTTGTGAAGAAATCGGCTCAGGTGCGAAGATGGCCAGAAGCATCCTTCATTGGTCAATTTCTCAATGAGCTCAAAGAGGAGATTCGAGTGAACATCTGTTCCCATGAGGTGATTGATCTGTACCAGACGATGAATCTAGCGAAGGAAGTGGAGTATGCCTTAGAGGTACATGTGAAGAAGATGATGGTTTTCACTGATACTTGGCATTCTGGATTTAAACTAGGCAATCGAGCTGGGTTTAATGTTGGCTCCAGTGTTACAGGCCTTTATTGATGGGCACCAATAGTCCCACAACCCAACCACAAAAATTGCTCACATACCTAGGTCTAAGATCGATAAGCCTACTCAAGAAGATGTGGTGAATCGGTAGTGTGGGACACATCGTCACTCTCAAAAGGAGTACCAGGAGCTTCGACAGAAGGGTTTGTGTTTTCAATTTAAGGATCTGTATACTTCCTTACATTAGTGCCAAAATAAATCCCTTCGTACCATTGTTTTGGGTGAAGACGAGGAATTGGGTGGTGCTTCCACTCCATGAGCCACTTCAGGTAATGATCCAGCCTTGTTATCTTCCCTACTTCGCTATGGGTTGTACAACTCCAGGTCGCATGATGAAGCTACTTAGGACAATCGGTGATTTGCAGGTGGTTGTTATGGTCGATAGTGGTGCTAGCCACTATTCTTGGCAAAGCGAATTTCCTTACAGGTTGGCCTTGTTATTGAACTAGCAGCTCCAATCGGGTTCCACCTAGGGGATGAGCATAAGAAGGAGACATCGGGATTTTGTAGAGGAGTATCAATTGAATTAGGCCCAGCTACAATTTAGGTTGATTTTTTTCTTTTTCTGTTAGGAGAAGTTGACTTGATCTTGGGAGTTGCTTGGCTGGAAAATTTGGGAGTCATTAAAGCTGATTGGGCAGTTATGATAATGGAATTCTCCTATCGGGGTTCGAAGATTCGCTTATTGGGGGATCCTACCCTGGTTAATTCTCCCATCTTAGTGCAAGCCCTGGATAAATTGCAAGGGGTAGTCTTCGGGGTTATCCTATGGGA
Organism: Erythroxylum domingense; assembly: GCA_025594535.1. NCBI lineage: Eukaryota > Viridiplantae > Streptophyta > Magnoliopsida > Malpighiales > Erythroxylaceae > Erythroxylum > Erythroxylum domingense. The sequence continues at coordinate 17,835,362 of JANQBM010000222.1, read as the reverse complement.
GGTGAATTCTGCCGACCCTATCGATAGGAGTGCTGAAATTTCTGCAGAACAATGAGACTAGTTATAACAGCTGCTTCAACATTAAGAACCCCTTTTTAGCAAGCCTACTGAACTTCCTCCCTAACATTCCATGGACCACTACATTCCACTCCACTCTGGCATCTCGACAGTTAATGTGCGCCCCTACCGATACTGGCATCTATAGAAGGACAAGATTCAATGATAGGTGACTGATATGTTTGTTACTGATGTGATACAACCGAGTACCAGCCCCTTTTCCGGTCCTATTCTACTAGTGAAGAAGAAAGAAGGTAGTTAGCAATTTTGTGTGGACTATAGAGAATTAAATAGAGTGACAATTGCTAATCGGTATCCTATTCCGGTCATCCAAGAATTGCTTGATGAATTGAAGGGGGCAAGGTTCTACTCTAAAGTGGACCTTCGGTCTGGGTACCACTAGATACAGGTGCAGGAAGATGATGTTCCTAAGACTACTTTCTAGACACACTCTGGGCATTACGAGTTCCGTGTAATGCCTTTTGACCTTACCAACGCTCCCGCAACCTTCCAAGTGACTATGAACGACTTTTTCAGACCCTACTTGCGGCGGTATGTCTTGATCTTTTCTTACAACATTTTAATTTATAGTGCCTTATGGAGTGACTACTTGCAGCATTTGAGAATTGTACTGGATACTTTGCTACAGCATTGATTTATGGCTAACCAAAAGACAAGCCACTTTGGGTAGACTTCCACTGAGTATTTGGCCCATGTCGTATCTTTTAAGGGGTTGTTATAGACTTGACAAAGATTGTTAACATTCTACAGTGGCCAATTTCAAAGTCTGTTAAGGGTGTTCGTGGATTTTTAGGGCTCACGAGTTACTACCGTCATTTCATCAAAGGTTACGGGTACGTTGCTAGGCCTTTGACTGCCTTGATAAAAAAAGACGCTGCTACAAAATTTCGGTGGACACCTGACGCAAAGACAGTATTTACGGCTCTTCAACGAGTTATTACATCAGCCCACATCTTAGCTATGCCAGACTTCACGCAACCCGTTGTGCTTGAGAGTGATGCTTCTGGTGGCAATATCAGTGCAATATTGACGCAGGAGAGTAGACCGATTGATTACTATAGCAAAACTTTGGCCTTGCGCAATCTCACTAATCCCGTTTATGAAAAGGAGCTGATGGCTCTTTTTATGGCCATTCGTCATTGGCATCCTTATTTGGTAGGGTAAAAATTTACTGTTTAGACAGATCATCGAAGCCTACCACACCTCCTTCAGTAATAGGTCGTCACACCAGCTCAACAAAATTAAATTGCTAAGTTGCTCGGGTATGATTTCGACATAGAGTACAAACCCGGACCCCTTAATTGTGTAGTTGATTCCTTATCACAACAGCATGAGGAGCTAGAATACTCGACCATCTCTATTCCTTACTGGGCGTAATTGTAACATCCTGTTACCTACCTATACGGCTAGAACAATTACTTATGAGACACTTATACGACTTAAGATAAATGCACATTAGACATAAGTCATTTGTGACTTACATTTTGTTTTTGCATATTCATACGATTGTACATGCTTTCATTGGCATTTTCGGGTAAATGGAATTACATATGACAAATTGTGATTATGAAAAATGGTGAGTCAGGGAAGATAAATAGCATACGTGAGGGACATGTAATGGACCCACGTATTATATTATTTAAGTTAGGAAGAATCCACTGCAGTTTGTAATTATGACAAATGGTGAGTCAGTGGAGATAAATAGTACACGTAAGGGACATGGAATTGACTCACGTATTATATTGTTTAAGTTAGGAAGAATCTACCATAGTTTTCCATCCCTTACTGAAATACTTCACATTGTGATTCTCTCCCTTAGTCTTCACCTCCGAATAGCACTTTAGCAGCTTTTTGTGGTGTCAACTTCCACTTTCAGTGTTAGAGTACTTGTTAAGCAAGTAAGTGATTGTGATGTTGCTTCACTGTATAAATAAGCATGTGCATGTTGGATATATATATCTGTATGAAAAAGTTAACAATGTAGAGAATAGATATGAGGGTTCTGGAGGTTGGTTAAACTGAAAAGAAATGCAGAAAGAACATGCAAGCATGAATAATAGTCTGCGACTTTGGTATTTATGTGAGTTATGTCTTTTTGAGTTGTTTGGTGTTCTGAAGCTAAAAAGGGAGTAGTATAGATGATGTTTTCATGCTTGGAGATATAATAGCAATGAAAATGAGGTATAGAATTTGTATAGGCACGAAAGATGATAGGTTCTGCTCCTTCTGTCTTCTGTATCGTCTGTGAAGACGTCCTCTATGATGACGTTAGGTTCCTCTGGGTGACGTCATCTTCTTTTGCAAAGACGCATCGTCTGTAAAGATGCATTCTCTATGAGTCATTCTCTTCTGTAAGCTATCTTCTTTTGTAAGTTGTCTTCTTCTGTGAGGATGCATCGTCTGTCAAGATGTAGCCGTCTGTGAACCAGCTTCGTCTGTGTTTTGATTCCTCGGTGAACAAACTTCTTCTGTATTGCTTCGTCTGTGTTTTGGTTTCCTCTATCTTTTGCTTCGTCTATCTTTCGCTTCGTCTGTATTTTGATTCGTCTACGTATTGCTCCTCCTGCTTCTTGCATTCGTCTGCTTTCTACCTATGAACTTCCTCTGTGTTACTTTTCATGAACTTCCTCTGTGTTAGTGTTCATGAACTTCCTCTGTTTTACTGTTTATGAACTTCCTCTGTGTTATTGTTCATGAACTTCATCTGTGTTACTTTTCATGAACTTCCTCTGTGTTCCTATTCATGAACTGCTTCTGTATTACTGTTTATGAACTACCTCTATGTTACTGTTCATGAACTCCTTCTGTGTTACTGTTCCTGAACTCTTTCTGTGTTTTGCTTCTTCTATTTTTCGTCTATGCCTATCTTCTGTTCTATTTTTGATCCTTCAAAAGATAGAATTGTCCTTTGAGGTCTTCATGAAAGTTGTAGATCTTGAAATCTTCTTGATCTGATATCTCTAACGAAAGTTATGGCAATTGTAAAACATCTTTTGTGTTACTGTTCCTAAACTTCTTCTGGGTCACTGTTCATTGCATATCTTCTGCCCTATTTTTGACCCCTCCAGAAGGTAAAATTGGTCTTTGAGGTCTTCATGGAATTTGTATATCTTGATGCCCTCTTTCCAATCATATTAAGAGAAATTGAATCCGATATCTGGAGAAAAAGTTATGCTAATAGAAAATTTTCTTCTGTGATGACGTCAGCTTCCTCTGGGCGGCGTCATCTTCTTTTGTAAATCATCTTCTGTAAATAAACTTATATCCATTGCACCCTCCCCTAAGGTTACGTGAGACCTAAAAGAGTGTCATGGAAAGAGGCCAATAAGAACTGAAACGTGAGGTTAAAGGTTTTTAATAAGTTTTGATAAGAGAGAGAAGTTATGAAGAAATCCTAGAATTGCCATTGAACATGCATTGTGCATATTTTCTATCCTTTGATATTTTGGTATGTTTGTACAAAAAGTGATAATTGTGAATGTGTTCTGTCTGTTTTAGAGGAGCACATCGGACGACAGTCGGACATTGTCGGACCATCCAGGCAATAGCTTCTGGGAGCGTATTGTGAGTCAACCTAGATGAATTCCTAGGATTAATTGATTGTGTGTATTCAATTTGTTAACTTCCAATATCATTGAACTTTGTATGTGTACTGATTCTGAATTCCGGACCTGAGGTCCGAGGAGTTGTTCTGCGATTGCATATTGGAAGTGTCTGATTGCTATGATTTCGAATGATTATGTTCTCAACGATAGTTGAATGCCGGACTGAGGCCCAATGATCATGGAAAGATCGTCTGAACGGTTGCATAAGATTTTGTGTATGATTTATTCAGTATTTGATGCATTTCATAAAATGCATGCTCAGATAAAGGCGTTATGTCTTGAGATGCCAATTAGAAGTGCTTCCACGTAGAGCTTTGTTTTGTGATCTATAAGTTCTGCACATCGAGCTATGCTCTATGAATTTGTTCTGATTGAGCCACATGGGCCAAAACTTTGTATATATGTGTGAAAGGCACTCAGTCACAACAGTAAGAAAAATGCGAGTCTCATGCATGTCCCATGTAAATACATATGAAATTCTTGAACGATATGCACGTTGAAATGAAAGATCTCATGTTATGTTATTTTCTGAATAAGTGCTTATCTGTTTGATTGAATAACTGGGAGATATGATATGTGTTATGTTTATGTAATTCGGTGAATTCATCTATGATGGTTCACTCATTGAGTTTGCAAAACTCATAAAAAATTGCACTGTGGCTTTCAGGTACGAGACAGGTGACCTAAGTTTTAGTCAGGACTTAAAGTTTCTGTTGGATAGAGAATTGGTTTAGAGGTCTGTCAGCTGACTCCCAAAGGAATATAGTTTTTGCTATTTTGTAGTTTTGTTAGAATCTGTATCAGGGTTTGTAAATATTTGTTAATGGAAACAGTGTAAATTTTATGAATAAATGAAGTGAATGTTTTAAGAGAAAATTTGATGATGATCTTCGAGTACGTTAGATGATTCCATATGTAAGTTAGGTTCATTATTGCTCCAACATACCATTACCGTAGGTTATGTTCCAAAAGCTTGGGTATGTACCCTATGATAGTGGGATGTTGCATTTTTGGTATCAGAGCATGGTTTGGCATCTTTAGGGCCGAATATGAGTTGAGATATGCTAAATAGAGAGATATCCCGATAGTGATCACACTTTCTTGATTATTATAGGTCATCTTCCATAGGAGCTCATAATGTAGAGTCAGCTGACAGGGAGTCTGTAGGAGTCAATATAGAGTCTCCTGTACCTGAGTTTGCTCATATGCCTCTGAGAATTCCCGTGAGACGAGAAAGAAGATATGATAAGCTGAGAAAGCAGGGAGCTGTAGACTTCCACGGAAGTACAGACTCGACTGAAGCAGAAGGGTGGCTTGAGCGAACTGAAAGAGTTTTTGACCAGATGGACTGTGAAGCCAATAAAAAATTCAATTATGCTGTCTCACTCCTGCAAGGTCCTGCGTATCAGTAGTGGAAAACTATTCCCGGTAGTACCACCAGACCTTGTAGTTTAACCTGGGAGGATTTCCTGAGAGTATTCTGAGAGAATTACATGCTGAAGATTTACATGGATCTGAAGATGAAAGAGTTTTTGGACTTGAAGCAAGGCAGACTCTCAGTGGCTGAGTATGAGATAAAATTTAATGAGTTCATGAGGTATGCGACTGTACTGGTCCCAACTGAAGAAGAAAAATGTAGACAGTTTGAGGATGGACTGAATATGGAGATCAGAATGAGACTCAACATTTCTAACTTGAATAGTTTTACAGAACTTCGAGCAGCCTCGATTAGAATTGAGTAACTGTTAAAAGAGAGTCAGGCTGGAAATAAACAGGAGATTAGAGGTAAGAGGCAGGATGAGTCTCAGGTTGATCCTGGAAGAAGTTTTATAAAGCGACAGAACAAATCATCTCGATTTCAATCTAGATCGAGACAATCTGAATCTCGAGGGAGAGGCAGAATAGTTCAATCTAGGAGAGGCAGAGGACAAATGTCTACTAGTCAGCCATACCAATTGCCTGAATGTGAACATTGTGGTAAAAGGCGCGGCGGTGAGTGCTGGCGAATATCAGGAGCATGTTTTCGATGTGGCTCATATGAGCATCAGATTAAAGAGTGCCCTTAGATGTTGGAAGTGCAGTCTGAAATTAGAGGAAGGATTAGAACTGAGAATACAGTTTAGCAAAGTAGAGCTGGCAAATCTGCACAGAGAGGAAGAGGTGGAGGAAGAACTCAGTCATTAGGGCCCAGTGCCAGAACTGAGGTGCAAAATAGCCAATCGCAATCTCAAGCTAGGGTTTACGCCATTACCAGACAGGAGGCACAAGACTCTCTAGATGTGGTAACAGGTGTGTTGAATGTTTTTAATTTTGAAGTATATGCACTAGTAGATCTAGGATCTACACATTCATTCCTCACCCCGCATCTGGCATCTAAATTGCATTGTGAACGTGAGACATTGAAATGTGGTTTGGTAGTGAATACTCTTGTTGGTAGCATATTGGTGAGATATGTAAGAAGTGTATAATTAGGATTGTTCAGGCATAATTAGAAGCTTATCTGATCATTTTGCAACTGAAAGAGATAGATCTCATTTTAGGCATGGACTGGCTCACTGCTCATAGGGCAGAGATGAATTGTTATACTAAGGAAGTAGTGTTTGAATCAGCCAAGGGTGGTGTTTCGAGGAGTTAGTCAGGTAGTGTCAGCCCGACTGATTTCATTTCTAAGTGCTTTGAGATTGATCCAAAGTGGTTGTGAGACTTATCTAGCCCATGTAGTGGATACTCGGAATGAACAAACCATTAAGGACATTCCAGTTGTTAGGAAATTTTCGGATGTGTTTCCGGCTGACCTACCGGGATTACCCCCAGATAGGGAGACGGAGTTCACCATTGATACTATTCCAGGTACCGCTCCTATATCAATTCCCCCATATAGGATGGCGCCTGTTGAACTAAAGGAACTAAAAACCCAGTTGTAGGAATTGTTAGATAAGGGTTTCATCAGACCTAGTGTGTCACCTTGGGGAGCTCCAGTACTGTTTGTAAAGAAGAAGGATGGAACTATGAGATTGTGCATAGATTACCGACAGTTGAATCGGATAATAGTTAAGAATAAATATCCACTGCCGAGGATAGATGATTTATTTGATCAGTTACAAGGAGCTCAGGTGTTCATAAAGTTAGACTTGAGATCAGGATATTACTAGCTAAAAATAGCTGAGGCGGATGCTCCAATGAGTGCATTTAGGACCAGATATGAGAACTTTGAGTTTTTGGTAATGCCATTTGGACTGACTAATGCTCCAGCAACTTTTATGGCATTAATGAATAAGGTATTTCAACCTTATTTAGATCAGTTTGTAATTATCTTCATTGATGACATTTTGGTGTACTCGAAGTGTAGAGAAGATCATGTGGCTCAAGTACAATTATCGAAGTTACCTAGCTTAATTCAGTTGAGAGCACTGAATGTTAAACTAAATGTGAAGCAAGATAATACATTGATAGCTACACTGAAGTTGAGACCTGTGCTGCTTGAAAGGATCAAAGAGGTTCAGATTAGAGATCCAGATTTAGTGAAGTTAATTGAGAAGGTGAAAGTGAATCCAGATTCTGAATTTGAAGTGGGAGATGGTATTTTGAGATTAAAGCAAAGACTATGTGTGCCTAATGTTGATAATTTAAGGAAGGAGATTTTAGAGAAATCTCACTTAGCAGCTTATGCTATGCATCCTGGTACTACCAAGATGTATAACACGTTGAAACAACATTATTAGTGGCCTGATATGAAAAAGCAAGTAATATAATTTGTTTCTACATGTATAACTTGTCAACAGGTGAAAGCTGAGCATCAGGCTCTAATTGGGAAACTATATTCATTACCTATTCCGGAGCAAAAATAGGAACAAATCACAATGGATTTCCTTATGGGTTTGCCGAGAACTCCAAGGCAACATGATGTCATTTGGGTCATTGTGGATAGACTAACCAAATCGGCTCATTTCTTACTAGTAAGAGAAAATTTGTCACTAGATCAGTTAGCTCAGCGATATGTGAATGAGGTTGTGAGGTTATATGGGGTTCTAGTGTCCATAGTGTCGGACAGGGATCCCAAATTTACCTCAAGATTTTGGAGTAGTTTACAGACAACTTTAGGCACTAAACTAAATTTCAGTATAGCTTTTCATCCTCAGACAGATGATCAGAGTGAGAGAACAATCAAGACTGTTGAGGATATGCTCAGAGCTTGTGTTTTGGAGTTTCAGGAACCATGGGATAAATACATAGCCTTGATTGAATTCGCTTACAATAATCAGTATCATAATAGTATCAGTATGGCTCCATATGAAGCCTTGTATGGCAGGAAATGTCGTTCACCTTTATATTTGGATTAAGAGGGTTTAAGAATTGTTGAAGGTCCAGAGTTGATTCAGGATATTATTGATAAGATAAAGTTGATCCGTAGCAAAATTAAAGTAGCACAAGATAGACAGAAAAGCTATGTGGATCAACACAGATGAGATATGGAATATCAGATTGGTGGTAAAGTATTTTTGAGAGTATCAACCTAGCGAGGTGTACTGAGGTTTGGCAAGAAGGGTAAACTAAGTCCGAGATATATTGGTCCATATGAGATAATTGAAAGAATCGAACCATTGGCTTATAAGTTAGCCTTACCTTCGGAAATGGCTCAGTTACATAATGTATTTCACGTAAGCATGCTTAGACGATATCGGTTAGATCCAACTCATGTGATACCAACTCAAGAAATCTCAAGTAATCTAAGCTATATAGAAGAACCCATGAAGATAATTGGCTATCAAAATAAGCAACTGAGGAATCGAGTGATTCCAATGGTGAAAGTCCTCTGGAGGAATCACTCGAGTGAAGAAGCTATATGGGAAACGGAGGATCACATGAGAACTCAATACCCCAACCTATTTGATCACTCAGGTAAGAATTTCGAGGACGAAATTTTTGTTAATAAGGGAGAATTGTAACATCCTGTTACCTACCTATACGGCTAGAACAATTACTTATGAGACACTTATACGACTTAAGATAAATGCACATTAGACGTAAGTCATTTGTGACTTACATTTTGTTTTTGCATATTCATATGATTATATATGCTTTCGTTGACATTTCCGAGTAAATGGAATTACATATGACAAATTGTGATTATGACAAATGGTGAGTCAGTGGAGATAAATAACATACGTGAGGGACATGGAATGGACCCACGTATTATATTATTTAAGTTAGGAAGAATCCACTACAGTTTGTAATTATGACAAATGGTGAGTCAGTGGAGATAAATAGTACACGTAAGGGACATGGAATGGACTCACGTATTATATTGTTTAAGTTAGGAAGAATCTACCATAGTTTCCATCCTTTACTGAAACACTCCATATTGCGATTCTCTCCCCTGATCTTCATCACTAAATAGCACTTTAGCATCTTTTTGTGGTGTTAACTTCCACTTTCAGTGTTAGAGTACTTGTTAAGCAAGTAAGTGATTGTGATGCTGCTTCACTGTATAAATAAGCATGTGCATGTCGGATGCATATATTTGTATGAAAAAGTTCATAGTGTAGGGAATAGATATGAGGGTTCTGGATGTTGGTTAAATTGAAAGGTGAATGTAGAAGAAAGAAATGCTGAAAGAACATGCAAGCATGAATAGGAGTATGTGATTTTGGTATTTATGTGAGTTTTGGCTTTTGAGCTGTTTGGTGTCCTGGAGCTAAAAAGGGAGAAGTGTAGATGATGTTTTCATGCTTAAAGGTATAATAGAAATAAAAATGATGTATAGAATTCGTATAGGCACGAAAGATGATATGTTCTGCTCCTTCTGTCTTCTGTATCGTCTGTGAAGACGTATCCTTTGTGTGATGTCAACTTCCTCTGGGAGATTTCATCTTCCTCTGTAAGGATGCATTGTCTGTAAAGATGCATCCTTTATGAGTCATTCTCTTCTGTAAGCTATCTTCTTTTGTAAGTTATCTTCTTATGTGATGATGCATCGTCTGTCAAGATGCAGTCCTCTATAAACCAACTTCGTCTGTGTTTTGATTCCTCGGTGAACAAACTTCTTCTGTATTGCTTCGTCTGTGTTTTGGTTTCCTCTATATTTTGCTTCGTCTATCTTTCGGTTCATCTACCTTTTGCTTCGTCTACGTATTGCTCCTCGTGCTTCTTGCATTCGTCTGCTTTCTACCTAAGTGGCCGAAACTCCTTCTGTGTTAATGTTCATGAACTTCGTTTGTGTTACTGTTCATAAACTTCGTCTGTGTTACTGTTCATGAACTTCGTCTGTGTTGCTGTTCATGAACTTCGTCTGTGTTACTGTTCATGAACTCCTTCTGTGTTTTGCTTCTTCTATGTTTCGTTTATGCCTATCTTCTATTACGTTAAATTCTAAATACTTGCTT
>JANQBM010000222.1:17697281-17712218 GCA_025594535.1 Erythroxylum domingense | reverse complement strand
AATGCCCGTGTGCAAACTTGTGGACCCGCTAACAGTAACACATCCTCTATCATGGCAACTTTGGGATTAGCGACATGCCATGAGGATGTACATGCCCCCTTTTAGAGAACAAAATCATCCATGGAGACAATGTTAACGTCATTGTCAGTTTCTCCATTAACTGATCCAGAGCCTCTTGCTGAATCTGCTCCACCTCTCGGACAATTTTTCTTTACGTGCCCAGATTGTTCACACGTCTAACATACAATGCTGATATCAGGGATTTGCCTGCCTTTCAATGCCTTGTGTAACCCTAACTAAATCAAAATTTCCCTGATTTGTACTTGCAACAAGCTAAAATTGATTTTCTTGTCAAATTTCTCCACCTCAAACTTGATAGGATTCAAAGACCTATTTTCTGACATTTTTTCTGTGCTCTTCTTCCTTGATGAATTTTACCGTAGAAATGAACTGTACACCAGGTAAGTTCCTACGAAAGAGAGGTGGGTCACAACGGACACACTTAAATACCAAGTCTTTCCTTAGCCAGAACTTTCCTAGATATGTACTTCCACGCTACCACACCAAAGCTCTACCGTACCAAATAAACCTTTCTCAAAAAATTCTTTTCTAATGTGGAAGATCAGTCAAAACTGCGACTACAAAGCATACTTAGAATTTCAAGAAAAAACACACCTTGGCTCTGATACCAATTGTTGGGAATTTAGATCTCCCAAACTCACACCAAAGGATATTTTATAGTAAAAAATAATAGAAAATAGAGAAATAATAACAACACAAGAAATTTACGTGGAAACTTCCAAACTGAAGAAAAACCACGGGCATCGAGAAGAAAATCCACTATGTGAAAAATTCTTAGAATCACACAATTTTTCTTCTCACCCAATATCCTAATATACCAATACACTCACAAAGAAATACCTAAAATAAATCCTCCAACTCTCACATCAAAAGAGGAATTTAACTAGAGTCAAATTTGTCATATAAATCTTTGAATTTGGATTAATGCACTAAGCAAGTAGCACCCTACTTATATAGTGAAGAATTTTTTCTCAATTATTATCCCCAATTAATATAGGACAACAAAAGAGCTAAAAACTCCACACAATGCAGATGAAAAATGAAAAGAAAACGTTAACCGTGAAAAGGACTTTCTAGGAACTTTTGTATTTTGGCCGACGAGCAACTTCTTCAGGTCTTGTTTTCCATCTCTTCACTTCTAATGCCGTAAGATCAAAGTTTTTTTTTTCTCTCCCCTGTCTTGTGCTTAAAACATTTAATTCTAAAAGTACTTTTGATCTAACCGGAGTTAACTGTCATTATCAGAATAGAAAAGCTAGTTTAATCCGAGTTAAAATCACGATGGATCTAGGAAGAATAGTATCCAATGTGCAGTAGCTAGGGTGGAGATCTGACAAGGGAAGGGTTAATACTTAATAAGGGGGATAAGATACATAATGTTTTGTAATATATTTGGATGCAGAGCTAGTGAGTGGTGACAAAACAACATATCAACACGAGGCAATTTTGAAGTTAAACCACGGCATGGCATTGGAGAGAGTGTTGTTTGCCAGCCACTAAAAAGCTTCTTAGCCCATTCCTTGCTCGTTATTTAACTCTACCCTCCAAGCTTCTTAGCCCATTTCCTGCTCGTTATTCAACTCTACCCTCCTCTGCTAGCGCTGGCAGGTATATATGTGGATGCGAAAGTATGTATATATTGAGCACCTTAATAAAATGTCTCGTGGGAGGGAAGCGATTAGTTCAACGATGTACGTAATTAGTAACTAAAAGGTCATCTCCGTAATTAGCGGGGAAAGTGTTCTGACGAATGTCATATGACACTCACGTCAGTGTATCCTTCCTTTCCCTGTATAAAAGAATTAAAAATAGGGACGATCCCGTTAACCAATTCTGATAACAATTATAGAAAGGGAACGAAATCTTCTACACTCACTAATTTAATCAATTTTATTTTACGGGATTTTATTTATATTTTTTTTAAATTAATAAGTACAAACCAAAATTAGATAATTGAGAGGCACGTAACAGAAAGATCTTGTTCGTGGAAAGAGACAGAATCAAACCGGTTCCAGTAAATGGGCTCATGATTAGCAGCAAAGATGGTACGTAATAGGGCAAAAGTTGAAGCCTTGCAGGTGACACTAGACCATGTCAATGTCAACTTAGAACATTATCCTCTCCTTATCTCCGTAATCAACTGCTCAAACTGATTTAATGGAAGTCATGATAGAATTGGCTCGTCATGCACCGCGATTATCAGCATTTACAAAACAAAATAGGAGGAGAGAGACTGGGGCTACAATTACTCTTAGGCAAAAACTTCAACTAGCATATAATATTAAATTTCCAAAAAATTAGTCCGTCAAATTCTTGTCTCTTCTATTAGTGTTTCCCACGTCACATATACATCAACTTGAAAGTGTTTATTTTAGTTTCAATCTTTCACATTAAACAACAAAAAAGTACATCTAATAATATCATATCCCACGCGGATGAGTTCAATAGTGACATTTTTCTTTTTTTACCAACCTAAACAAGGGACTAGTCTATGGATCAGTTCCTTTTTTTTTAATTAAAAATATATAATAAAATAATTATTTTAACTTAATCCAAATTTGAGTTATCTATGCATAAGTTTATTAAAATTGAACTATTTTACTTAAAATAATTAAGTCTTGCATCACTTTAAACCTAAACTCATAAATCATCATTAAAAATAACTAAATTTAAACACTTCCCCCAAAATTATCATCCGTACTGCAGGTTGAGGCAATATCTCACAACACAAGGACCTAACGTTGGCCCTACACCCACAGTGGTCGTCGTTGGCAGGTACGTAACATAACATACAATACTCATCCAATTACTTGTAGGGTTCTGATGACTATAAAACTCGGATCAACCTGACCTCTGGAGGGTAATCTCGTCTATAAAAAAAGCTTATCCACGTAACGTATCAATAGTGCGCTTCCATTGTTTTGCCGACGGAGGAGGCGTTGGGGCCCACGCGCAAAGGGCGGGAGATATGAATAGTAAAACAAAAAAATATAATATTTTAATATACAAAGCGAACCGTTGATTACGGATTAACGGTGAAACCAATCTTGACCGTTCCATTAAATTCCAGAAACGGCCTGCGTTATCACAACCCTCTGTGACTCGAATGAATGGACGGAGACAGATTAATACTATTGAGTGGGGATGATAAGAAGATAAAAAATTAATAAATAAACAAAAAGAGAAGAGACTCATTCCATTAATGAAGTGCTGACGTGGCAGAGAGAGAGAGAGAGAGAGAGAGAGGGAGGGAGAGTTTGAAAACGACGGTGTGGTCTTAAAACTTAAAAGGCCAATATAAACAGAGATGCTCTCAACAGTTGCCGTGTTCTTGCCTCCTATACTCTTTTATTTTCCTCTGGTTCTTTAGCTTGTTCTGTGTTTTCGGTTTTCGGTTTTCGCTCACTGTTCTAGTTTGTTGGTTGGTTTGGTAAATTCTTCTTTTTATGTGTTAATCTCAGATTCTGTCTTTGATTAGCGTGCTCTGTCTCTGCTAAAAAATATATAATACCATACATCACAGTACAAATTCCCACAGAGTGAGAGTGAAAGAGAGAAAGGGTACAACAGAGGTTATAGGAGACCAAAAAGAATTAGGATTGGGCAAAATGGTCTTCCAGGGAATGGTGCTTTTCATTCTTTCTCTTCTTTTCTTGTAAAAATTTTATTATTGGTTACAGGATTTTAATGGAGTCGTGAAAGAGAGTGTTGGGAAGCCAAAGACTTTCGCGGGAAAACAAAAAGAAAAACAGCGATAAAAGAAAGTCCTGATTCTCCGTCAAGATTTTCTGGTTTGTTATTGAAAATATTGCCGGTAATGTGAGTGCTAGAAGGGATTGGTTCCTTCAGTATACGCTTCAGAATATGCATGCTCTCTGAAGCTTCAAACTGGACTCCAACAACAGCCATATGGGCGTTAATTTCAACATAGAGTACTTATCGCCTTTTCAGATAAGAAACCCACCAACAGAAACAAGAATTCGGCTTGTTTAAGGATTCGCTGCCGTGGTGAGTAAATCATTTTCTGGTGCGAAAGAGCCATTCTTGAACTCGAAAGTTGATAAATTTTTCTCGCAAATGGAGTCCAACCAATCTTCAGAAATGCAAGAACCGAGCATCGACACTGACAAGCTGAGCTACGAAATCTTCTCAATCCTCGAAAGCAAGTTCCTTTTTGGCTACGATGATCAGAAGCTCTGGATTCCAAAACAAATTACTCCACCAACCATCGAGCAAAAACTCGAGCATTTAATACCAACAATCACAGACACCAACAGTGTTTCAACAATCAAGAACCAGAGAGGCAAAATCTGCATTCTGTCAATTGATGCTGGAGGAATGAGGGGTATTATTCCCGGAAAAGCGTTAGCGTATCTCGAACAAGCGCTGAAAACTAAATCCGGCGATCCTGACGCAAGAATCGCCAACTATTTTGATGTCACCGCCGGAACTGGAATCGGCGGAATCTTCACGGCGATGCTTTTTGGCTCAAAAGACCACAGCCGTCCGATTATGAAAGCCGATGATACTTGGCGATTTCTCGCTGATCAGGGCAAAAGATTTTACCGGTCTGGTAATGGCGGTGGAGGTCTTAAGAGGATTTTGAAAGTCCGTTCAAACAGATCGACTGCGGCCACAATCGGTCTAGAAAAGGTCATGAAAGAGACGTTCACCGATAAAGGTCGGAGCTTAACGCTCAAAGATACGTTAAAACCGGTTTTAATTCCATGTTATGATCTTTCAAGCAGAGCACCATTTTTATTCTCGAGAGCCGATGCATTGGAAACTGATAGTTTTGATTTCCGGCTCTGCGAGGTTTGTAAGGCGACGTCCGCCCAACCGGGGTTGTTTGAACCGGTTCAAATGCGGTCCGTCGACGGTCAAACCAAGTGTTTAGCAGTGGATGGGGGGTTGGCTATGAGTAACCCGACGGCGGCGGCAATTACGCATGTGTTGCATAACAAGCAGGAGTTCCCATTTGTGAGAGGAGTTGAAGATTTGCTTGTATTGTCACTTGGAACAGGTCAACTACTTGAGGTAAGCTATGATTACGATCAGGTGAAAACATGGAGGGCCAAGCATTGGGCTCGACCCGTGGTTCGCATCGCTGGTGACGGTTCGGCTGATTCGGTGGACCAGGCGGTGGCTATGGCGTATGGTCAATGTCGGAGCAGTAACTATGCGAGAATACAGGTAACAGAGTTTCTTAGTGAGTTTGGATTTGATTCTACGCAACTTGGTATGCATGAGACAGAATTGGCCAGGCTGTTATATGGGGTGATGTTCTTGAATCAATTTGTCTTTCTTGGACAAATATATACAGCATTGTGTAACCATAAATAACACTTATTTCGATAAGGTCTTTTTTTGGGAATGTCAGCCGACAGGTTGTAGAGGAGAGTGATGTGTTTTAAGATCTTTTCATGTAAGAGGCAAATAGTTCTGGGACCTGGCCTATTCTTTTGGGTGTGTGTGTCCTTTGATGCTAAGTTTCTTGGTTGGGTACTACATGTGCCGACCTTGGTGTCTGGACGGGCTTGGACGCCGGTCTGCTGGCACTTAATGTTCTTACTTGCTATCCTTATTTTTCAACTCCCCTTTTTAGTTAGTGGAGGTGAGTTGGTATCTATATCACTGACCTATAACAAGGACTACGTTCTAAAAGCAGAGCAATGCGTAGATTAATTGGAAGAGTTGGTTTGCTTAGCAATTACTTCATTTCCTCATCTTTCAACTGTCATTTCTTTGTGAGGCTGTTTTGACTTCTTGTCCTCATAGATTCCGAAGAAGTAACTAAAACTGAACCATACTTCCAGGTAAATTAAGGAAAAGAAGTTTTGTTGATATTTGTTGGCAGAATAATCAGAAAAGGGATGATGGTAGTATCCTTGGGAGATACTTTTTCCCCTTCGTCTTCTTAGCCGAGTTAATTACAAATGGGTCTTGGATTTCTACAGCTAGCGTTGGCAGGTATCCTATTGGACAATGATTGATCATAAAGCATCACTCTTCTTCTATAATTAGGTATTAGTCGAAGGATTAAACATGTTTACCGTAATCAGCTTTGCTGTTGTCAATTATGTCGCTCTTAAGTTATAGTTTTAAGTTTGGCACCAAGCTCTTTAACGTCCCCATACCTATACTCTATGATCTTCAAACAGCTGTAGACGTTTTTACTAAAGGAGCAAATAGTACGAACGTGTTAGTTCCGATGGTCCCATTCTTTTAATGATTGGGCACAGGGTCTAATTAATTTTTATGTAAAAGTGAATGCATGGTAGACTATGTATAGTAGAAATTAGGCTTACTCCACTGAAGCAAATAGTGCGATTTTGCTTGTTGGTTTTGTTTAAATGTTTATGCTTTTATCTTTTTCTGGATTAATTTGTGTGAGATTAATCTTTCTAGGTTCCTCTGCAGCGTTTCATATCAATGGAATGTTATGATTATACTCCAATTAACTTTGCTGTGTCAGGCAAATGGGTCCAGCTTAGGTATGTGCGGACCCAATGTGGACAGTGACTCTAGTCCAAACAATGTGAAGATGTTGATTGGAATAGCAGAAGAAATGTTGAAGCAGAAAAATGTAGAATCAGTGCTTTTTGGGGGCAAAAGGATTGGAGAGCAGAGCAATTTTGAGAAACTCGATTGGTTTGCCAGTGAACTTGTGCTTGAGCATCAGAGTAGAAGCTGTAGAATTGCTCCCACTGTAGCATTCAAGCAAGCTCCCCCAAAACCCACCTAGACTATTTATTCAACATTTTTTTAAGAAGGAAAAAACTAGAAAAGGTATGTATCATTGCCTCTATAGTTTAACATTATTTGTCTAAAAGTGGTATGTTAGTGGACCTTGTGTTTTATTGAAGTAGTCAAGTCCAAAAAAAAAAAATTTTCTTATAATATTTAAACTATGAAAGGTACTCTAATTACAACATTTCTTACCAATATAATTGATGAACCTGGTGATATTTAATATGAGACATAATGATTTGGAGTGACACCAGTTGATGATTACATGGGATCTGAATTGCATTTTCAACAATGAAATGTCCCTCGTCAGTTTAGATAGAATTGAACAAGCATATTTAGGTAATGACTTTCTTAGATTGGATTTCTTAATACCCCGTGCGTTATCCAATTTTTGTGAAGCCCAATATTTTCAAACTTTTAAGCAAAATCGCTATGAACCAGATGCCAGTAATGGCTAGAATTTCTCATTTAGTGTGCAATTGTCATTTTCATTCAGAGAGTTGTTACTGGCTGCTGTTTTTGTTGTAAAAGATGGAAAGTATACGAATAGGTGATGTGGGAAAGACATCCTCAAATTTTGTCGGTCTACCGACACTAGTTCTTGTGATCACAGTTCGGTGATATATCCGTCATTCTATAGAAAAAGGACCTTCTTCTATTGAAAAATGTGTTCATTTTGACAAATATAAAATATGCAACCATCGGTAGTACCCAAAAGTCAGTCAAGGCTCTTTGTGATCATAGTTACTTTTGACTTTCTACACCGGACCTTTGGTTAATTTTCTTTTCATTACTTGTACATTATCCCTTGCCCCATTCAAGTACATTTGTTTTGTCAATGTGATTTTAAAGTTACTCTGTACACATAGCATCAATCTGTCCATTCATTTGTCGAGTACTTACGTCTTGTTGTTTAATTCGTGTAATTGGGGAAGTTCCACAATAAATTCCCACAAGGTACAAACAGAGGCAGTCCTTGTGGATTAGTTAGCACCATGTCACATTGAGGGCCAATTGATGTTCAACCAATACCATTGGGAAAGAGTCGGACTTTTTACTTTTAGTTCTTGTGGACTTACTATCTTCTATATAGTACAGTAGTACTTGTTACTTTCCCTTTTCTGTTCCTTTTACTAGCGGCTCTCCAAGTGGAGAACATATAATGAATGCGTTTAAATATCTACATACTATGTGCTAACATTTTAATACGACTTTTTAATTATCCGACACTTATTAAAGTAATTAAGCGCTGTCTGGTTGGTTAAAATGAAGAGAGAGCCTGAATATGTGCCCATAATTACGGCTGTTTACATACTCCTTTCTTGTGTTTTTTATTCAGCTTTTTACATATGATGCCTAGAGCCATGCCATGTATTTTATCAAGTATATGTAGAGATCACAATGAAAGTCTCCTCAGTCCAAGATCAAATGGTTAGATCTGGGTTTACCAAGTTTCCAGACAAAAATCTTGATTTAAAATTTCTGTTGACCTTTTGTTCTAATTATTTAAAATATCATCATTTTGATCTACAAATTTAATTAATTAAACATTAAACAATGTCGTTTTGATGAATCACACTAAAATAATGTTATTTTAAAAGGGTACAACCGCTCATTTCAAGTCAGGCTTGGGTCTCTCGGACCACATGTAGGAGACTTAGTGCCAATAACAAATCCGCTCGGACTTAACCCATTGTAATTCCTAATTTGATGTCAAAAGAAATTGTCCTTTATGTGATTTTGGGCTTTGTGGGTATGGGTATCATGTATTTTTACCGGATATTAAATTTCTATCTCTCGTATTTATGAATCTATTTAATCTGAACATCCAATTCTAAAACTAAGTTCTTCTCTTGAAATACAGGTAAAAGTTATTTATGAGAAACACAAGAAAAGCAAAAAGAATGGAGGGAGAAATGTAAAATAGATCAGCTGTTACTTTTGGAAGAAGTAAAGAAATGAAGGATGCAAGAGAAAAGGACAAGTAAAAGCGCATAAAGCTTAGAAGATCTTAGTGGGATACTTTGCCTGCCAGAGGACAGGCACAGTCGTGTCCACACCAACTATCGCCAGGGACATGGAACCAAGAAAAAGCAAAGAAAGGATTTAATTTAATTTCTTTTGAAGGTCAAACCAAGCATCAGGTGTGAATCTTTTGATGTCAATTAAGGATTTAGGCTGTGGAGTTTGTTTCCATATTCTACCATCCCTACCCTTTTTTTTAATTTTTCATTTTTTAAACTATTATTTGGTCTTTTCAAGTCATAACTTGAGTTGTGCGGTGGGAAGAAACCTTAGGAGAATATCCTAAAAGTTCTTCGTCTGACGTCTTGTCCTATTTTTTTTTTTTTCTCATATTCCTTATATACAGATTGTAATGGTGGAGAAGAAAACCATTTTAAGAAAACTACCAAATCCCTTTCTGTGAGTGGGGTGCATCATGTAAATAGACGCATGTATATATGTTCATGTTTGATTACAGGATTTGGAGTCTTCTAAATGACTTTATATCTGGAACATGTTTAAGAAGTTGTAATGAATAATGATTGTAGGAACTGGTATAAAATTTGCGCAAGTAACAGAAACTTTCGGTGGATGGGCTTAGGATGTTTTTGTTTTTTCGTTGCTGTTTTCTGTTTGAAACTATTTTCTTGCCTTAATTCACTTTTTGCCAAATCAAGAAAAAGGGTAGTCGTCCGGTACGGCCTTGTCTTCTTTGGTTGTTCTGCATAGGTGGGTTAACATGATAACGTCGGCAAATAAATAAATAAATTGCCAAAGATGTCTTGAAATTCAATTTAGAGATATTTTACTTGCTTTATACTAAAGCAGGAGAGGTTTTTTAAACTCTCATTTTCCAATAAGAAAAAAAGAAACTGTCTAAAATTGACTTAGGATAAACCTTATTGATTTAGATATGAACTCCAGTAAAGCAACTATAGAAACCTTAACAGAAAGTGTAGTAGTTTTCTTAATGCTCATTAAAGTATAAGAAATACGAAGGTTAGTAGTTATTTTTATAAACTAATCCTTTATTTAATAATAATGATTATTAAAATCAATCAAATAATAATTATGTGATTGGTTTATTTGAGGATGATACTTTTCACTTCTTTCATGTTGGCTTTTTGACAAAGAAATGACACTGCAGCAATGCCGAGAAAGTATTGAGGGTTGGAAGGAGCAAAGCCTCATTTCCTCTATTGACTATTAGGAGAAAATGCATGTCATGAATTTCCCACTAATGCTTGAGCAATAAGACAGTGAAATCTGTTATATTCTACAGCAATATTGTGCAAACATGACAACAATTTATCGAAGTCTAGGACAAACTTTATCCCTAACAGCATCTTAAATATAGGTTAGACCAAAATCTGCTTGGCTTAGAGAGTAAGAACAACCATTCTGGTCTTTAGTCCTTGCCAATCATAATTGACCAGAGAGATAGGGAGTGAAATCGTCAGTTCCTTTTATCCAATACCAACTCTGTCCCATCAACACCTGACCACAAACTTTGCTGAGACCTACTGAAATTTGCAGTTGATTTTGGATAAAAGGAACAGAAAAATTTATCCCGAGACATAGCACCTAAGGTAGGTGAAGTCACAATCGTAAGACGTGACGTCGAATCAAAAATCCAACTTTCTCACAATTGTCAAGTCAACAAAAATGAATACGTGAGACCAACTACTCGTCTTCAATTGCCTATGCAAATAATCCAAGACTCGTGACCGACCATATTTTATGCACATCAACATGATAATACTGTCCTGGCCACCGATTTAGACAAACCCAATAATGGACTTACTCCTAACAATGTTAATACAGCTACTCTGCCTTTATGCCAAACCCTGTAGTCCAACATTTCCTACTTTTCAGTCCGATCCAGCCAATACGGTATGGTAACTTTTAGTATGTTACCAATATTGGTGTTTTCGGTCACCAGTCGATACCAATATTCATAATACTAGTATTGCACTAGATGGATTTATAAAATTAAATTTATTTAGAAATAAATTGTTAAAAAAAAATGTATACCCTACTAGCCCTAACACAACAAGCATCAGTCGTTTCACAGTTTCACTCCTCAGCTCTCACTCTAAGGTCTCAACTATAGTCACCCACTTCGTCTCACCGTCACCACCGCCACTCGTCACCGTCGCCAATCATGGTGAAGTCCCACCATCGGCACTCAGTCTCACCTAGTCGTTCGATTTTTTAAGGTGTCACCAATTCGCGCTCAAGACTTCGTTATTGCCACCGCCTCTCTCTCTATCATGCTTCAGCTACAATCACCCACTTCGTCCCACCCTTATTGTAGCCACTTGCCACTGTCGGCAGTCGCGGTCAATTCCCACCGTCACCACAGTTGCTAATCGCTACTCAACCTCGCTTAGTCATTCGGTCTGTCACAGCATCACCAGCTTGTGTTTCAACCCTCGTCTCTGCCACAACCATTACCAACTCTAGGCTTCATCATAAGTTGCAGCGTTGCCACTCTTACCCTACATCCCCTTATTCCACAAGGTTAAAATGTTGCTTGCTGGTGTCTTTTAGTTGTTTTTGGTAAAGAAGATACATAATAGTGATTAGGATAATACCATAATAAGGTTATATAATGTTCATTACTTTGTTTGACTTAATGAGGTAATTATATCTAATGTTTGTTTTTATAATTATGTTAATTATTTGTTAAGAGTTTTTGTGGAATTAAATTATGATTTAATGAGGATAATTTGTTTTCATAATTATGTTAATTATTTGTTAAGAGTTTTTGTGGGATTAAATTATGATTTAATGAGGATAATTATATATAATGTTTGCTTTTATGATTATATTAATTATTTGTTAGCTTTTTATGTAATTGAATTATGGATAACATAAAACTTTATTAATTATATAATGAATAAATAAATCATTAGGGTTAATTATTAAAAAATTATAAATTTTATTCAATTTTATAATTATAGCTTGAACTTTACAAATAGTAATTAAATACCAAAATTTTCAATTTTTGCAAATCTAACATGAAGTTAGTATTTCCTAAACGTTGATCATATGAGAAGCCACATAAGACATAAATCTAAACATGTATTATTACATTTGTATTAAATTGTACATGTTAGAGTTAATTAAATTAATCAAGTAAAATTAAGCAAATTAAAGAAAATAGTTAAAACCCTAAATTAATTTGGGATTTCATATTCTCTTACCATTTTTCCCTCATACCATTCCCTATCAGAAATAGTGTTTTCCATGTTGACAACTTGTCTTTCATATTGCACACTTTGTCTTCCCTGTTACATACCTTCATTACAAGAAAAATTTTGTTTAGCGATAGAAATTATCGACGAAAATCGTAAACATTTCGTCAGTAAGTCAAGTTAGCGACAACCTTTACCGACAAACAAGGCGTCGTAGAAACGACTGTAGGTAATAATTACTAACAAATAACAAAATTCCGTCAGTAAATTTACTGACGGATATTTAATTTTCCATTGGTAAATATACCGATAGTTTTTTGTGATGTTGACCGTCGGTAAATATGCCGACGATCAATATGATTCCGTCAGCATACCATCGGCATATTTACCGACAGTTTTTTACTTTCCGTCGATAAGTTTGTTAAAACGTTACTACCAGTTACATTTATTTTGTCGGTCAATTTATCAACGGTTATTTTACTGTCGGTAAAGTTTGCGACAAAATTGGTTATTCCATCGGTCATTATCGATGGTCAGTAGTTTTATGTTAGTAAATGATATTGATTTTATCGACGGAACAACAAATTTCCGTTAGTAATTGAACCAGAAATTAAAAAAAAATCGTCAATATATCTTATTTGCAGATGTTATGGTTGATGCATAATTTAAACAATTATGAATTTGATAAAATACATTTAATTTGTTTAAGAAAAAATTTGATTGATGATATAAAGTTAAAAATATCTTAATTGATAATAAAAATATTACATTATACATAATAAGTATCCGTAGTTAAAATGAAATTATCAAAAGTACATTATTAATCTGATGACGGTGGATGCTCTGATTGGTACGATGAGGTATTATTCCTACCCTTCAACTCATCCACCTCATTACGGAGCTGAGTTATATACTCCATCAATGTCTGCACTGTGCTCTAAAGCTCTTGGACTTGATTGGTTGTAGATCGCCTATAAGATGCTGTTGTACTGGACGTGGAAGATTGCAAATAACATGTATTCGCAAATGAACCTAAGCCAAATATCCTTCCACGATGGTCCCTACCACCCACTGCATGAAGATAAGTTTCAGTCTCATCAACATCTTCAAACTACTGAGACCGTCATTGAATGCTTTTTTGTATTTGGTCCTATCAGAAGGCAATGTTTATGTTAGTAAGTGATAATTATTAAGTATTAATATTAAACCATAAATTTCACATATATTTAGTTCTCTACAATGGCTATTGACGAATGTCACACCGTCATGCTTTTTAGTGTGAGTGTGCAAAAAGAGCTGATGGTGTAGGCCTCACGCTCATAGACTTTTCCTGCATAAGAATAAAATGTTATAAGTGAACTAGAATTTATAAAAATTTCGGCAGAGTTTCCTCTATTTTTATGATATCTACCCCCTGTTGAACAAAGAAAATAACTCAATAACATAGCCATATATGGCACCAAACATTTATAACATTATCATTCTCTATAATACACATATTTTCATTTCAAAATTCACACATCAAATTCAATTGAAATACAACAAAGTAAAGAAATCAGAATATAAATATAAAGTGTAGATACTTACAACTCTCTCTGCATACTCGTGGTGGGTAATAGATCATCTCGTATGTATGGAAAGACTCTCTCCCTTAGGTCCTCTACATCTGTTAGTCAAATTATGCTCTGAAATGGATATTGCCTAAGGTGATGTCCAATACTGATGCCAACAACTCCATATTTATTCAGAAATGTAAGGTGGTCGTACACCAGTCCTGTGTATTACAAAAATAAAGTCTCGATAACGTGTACGAGCTCGTCTTTCCATACTCTATAAATAATTGTGTTAAATTGAGAATCCCAAAAAATTTCTTTCTGAAACAAAAGGAAAACATTCGATAAATACTTATGATGTAATAATATATATCTAATTAATGTATAAAACTGTTAATTAAAATAGATAATAATAATTTTTGTTGTACTCAAATTCTTGATAATAAAATTCCTTTATCGCCTGAGAGATATTCTTCCATACATAAACCTCAAGATCAATCTTTTCATTGAATTTGGACGTTATATTTCTTGAGCACGGTCTAGATGGAATTAACCTAATATAAAAACAAATAAATTTATACCATTTTTAAAATTTAAACCTATAACTTAATTATTCACTTACATATTATTAATAATTGTGAAGTAAGTTCTTCCATCAGGTCTCTCAGCTCCAAGATGGCGGCCGCCTCCTTCATCCTCATTGTTTGCCCCTGATATCTCTGTCGGTGTAGGGGTAGTGAATGATGTAGGGGTAGTGGATGGTGTAACAGTAGGTATAGAAGGTAATGCCTCATCTGCAAGTGTAATAGCTGGAGGAGGAGGTGGTGATTAAGCTCTAGCTGCTACATCATGAGATGCTTCACCTGCACAGTCAGTACATCTGAATCGTGATATGAATTTTGGTCGCATCATATCTTGCCTTCTCTTTGGTGGCATATTTCAACCTGAAATTAATATTTGATTGAATTTTCTAGAAATATTTTAATTTGATTTCAATATTTTATACAATATATTGAAAATGAAATAATTTATTTGTTAAATATAATATTCAATTACAAACACAAATTAATTGCTATCATCACTTAATTGTAAATCAAAATCATCTTCTTTTTTTGAAGAATTTGAATCAAACTCAGACTCTCTTTTTCAGATCTCTGGCCCTCCTCATCCTCTCCAAATAAAATTTCAACATATTCATTACATAGATCGTTCAAAGGTTCATTATCCTAATATACGAGAGATGTATTTATTTCATAAGCATCTTCTTGAAATGCTTCACTTTCAATTCTCTGTTCTCCTTTTCCACGTGATTCAAAAACACCTCTAGGTTTAACTTTGCAAACAGCCAA
>JANQBM010000222.1:17540336-17551636 GCA_025594535.1 Erythroxylum domingense | reverse complement strand
ATCTTATTTGGGCATAATTGGTATTTAATTAGAATTATTTGTAATTCTAATTAAAGTTTAATTGAAATTAGAATTTATTTTTAATTAAATTACTAAAATAACCAAAAGTTATTATAAATAGGCTTAAGCTCTAATGAAGCTAGCGCTTCTAACTTAACTCTCTTGGTAAGAGTTACGAAGTTCTCTCTACCTATTCTATGGACATCATTAGAGGTTAGACTCTTGTGCGGCTACAGTGGTTGAGATGGATCAATTTCAAAAACAGTTTGAGGGATACAACGAGAATATGATCAAGCTTTAGAATAAGGTAAAAATTAATATTCATGCTTTATTATGATTTAGTTATTAATCATTTTATAGAATTAAAGTGATATTAGTTTTCAAGAAATCAAAATACGAAAAGATTTTGTAATTATTTTGTTGCGGTTGAGATGGAATATTGCCCCAATTTCCCAGCAAGTGGAAGCAAGGAAGCATTCCAAGAAGTGTTTGGGGTGAAAGGGAACCAATTGCCACTTATTTAGTTTAAGGTTGGTGGAGGGATTGTCCAATTTGAGAAGGGGCTATCCGAGGTCTGTCAAGTTGGAGCATGTCAATTAATTTTTCTAAACCCTCATTTCCTTAATTTTTGATTTTCCAAGCTTGATTTATGATTAAATGTTAAATTTTAGTTTATATATGTTGTTTTGAGTAATTAGGATGTCATTTTTTCTATATTAATTCAAGTTATTCCGAGATGATTTAATAGTATGCAATTGTTAGAATTTCTGATTGTGTTTATTCATGTTCTTATTTTATTGGATAAATCTTTGATTATTTAAATATGATAAGTAGAGTTAGTGATTCGTTTAGAGTTATATGGGCTGGAATTTTGACCTTCATTGGGCAAATTTTGATTGTTGATTGTGACTCCTTGTACTTAATGTGTTTTGATGTTAAAATTGAGATGGTTCAATTTCTAAGAGTGAATAGGAGCAAGTAGGAACTAGCTGGTTAGTTATCAATGTTCAACATGTTAAATATTTTAGATATGTCAAAATTGCATAACTAAACTAAAATTTGAAACATGCTTGTTCATTTGTGAATATTAGACTTGTTTTATGTTTTATTTCTTTGATTTATAGACTTAATTTAAACATTAAATAAATTCAAAGGTTTCATCATTTTGAATTTTTTTGGTTTCAGATTTTTCCTCATTTCAACTCATTGGTAAAGCTAATCTTATATATGAGGTGAATATGAACAACCTAATTAGTTGAAATAATATTCTTCTGAGGCATGATTACAAGTATTATATTTAACATAGTCAAAATAGGATCATTGTAAACTGGAGTTATGCTTTTAATAATCAATTGGATGTTCATTTCTATATCACTATTAGTTGATTTGAAACATGCAAACTTAACTTGTTGTTAATTACTTTCATTAAAGTTCAAACTTGAATATAATGTTTGGTTCTCAATAAAATGGGGAGTTGAAATGAAGAATGATCAAATTTATGTTGATTTCATGCTTTGATACATATTTCATGTAAGTTTTCCAAATCTTTATGAGCTGTATTATGAATGTTTAATCTTGTCTTAACTTGAAAAATAGCATAGCTTACTGTATTTAACACAAAAGAATGACCAAATTTACGTTGATTTCATGCTTTGATATAGATTTCATCTAAGCTTTCCAAATCTTCATTTGAGTCGTATTATGTATGCTTAATCTCGTCTTAACTTGAAAAATAGCATAGCTTAATGTATTTAACACAAAAGAACCATGTATTGAATATTTCATATGAAAATATTTATTAAAAACATGATTAATATGCATTATGGTAAATCTAGAATTTTTTATTTAATAGTTCGTTAGTTTATAGAAAGGTAATTTTATTAGTTGAATTATGTTAAGATATGTGTCTTAATTGAATTAGATGTGTAATTGACAACTTAGGGTAACTTTAAAAGTAGTACAAGATGAAAGAGGGGCTGTCCAACTAAAAATTATAAAGATTTGTCCAGATTTTTGTACTTGAATGAAGTATTAAATGCTTTATTCTTGGTTATGAAATCTTTATTCAAGTATGTTTCAGTTTAAGAAGCAAATTAGATATTGAAATATCTACTTAAATTGATTTTATAGTTGCTGAAAATTCAGGTTGAACATGAAAAATTGTTGATTTTATATATGCATACTTTAAAGTGACTTTAGATTACTCCATTTGATGATTATAACCATAATCAAATGAATGAACATTGATTAACGAAATGATAATTCAACGTGTAGTTACACCAATTCGATTATTATTTCATGTTTAAATGAATGATAGAAATAGTTAGTGAGAAAATTGAGATAAAATGTGTTTGGCTTGTCATTAACTTTGTGACTCTTAACTTTTTATCAAAGTTGTTTTAATTTCGCATTTTAGATTTATAAAAGCATCTTTCTTTAAAATGATTTTTTTATCAAAAGTTAATATTGTCTCATTGGCATCTTGTTAGTTGGAAGCATATTATAATGAACTTTGACATATAAACTAATTTGGTAAATCAAACTTTTCTTGAACGATAGACTCTTATTTGCTCTATACTAATTTGATTAATAAATTCAAAGTTAAAATAAGGATTTTTACTAAATAGAAACAAAGAAA
Organism: Erythroxylum domingense; assembly: GCA_025594535.1. NCBI lineage: Eukaryota > Viridiplantae > Streptophyta > Magnoliopsida > Malpighiales > Erythroxylaceae > Erythroxylum > Erythroxylum domingense. The sequence continues at coordinate 17,548,998 of JANQBM010000222.1, read as the reverse complement.
GAGTTGAATTTGGTTCGATGATTATTTGTTCTATTCCTTAAGAATTGGACTTACCCTCTTACATTACTTTCAAATTTCCTTCTACCTAGAGCTACATTTGGGCTTGACCAACTTCAGTGTATGCGTAATCATTATGCAGGAACCAGTTTTACTTGTAATCAGAAGAATAAAGTAAGGATGATAATCATAGGTGTAACCTAATTTGCAGAAACTAGCCTTTCAAAATTTAAAGCAGAATTGTAAAGTACATTCAGAAGTGATAAAGCATGAAAGCTAAGAGAGAGAAAAATAAAATTATAGCTCGGGTCATTCCATGACTCAGATAATCCCAGCCAGCCTATATTATATTGCATTATGGCTCCTCTACGATCCATTACTGTCCGAGAAAAGAATACATGCTTTCTAGTTTCTCAAGGACAAGAAATATTCCCCATTGAAATTTACAGCTTATAAGACATAACCAGTGTATCATTATTAATCAATCATTTTGTTTTCTAAAAGTGAATTCTGCCACATTGATGTTTACTTCGTGTTGAGTACGAATGGAACTAGGGGCTCGAGGGAGGGCCATGGAACTTGTATCTTGAATTGGAATGTTTTGCTCTCTGTACTCAGGACTTTCAGTTTGTTGAAGCTCATAGTTTTCAATGCCATGTACAGAATTCACTGCTTCAGGGTCCCAATGATCAGGTTCATAGTTGAGGTTCCTCGGAGAAGCTTGTAAGCTGGTAGGAGCTGTACTACTTCGGTAGTTTTGCAAGAGATGAACTGGGGACATGCCGTATGTGGGAGTTGCTGGTCTGCTTGACATTGGCGTGTGAGACTCGGAATGTTTGCCGTGCTTGGTGTGCTTTCTAGCCGTTTTGCGCCAGTTTTTAAGTGCTGTAGCCACACGGTCGTTAAACACAGTTGGTCTCATGGAAGTGCCCATCTATAGGATCACCGGAGGAAAATGTCAATTAGTAATCAAGTATAATGCTAGTTTCTTAATTTTGCACATTAATCAAATTTGTCGCTTTCTATATTTATTTAATCTCATCCGGTTCCTCACCTGTGTCACTAAAGCATAGAGAGGCATTGTCACGTAACTACACAAAAACTGTATGATCACCCTGAAAAGATCCATGTTGCTTTTGTCAGGAATGTTTGTATTTATCTTGAAGCAGATTTCATAAGGTTACGAGAAAACTCACCCCATCGAGATTCTAATGACAATATCTTCGGTTTTTTTATGGAAGCAAGAATTTATGGAAAATTCGTACTGCAAAACAGGGAGAAAACATAAAGTTAGTAAAGTTCTCATTGCATTTCACATAGCCAAAATACCTAGTTCTAGAGCTGGATTCAACAGCTCATGCGAGCTTTTGAAGTAGGCAAAATGCTATGAGAGAAATAAATTATATGTTATGATCTAAGAATTCAGAGGACAGTTGGCGGTTGCTTACCACACTCCATATGAAGAAAGCTATTTGAAACGCATTCTGCAGTTGCAAAGAGAACATATAAACTATTAGGTTAAAGAGCCAATGTTCGTAAATGGAATGAAAAAAAGAAAATGAAATATGTCTGTACCTGAAAGAGAACCAAATGGATTAAGAAGAGAATGAGGCGGGGGCGTCCAAACCAGAAGAGATCATCGCCTGGTTGGACCACTGGAGCACCCTTAACCACATCTCCTCTGTCTTGAATCCTCAGCCCTAGTTGCGTTATGATCACTTGGAGCTTAGTCCCCACAACTAAGATTACCTGAAAGGTATGAATCGGAGATATGAGCTCTTGAATCTCACCATATAATGCATTCAGATAAAAAAAGGATTCATGACTCGATGCTTACAATTAAGGGGATAAATGGTAGCCATAGATAAGCATACCATCCTGTCGGAATAAAAAAGGTAGACAGAAGTTAGTCCGTGAACCATACACTTGCAAGTATCATCTGAGAATTCACCAGAAAACTTACCGTATGTATTGGACAGCAGGAATAGTACTGCAATGAACCATATGACCGGACTGCATATACAGGATGATGTTAGAGCCCCAAAAATGGATAATGAATTGATCTATAAAGTATCTGGATAAAAGCAAAACAAACCTGATTCCGACCACTACTTTAAAATCCTCTTCAAGTGATCTTTTGATGTACTTTTGGAAGTCAAATGTTCTTTCACTTCCGGGAGCCAAATGTGCCTGAAACAACGTATCACGGCGAATCTCAGTGAGATTTTTCCTTTCATATACAATGTCAGTATTTGCCTTGTGATGAAATATATGCATTATACTCACCATGATAAACCCGTGTCTTAGTGTCAGGTAATCAATCTTGTTAACTGATCCAAAGAATTGTCTGAAGAAACACACCTGAGAATTGAGGTCCAAAAAGAGACACATCACTAATATGTTTCCAGCAAAACAATTCTGGTTAACATAACACAACCACAAGTGAGTAGTATTCTTGTCTTATTGCTGTTCCAGACCAAAGCAGAGTTTTCCTTAGAATCTTATAATCACAATTTAGGAGCATCTTTCCATCTATCTGTAGTCTGGTACTTACAATCCAAAGCAAAATGGGTGATCGACTCCATAATTTCAAATGCCTCCTCCCAAATGATGTGTCCCTTGCAAACCTAAACCTCTCGGGATCTGCAGGATAAGAGTCATCCAAGAATCAGTAGAAGAAGAAAAAGCAGTTTATTTTGTTGTCTGAAAAACTAGGAAGTCATTAGACCAAGGAAAAACGGAATTAATTTCCAAGTAATGACAACTTGCCATTGTGGTACTGATATTCAATTGTCTTTGTCTCGTCCTCCCACTGCTTCCACTTTCTCATCTGGAAATCCCAGCAAATTATTTGACATATATTAATCAAGGTGAAAACATCAAGTAAAAGAAGAGGAATCATAGAGACAAGAGAGGTCACTTAAAGGAGTAGAAACAGATCAGTACCTTGAAACTTCCGAAAGCATAGGTAATTATGCAGTACAGAACATGTGTAATTGCTAACACAAAGATGAATATGTGAAGCTGGTGGATACCATATGCTGACACAAACGCAACTTTGCCCTGAAAACAGTTGCACACTCCTCGTTACAAAATCTTAGTGTAGAAACTTTAAGGATCATAATAGATTTTGAAAATTGTATCTCAAGCGAGTTGTTTATCAAACTTCAAGATGTGCTTTAACCACCTCAAAGAACCACTAAACATTCCAAAATTAAAAAATCAACAAGTTCTTACCCTTTCAGAGCATTTGTCATATTTAGAGGCTGCCAAACGACGCCTAGGAATTGGATCTGAATCTAAGAAGTGCAGAAGTCTCCGAAGATTATCATTCGAATCTTTCCCAGTTTCTTTTTTACTCCCCTCTTTACCGCATGGATGCCAACTGGATGCTACCCTCTCAGATATACATATATCAGAGATAGGTCCTTGGAATACAGTTAGGAGCAAGGATATGAATCCCATAAGCATGAGCTCTACAGAAAACAACAACACAGAATGGATTAGTTTTTGGATGATGAGCTTACGCTACGTCAAAATTGGCACAAACAAATGATTTTGATCAAACATGGGTCATACCTGCTTTAACCTTCTCAAGCGCTTCCACTAGAGCTGGTTTGTTCTTTCTTTGCAAAAACTATGATGGAAGTAGGAAAACATAATCAGGGAAAGTTTACTACATTGATCCAAATGTTCACTTCCGTGGTTTCATATAAAACTGTACATGGGGCAAGTCAAACTAAAAAGAACCTTAGAGACTTAAACTCCACTACCAGAGTGATTTAATCGGCTTTAAACATGCCATTCTTTAGTCAATATATGAAACATTTTGAGCATGTGTCATGTACCCCAGCATAAACCAACTTTCAGACCATTTCCATAGATCGACATACCTTTCCAATGATGTGAATGACATGTTCAATGACAATGGAGATGGAAAGCAACACAAAGCAGACCGCTGCAACAGCCCATGTCGGAGTGTGCTCCAGGGAATGAGGCTTATCAGTATCAGACATGATGACAGCACTTCCGGAAGTGCTCAATCTCTTGAAAATGTGGTAGAGAAGTGTTTAATGAAATCAACCAAGAAAAGAGAGAGGAAATGAAGTAAAGATGGAGCTAAGTTGAGAGCAAGATATCGGGGCAGAAGTATGCAGAGAGCTGCTATTGTTAACTCAACATATGTTTGTGGTTGAATCATATATTGCATTTAGACATTGGATAAGAACAACGAATTTGACTTTGTCAGGTGGATCGAAGGCAAAGAAAGGGACAGAGAGAGAGCAAGCGTGTTTCATTGACTTCACCCATTTTTGACCAAGAAGACAGAACAAATTGAAAAACATAAAACAATAACAACAACAAAAAATAGAGACCCAGACCAGACATAGTAAATGCTTGACTCGTTACATCCAGGAACTGGGGTAAAAGGAGTAAAGACATGAATACCCCAAATGGTTTTCCTTTTTCTGAAAAAAAATCTCTTCCACTACAAAATTTTTTAAAAATTTTAATTACATTTACATATCCTTGCTTATATTAAAAGCATAATAATATCTAATATGTAATCATAATTATATTAGGTCATTCTTTTATTTATTATGTAACAATACTTTTAGATGACTAACATATTATTTTTATTTTATAAATATTTAATAATATATTTTTATTATTAATAAGAAAAATTATTAACATTTTATTGTTAAATTGATTTATCATTACTTTAGGAAAATTTTGACGTATAAGTTAAAAATATATATTAAAGTTTGTCCTTATTTCTTTTCTTTTGTCAAAATAGACATTTTCAGGTGACATTAATGTAAAAATTTTAAAATTAAATAAGTCTTTATAATATTTAATATATATTAATACTAATAATGTATCCTATTTTATTAATAATTAGTATTATATTCATTAATTTAAACATTATAATAAATCAAAATTTTCATCATGTTTTCATTTATTTATGTAATAATATAAATAAACAAGATGTTCGAGTATTCATTATTTATTTATAATTTGTATTTTATAAATACTAAAAGTAATTAATTTATTTTTACTATGAATAAAAGAAATTATAAATTTTTTTACGATATAATCATTATGAAAACTTGGTTCATACGATATAAGAAATGCTAGCTATATTCATGGACATGGTGAAAGATAATGAAATCAGTCTTATTGGTAGTAAAAATTTCGAGAACAAATTGTGCTATGGAATGGCTTTTCAAGAACTCATAGTCCTATAACTGTATCCTTTTATAGAACAGTAAGATTCTCTTCATTATTAAGGACTTAAGATTGTATCATACATTTTGAATTTCTTTCAGCTACATTACAATTATTTAGTTTCTCAAGGTCAAGCACGAGCTTAACAAAAGTGTCAACAAAAAATATTTTTTTCAACTACTACAATCTTTCTAGACTAAATTAGTAATATTATTATATTAGAATAAAATAATTAATTTATTATCATTTAAAAATAACATATATTTTTAATTATTAATAAAATATGATAAACTATTATTATTAGCTATTTATAAAAATAAATTAATATTATATATTAAATATTATATTTTTCAATAAAGGTGATTATATGCAAATATATTTTATAATTTTATTTAGATATATAAAATTTTATTAAATTAATTATTATTATTATTTAAATATTAATTATAAAATTGCCAAACTGAGCATCTTATTTATTTGTATCATTATAAAATTTTATTATATTTTTCAATAAGGATGATAGAAAACTTTTCTTTAAGCTATGAACAAATTCCTAGTGAGAGAAACTTTAACTTCTCTCTAGAAACTAACATGCTTGTATAAACGCCTCTCTAGCTTTACTTGCATTTGATAAAAGGTGTTTGGCCTGCTTTCTTTTCTTCTGCTACATTGGCCTAGCTTCTTTATTTCATCTAAGATTGGCTTTACTCAGTGCTATATGTGCTATTTGCTCATTTATGTGCTTCAAATTTCCTTAAAAAATTTTCTTGTTCATCTTCTGTTGCATTCTTCAACCTTCCTTAATCCTTATCTTTTTCTCTTCTCACCTTTAATTGGTCCTTGTATTTTCTTCAAGCCCCTTCAACTTCATTTCTTTACTTTCCTTTCTCGCCTTTCCTTTATCCTTTAATAGAAGCATTCAACTTTCCATTGTTTTACTTTTAATAGCCTACTTTTTCGATTTCGAGTAATGGGTAGCCTAAATCTCCAAAATGCCAAAGTTTTACCTTTAACCTCCTTGAACAATACACATTCTTCTCCAAACCTTATCCATTCTTCTCTATAAAAATTTCTGTTGAAAACTCCAGGTGGCTCAGATTTAGTTAAGAATAAGAGGACATGGTCAAGTTGTAGGGTTTGGAACTCTAGACTATAAGTTGTTGTTCTGTCCATCAAATAACATAAATGAAGCTTCCAATGTGGTGCTACAAATAAATATCTTCAGAGAAGGCACTAATATATGGGAAGCCACTCTTATTGGTTTCTTCATGGACAAAAGGCCTTTATATAAAACTATGACATCTTGGGCACAGTCCAACTAAAGCAATTTGGTTTGTAAAAGGTTCCTGTTAATAATGATAACATATATATTTTTTAAATTCTACTCAAGAGCTTAGGCTATAAAAATTGTAGAGGCAAGTCCATGCAACTTGAAAAATAGACTAATTATACACTAATTTTTCTACAATTATGGAAACATAGTCTCTATCTTTAGCACTAGAAGTATAAGCAGATACCACTATGGCTTAACATTCATAACATTATGCTAGAGTACAAGGAAACTAGATGCATTACTACTTAGCCTACTACCATGAAGGTTCCAATATATCTTAATGAAGTCATGTATGCCACTAAAAGGATAAATTATATCAGGGTATATGTTCTTGTAGAATTTTAAGAGCAATTTATCATATTATATTCCACTCCCAAGGCTTGAAGAGGATGAAAAGCTTTATGAGGATAAAGTTCTATTTACTTATTCTTACAAACAGGATAAACCAAAGAGTAAGAAACAATGGAGGCTACTAATTAGGAGATTTAAGAAGGGTGACTAACAAGAATTAGTGATGGAATTAGATGCTCAATGCTCTCATAAATCAAAGCTACATATTAATAAATCCACTGATAATGATGAGGTAGCCATTGAGAAAATCAATTGTTAAGTTCAATACGAGAGGTTACCAATGCAACTAAGAAAGAAACTAATACATATATGGAATCATTGTCAGAGCCGTCATAAATTGATGTTCAGGAAGATGTTAGTACATCAGAAGGTACTAAAACTAATGAAGTAAATAATTCCCTTAAATCTCAACTAAAGATTGCAAATCAAGAACCGTCCTATGTTAACTCACCCTTTGTGAAAAAGGCAGGCAGATATCAAGGTCCGTATTCTGCTAGCTCATAAACAGTTCGTGCATACCAGCATTGAATGGGACCACTCTTCTTTTGCCTTCACCGCAATTTATGTCAGCCCTACGTATTCACTTCAAAAGTACTTATGGCATTATTTACGACAGATTGCGAGGACTACCTCACAACCTTGGCTCCTAGGGGGGACTTTAATGCTAAATTAGAGAGTCAGGATAAACGAGGGGGTTCTCGCCTCCAACCTTTTGTCAACTCCCAATTTCGGGAATGTGTGCATTGTTGCCATCTTCAGGATCTGGGCTTCTCAGGGCCCAGATTCACTTGGCGTCGGGGCCACCTTGCAGCTAGACTAGACCGTGCCTTCTGCTTCCATTCTTGGCACTCCCTGTTCCCACACACCGAAGTTGCTCACCTTCTGTTCTTGAAATCTGACCGTCGGCCTCTTTTAATTACTCTAAAGCACACAGCGCCCCCCGTGCCGCCAACAAGGCCTTTTAGATTTCAGTCTGCGTGGCTCATTCATCCCAGTTTTGCTCAGGTCGTTGCAGATCATTGGCGTCCTCCCCGCTCTGATTTTCCTAGAGCGTTCAAAACTCTCTCAGAGAACTTACAACTGTGGAATACTAACCAATTTGGCAACATTTTTCATCGAGAAAAGAGGCTTATGGCCCGACTGGTAGGTATCCAAAAACACCTAGACGACCCTTCCACGACCTCTCTCCGGGAACTGGAGGAATACTTGCGGCATCAATTGGAACAGGTTCTGTACCAAGAAGAGCTCTATTGGCACCAGCAATCCCGCACCCAGTGGTTAAGTCAAGGGGACCGAAATACCAAGTTTTATCATGCAATTACTAAGACCCGACACTGACAAACGCGGATTACTTCCTTAAAAGATGACCGAGGAAATGAGAGTTCCGATCCAACGAGCATTAGGCAACTTGCGCAACAATATCTCGCACGGTTATACACGGTCGACAACCACCAACCCTCCACCTGGCCGATCTCTGGTCATTCCCCTCCCCTTCCTCCTCAGGCACACGAAGATCTGGGCAGTTCGCTCCATCCTGACGAAATCAAATCGGCTTTTTTCTCCATAGACCCCAACAAGGCACCAGGTTTTGATGGGTTCCCAGCTCTTTTTTATCAATCCCAATGGACTCTCGTCGGTCCTTCTCTGACCTCCTTCTTACAGCGCATTTTTAGTTATGAGATTTGGGATTCCGAACTCAATCGCACCATTGTGGTCCTCGTACCGAAAAGCCCCTCTCCCACTTCCATTACC
>JANQBM010000222.1:17360557-17371753 GCA_025594535.1 Erythroxylum domingense | reverse complement strand
ACTCTTCTTCTAACACTCATTCACGACACACACTTGCCTCCTTTCCTTCTTTCATTAACTAAGAACCAAAAAGTCCAAAATGCCCCTCCTTACAAGGCTTATCTTTTAATAACCTAAGTGAACTTCCCAATTTAACCCTACAAGATTTTGTTCTTTCAATTTCAATTAACACCATAAGCTTTCAAATTTAATCCAATTTCTCCTTTTAATAATTTCAATCCTAAAAAAAAATTTATACCCCCAAAAACATTATAATTAAAGCCTAATCAAAATGAAATTAATCAAAAATAATTTTCAACATAATCTAATAACATGCATTACTAGTATGGAGAGGATCGGGGCCCTACACAAGATCTGTTATTGAAGATACCTTTGGAATGTAGATTCCAAATGATATTGTCTTGCCTCAGCCCTTCAGGTATACTTGGCAAAAAATCTGCAAGCAAGGAAAAACCTCTAAAGTTGCCAACCCAAGCTCCATTTTGGATTAGATGAGGAGACTCTGGCATTAAAAGGAATGTGGTTTCTAAGTTGGACAAGTCTGGCTCTGTGGATGAGTGGAATAAAATTAGTCCAGTTATCAAACCAGAACCACATATCCTCTCTATCTCCCAATTAATGCTTGATATAAAGATATATTGTGCCTCTTAAACTGAGCATATGGTTGAATATCCAGGAAAAATTCCTAGACTTATTCAGCTGCCAAAAATTCTTATCCTTCAAATGATATTCATGCACCCATTTGATCCACAATGCTTTGCTATTAGTGCATAATCTTTAGATCCTCTTACAGAGTAGAACTTTTGCATTTATGAAATTGAGATGATCCCCAATCCTCCGTGCCTCTTTGGTATAATGATGTCACACCATTTCACTTTGGCCTACTTACCATTTTTTTGTTTTCTTAGACCACAAGAAGGCTTTTAATACTTTATCAATTTCCTTAATGACTCTCTTCGACAATACCATATGTGCAGACCAGTGGATGTGTATACTGCTCAAAAAATGAATTGATGAGAGTCAACCTATCTATAATGGATATAAACTTGTATTGTCAGGCATTAATTCTTTATTTAAGCTTCTCAATCAAATGAATGAAATATGAAAACTTAGGCTTAGTGGTATTAATAGGAACTCCCAGATAGTTCAATGGTAGAGAATGTAATGAAAAAACAACCATACTACTGATCTATTCGCGGTTTCTAACATCCAAGGAGAGATACAATCCATTTTTCTCCACATTCACCTAAAGTCCAAACCAATTCAAGAAAACCTGCAACATGTTCAACAACATTCTTGGTGAGTGGTTATCTGCATTACTAAGAAGCATTAAATCATGTTTATATATAAGATGGGATAATTTAATAAATCTACATTTTTGATGATACTGAAATCTACCATTGCAACCGATAAGTTTGGAAATAAGTCTAGAGACTCCTTCCATTGCTAAAGTGAATAAGTAAGGGGACAAAAAGTCCCTTTGTCGAATTCCTCTAGCATTTTTAAAAGGTTGTGAGAGGATACCATTTACCAAAATACTGAAAGGAAGTGGATTGGAAGCATTATAAAACCCAGTTTTTGAATGTTAATGGCAACACGATATGTTCCAAACACTCTTGCAAATAATGCTAACTGATAGTATCATAAGCCTTAAAAAGGTCAATCTTTAAGGTATTCTCCTAAAAGCTCTTGTAACATGAGTATGTTACTGCCAATATTTCTCCCAGGTAAGAATGGCCCTTAAGCTATGTTAATCACTTCTGCTTTAACTAATTTCAACCTTGAAGCAAGAAGTTTTGCAATGACTTTATAAATTTTTGTGCAACAAGAGATGGATCGAAATTCATAAATAGTAGAAGGGTTTTTCTTCTGGGATGTAAGACATATGAATGTATGGTTTATTTCCTTGAGCATCTTTGTATAGGAGAAGAATTTCAAAATTGCTTTAGTAAAAGGACTAATTGTGATGTCCCGAGTTTTTTGAAAAAACATAGGTTTGAAGCCATCTAGACCAAGAGATTTGTCTAGATTAAGGCTAAATAGCACTTCCTTGAATTCTTGAGGAGTAAATGGAGTAATGAAAATATCAAGTTGAGCCTGGTTGGGGGTAAAAGTGAGCACATATTTGACACTAAAGCCCCGATGTTGCATGTCATCCTTCTCTACTAGCTACTGGAAATATTCCTTGATGAAATTGATCCAATCCTGCTGAGCTAAGATCACATTTCCACGACTGTCCTTCAATTTAGAATTTGTAATTATGTTCCTTCTGGCAAGAAGAGATGCATGAAAAACTTTTGTGTTCAAATCCCCATTCCTTAACCAATTCATTATAGCTTTTTGCCTTAAAGTTTTATTGTGAAAAGTCAGCCCCTCCTGGTATTCTTTCATCCTCTATATTTCATTATTCTTGAGAGAAGAGTTATAAGGATCCTTATAACAAACATCTTATGCTTCAACCAACTTTTGCTTAATGTCACCAATGCTTTGAGTCTTCACTTTAACAAATTGTTTGATGGCAATTTTGACAATTTTAAGCTTGTGCACTAATTGAAGGCCTTGTATCCCTGCACCTCTTATCTCTAATAGTAGATGATAATTTCCATAAAACCATCCAGTTTTGTGACACAATTGAAAAATCTGAATGGAACTCCAACTCTAATAGGTATTGTCATCTTTTGAATATGTATAAAAGAGTGGTCTAAAAGCACATTGTCTCCAAAGTGTGCATAAAAATGTAGGAAATTGTAGAGCTAAGATTGGTTCACTAGGGCTTTATCCAACTTCTTCTGCATCAACATATCTCCCTGCTACTTATTCGTCAATGTAAACAATCTTCTTGTTGCCCTTAGGTCCAAAAAATTAACTTCTTAGTAAAGCTAAGAAAGTTCTTGGCTAAACCCTATTTTGTATCTAGCTCCACCTTTTATTTTACTGGAATTAAAGGAATAGTTAAAATCTCTAACTACTAAACAAGGATTGTGCATACCTGAGTGAATAAGTTGTAGATTAGCCCATAATTGTGACCAATGGAATGCAAAATTGGAAGCATATATTAGAACGACTTCAAAAGGAGGAGAACTATTTCTCAGCTGACAATGTAGAAGAAGTAGTAATCACTGATTCTGCTAGATGTTACTATAACTGTAGCACCCCAATCTCATGGTGCATATCCCTGAACATACAGACAGTATTCAGGAATACACTCTACAAGGGTGGTGTGCAAGGATGGTCAGTCAGACTCAATACAAAATTTTTTTTCAAACATCACACGCATATCATTGAAAACCAATAATCAAATTCGGTGCATTTTTCATAAACATCATAATCACAATTATCATTACAAACTCACATTTGATCAAACATTAAATACATTGTTGAAATTTCAATAATCTTTTAGGCCCATTACAAAACCAAAAATGTATTTAATCACAACTGTTATTACAAACATAATTCATTTATATAATAAACGAAGCTTGCGGGATATAATATTTAATAATAAATTTACAGAAAATAGATGCAAATGCCAATTGATCCCAGCCTCTATCTCTTACTCAAATGTAGTGGCCATACTCTAATTTGTCTAACTAGAAAGCTTCTCTAAACCTGAAAAATATTGCAATTTTTGGGGTGAGTTTTGCCAACTCAGTGAGTAGACCATCGTTAATGGCTCACTCATTTCACATAACACATCAATTCATACTATCATGTAATTCATATCATTTCACTAATCAACATGTTGAATCACATACACTTCATATTCTCTTAATTCATAGTTCACATTCAGAAATCATCCAAACTATTTATTTCAATCATTTAATTCATACATATCAATTGTATATGTAATGCTCACGAGACTCACTTTCAATTATTATTATTATGACCGAGTGCCTGTAACTGTCTCGTATCCATTGTAGATACCGAACTCATTAATAACGGTCCCTTATCTATTGGGGATACATGGCTCATTTTACATAGTGAGCCTTTGGCTCTTAATCACTTTCTGAACTTTAAGCTCTTTTTCACTTTCTAAGATTTAAGCTCTTTTTTGGTAGCTACTCTAGTCATAACTACCTTTATGTTATCATGCATTCATGTAATGGAATGCATCACATGTATTTAATCAATTAGTTTTGCTCAATCTTACACATTCTCATTCGCATTTATCATCGGACCTTAGTTCGACATTCAACATTTAAGTTGAGAATCACTTATTCAGTCAAATTTTCATACAATTCCAATGATTTTTATGCATCAAACGCCTTGGACATTTAATGTCCGAACTCAACATATTCACATTACACAATAATTCAATACAGAAATTAAAACAAACAATCAATTAAGAGGAGACCATCTAAGTCAACTCACAATACGCTCCAGATTACCATTAGCTTCCATGATCTAGAAACGTCTAGATGCAGACGTACTATCTTATATATCAACATCATGTAATACATATATTGCATACACATTATTAATTACACAATCATATAACATTGAATTATACTTATATGCATATGTGTAATGTATAATGCATATTCACATTGACTATTCTAGGTATGTTTCCTTAATCACGTCACTTGATCATTAACAACATCATTTGTGTATATCAAGCTTACATTTAGGTTCATAGATCAAAAAACTTAACTATTCTAATATCATCAATCAATCATTCTTTACTTCTTTTCTAGCATTATAAGATCACATAATATCCAATTTCTCGTTCATCTTTACTTAATACTCATCATTCATCTCCTTTGAATCTCATTTGCATTCATAAGATCACTTTCATTTCTATAATATCTCGAAATTTCCAGAATTTGTCTCATTGATATCACTCATTTATGCTTAAGTTATAACCTTGATTATCACTCTAAGTATATCACACAGTTAATCACTTCATCCATTATCAATTTATGTTTATTTTAAATCCCCAGTTAAGTCCAAATAGCCAGTAAATGTCCATTGGGCAAACTTAATGTCTACTGGGTGGACATTCTTGAGTTTTCCAGCTGTCCAGCTCCGCCCATGTCTATTTGAAGGGTCATCATGTCCCGGGACACCTACAAAAATGTGAAATTTATCTTTAGACAGAGAAATCTCTCCTCGGGGTCTTCATAGAATTTGTAGAAATTGAAGTCCTCTTCGAAAACAAACTTGAATGACCTCAATCTGACATCCATAGCAAAAGTTATGCCTCTTGTCCCAAAATCTATCCATGTGCATCCATATTTTCCAGATTTCTAACTCTTTACTTACTACATTCAACACCTTATGCTTGGTCTATCTTTTCTAGTTTAATTACTCATCATTTCCCCATCATTATTAACTCTATTTTAGCTTAATATCATCCATAAACAAATCATAGTCCATGATTGATCATGAACATTAAAAACATAACATATACATATATACATTCATCATCAACTTCTGCACATGTTCAACTTCATTTCCTCTTTCATTTCATCTCTAACTATCACCTTAATTCTTCCCATTTCAAGACACCACATTACTCCCTTTCTTAAGCTCTAGATTCATTTTAGTTTATCCCCAAAACACCCAAAGAGATCCACAATAGTACACCAAGAAAATAGAACATAAAACCCATTATCTATCAAATTTTTTTACACTTTTTCCTACACCATATTTAATGATCTTTCTATTTCAAACTCATCTGTATAATAACTTATGAAATATTTATCATCATATATGTAAAAGCAAGACATGTTCTTTTATTTATCATTTATATAAAACTAGGACATTTATGAATATTGAGATTTTCATCATTGTATCATCACTCTTTATTACCATTTAGCCTATCAATCCTCCCTTAAAACAACTCATGAGTGCCATTTATACTTTAAAACAGAACATACACCTATTTATTTTAACATCAACGTGACACATATCTCAACTCCTCTATCATGATCATTAAACACTAAACTATCATCATATATACTTCATTTAACAAAGCCATGAAGATTAATAATAATAATACACTTACTTGTTTTGGCTCCAAAGTTGAAGATCACATAACCCTAACTCCTAAACATCCCGTGATCATCTTCATTTATGAAGGAAAGATTAGGTTTTTCTTGTGAAAAAATGAAGAGATAACAAGGAGCTTGAGGAAAGAAATGAAGGAGTTGGCATAAAATCAAGAATCATGAGGGTTGGTAAGTGTCGTGGGTTGAGAGAAGAGAAGAAGAAGATGATGAGAAGAGATATTAAGAGGAGATGAAGTAAATAATAAAGTGAAGACCAATTAAAGAGAAAATAGTCCTTCACTTGAGAGAGTTTCGTGGGTTATGGCATATGGTATGTCACTTGCCACATGTCACTTTCTTATAGTCTCTCCTTGGTCTTTTATTTAACTAGTCAATTTGTCTCCAATTTTCAATACAATTTTCTCGCAATTTTCAGTGACACTTGTCATTAAATCTTAACGTCTTTTATCAATTATTTCTACTACCATTTGACATTTAATTCTACTACTATTTGTCAATTGTCTTGCCACTTGGCATTTTTCCTAGTCCATAAATACCCAAAATCTTATAAAATTCTCAAATTTCACAAAAACTTCTAAATCAATAATTAAATTCACCAAATCAATTTTCAAGACATATATTCACTATTCACATCATAATCACTTTAATAAAAATCATTTATTCCTAGAAAATGTCAAATGAGTGCATGAACCATCATTATAATGTGTGCAATTTTCAACAATCATATGTATGTTCATGTTAATATTATGCATGGATAAGAAATGTTACAATTCTCTCCACCTTAATAAATTTCGTCTTCGAAATTCTTATCTGATTAATAAAAAAAGCAGGGGTATTGTTTCTTCAAATGCTCCTTCGTTTCTTATTTAACTTCATCACTCAAATAATTTCTTCCAATTGACTATAGTCAATGGAATCATTCGATCTTTTAATTACTTATTCAGATATCTTTCTCTCTTAACTAATTCCTCAATATATCTCATATTACTCACAAATTTCACTTCCTGTGCTGACAATATGTCTATTTGATCATACCAATATCTCCTAAACATATTCATGTAACACACATAGTATGGATCTGATATTTCTTTGTTGGTAAGACTATCTTAAGTCAATGGTCATATGCTCTCAATAACTTCATATGGACTAATACAATTCGGCCTTAACTACCCCTTTTTTCTAAACGAACTTTAGCACACCTTGCCAAGGTGGTACTTTCAGAAACACTTTATCTATCTCTCTATATTCCATATCTTTGGTTTTGATCCACCTAACTCGTTTATCTTTCTTGAATCACTTAATTTCTAATACAGTTCAATTTCACTTATCAACAGCATCTCAAATCAATTCTGGCCTTTAACCATTTTTAGGCCCTCTCCATCTCAATATAAGCGTGGACGACTCATTCTGTCATATAACACCTTATACGGTGTCCTACCGATATCACTGTGATAATGATTTTCATAATCGAATTCAATCAAAACTGTATATTGATCTCATGTTCCTAGGAACTCCAAAATATAGGCTCTAAGCATATCTCCAATATTTAAGACTGTTGGTATTTCAAACATTCAATCACTTGATTCTACATCCTGAGCCGCTAAATGTTGTTTTGGCGTATTCCTACTAGGATGTATAGTATAGGTTGTTATTTGTGTTTTCTCTAATAATCTTTTTGCTTAATCATCTTTATCAGGTACACATACTTTTTACTATAATCACAAAATATCAATTTTCCAATTCAACTCAAAATTCGAATTTATTTCCAATTCCTCAATAAGATTCACAAATTTTGAATTCACTTATGGCTTTTCTAATCCTTTCATATAAAACTAATTTTAATTTCAATATAGCTAATATTACTTCATTTGGCCCCAAATTCAACTCGACATTCTATGCTCTTTATTGCACTAGATTTGGTAACCTCAATATCTAAATTTGTGCTACACTGCTATTGAATTTTCTATTAAATGCATCGGATTACAACATTAGCTTTACTGGGAAATACTCATTTGTACATCATAATCTTCAAATAATTCAATCCATTGTCTCAGTCTCGTATTCAATTCTTTCAAACTCAGTAATTACCTCAAACTTTAATGATCTGTATATTTAAATGTAGATCCAAAATGTTTCACTGTACATATAGCATCTCCAAGCTCTCAAAGTAATTACTATTGTAGCAAATTCTAAATCATGTATCAAATAATCAACTCATAAGACTTTAATCATCTCTATGCATACAAGATCACTTTATTATGCTGCAATAGATTGCATCTTAATCTCTAATGCGAAACATCATTATATACTACATAATCTCCAAATCCAAACGATATAATTAACATCAGTGTTATAATTCCTCAAAATTCTTTTTACATTCATCAGTCCATATAATTGACACATTTTTCCTCATAAATTTTGTCAAAGGGCTAAGATCAGTAAAAACCCTTTGACAACCTCTAGTAGTATCCAATATGTAGCTAGTTTTAGAAAACCCTAGATCTCATATATATTCCTTGGAGTTTCTCACTTCATCAATGCCTTTACTTTCCTTTTTGAGTCTACCTATATATCTTGTCCAGATACTATATAGCTCAAAATGTCATCTATGATCATGGTCACCAATTTATCTAAGGTTGAGACACTTTGTTTATTAACGCTATGTATACTGTTGGGCATTTGTTAACCTAAATAGGTATCACCAAGACTCAATGCACCCATATCTGGTCCTCGAAATTCTTAAGTAAGTAGTTCCTCAGATGGGGTAACATTATCTCATGTTTTCTCAGTCTCTTGATTGATTTATTTTCTTAAATGATTTTCTCCATTCATTCAATTTCCTCTAAATTCTCATTGACTTATTCTAATGTCTATTCTTTTATACTAGTTTCTCCGCACATTTGAATTTATTCACAAGCCTCAATTTTGTGAACATAATCGTCAAATCTAACTTGTACCTTCCGAATATATGAATATAGACCACATTGTGGACCCAAGTTCCTTTAGCAATAATAATAATATCATCCCAATTTCATGAACCTAATAATGTAAATGAGTTTCCTTTCATCAACAAGATACAAGTACTCTCTATAGGTAGTATTTTCAGCTTCTTATGCTCGAGTCTTAATTAGAAATGGGTCTCTAATATTCACTTCTGATTCATTAGATATTCATTCATTCTTAGAAGTAAACCATCCGATCTACTAGACCTAATTTAGTGAAATTCTTCTTTGAAAGAAGATTTCTTTTTACTATCATCTATACTGTTCATGTAATCCTTATCAATTAACTGTTTTCATCATTGCTTATTCGTCATTCTTAGTACCTCAAGAAGATCAATTTCAACTATTCATAATATCTCAATAAGATCAATTTCTGTTATAACTTATATGATTAGAATATTCTTTATAATGAAACTCAGTGAAGCAATAAACACATTCATTTACTCTCCAAATTTTCCAAAATTCACATTAATTGCATACTAATTTAACTATCATATTGATTTCATTAAAACTCATAAAACTCCACTCATTTGATTCTTTTTCGTTCATGTAATCCTATTCATTCTTTTAACCTTAACTCTTTCAATAATACATCAAAAGATTTTTCCATAGTTCATCATTTCATTATATCCGTTTTAACCTATGCTTCTGCTGCGCTACTCTAAGTCCTCTCAAAATTTTAACTATAGGGACTATAACTATAGAGTATTTCATATGTCATAGATCACTCCTTATACCATATCCAAGTATATATTACATATATGCTCAATAACATTATTTACCAATGTAACTACATTATCGGATATGCACTCACAATAACATATCAACTTAACCTTGAAGACTTCGATATATATATTGCTATCATTCATTTCATCTTACATATGTATGTTCTCATTCAATTTACAATTATAAATATATAACCATCATGAAATTTCTAATCTCAATCGACAGACATAACCTTACGCTCAATCATAAACTCTTATCATAATAATCAAATAACCATTTCAGTTCAAAATTCAACTTCTTAATGTCGTAGTAAATTTTGTTTTCTTTCAACTTAGTTTCTACACTTTAAATCTTGTCATTTATACTAATATTTCTGCTTTTCCTCAATCAGTCCACGAAAATAATTTCACGTCCATATCAATGTATATAATCACAATGCAATATTGATATCATATTCGATGATATAACCACAATTTCCATTGTATGGAATCTTTGTCTATCATATCAAACCATATACTATTTCTCATTTATAAATATCCACAAATTATCATTTTCTTATATTTTGATAGATCATCATCTTTCTCATTGCTTATAACAGCTCAAACTCTTAACGAATTCTCGTACGTGTCACTCATATAAATGTGACTCAGACTGGGTATCAATTGCCACTGTATGCTAAGATATGTCTAAAATGCATGTATCTTGACACATAGTTTGAAAAATGCCCATGTAAGATACTAAATCTGGGCTCTGATACCAAAATTGTAGCACCTCAATCTCTTAGTGCATATCCCCAAATGTACCGACGGTATTCAGGAATACACTCTACAAAGGTGGTGCGTTAGGACGGTCAGTCAGACTTAATACAAAATTTTTTTCAAACATCACATGCATATCATTGAAAACCAATAATCAAATTCGGCCCATTTTTTATAAACATCATATTCACAATTGATATTACAAACTCACATTTGATCAAACATTAAACAAATTGTCAGAATTTCAGTAATCTTTTGAGCCTATTACAAAAGTAAAAAATGTATTTGATCACAACTGTTATTACAAACATAATTCATTCATAGAATAAATAGAGCTTGTGAAATACAATATTTAATTCTAAATTTACATAAAATATATGCAGACACCAACTGATCTCAACCTCTATCTCTTACTCAAATGCAGTGGCTAAACTCTAATTTGTCTAACTAGAAATCTTCTCTAAGCTTGAAAAATATTGCAATTTTTGGGATAAGTTTTGCGAACTCAATGAGTAGACCATCCTCGATAGCTCACTCATTTCACATAACACCATAATTCACGTTATCACGTAATTCACATCATTTCACTAATCAATATGTTGAATCATATACACTTCATATTCGATTAATTCATATTTCACATTCAGAAATCATCCAAACTATTTATTTCAATCATTTAAATCATACATATCAAATGTATAT
>JANQBM010000222.1:17344432-17357959 GCA_025594535.1 Erythroxylum domingense | reverse complement strand
AATGTTTTCTTCCTATTAGAGATTACTCTTCTCTCTTTTCTCTATTCATTCCCTTTGCTCTAAGTCATTCTTTTTCTGAAAATGTAGTTTCTATTGACAAAAACTTCTTTTAGAAGTTGATAACTAAATATCTCAAAAAATTTGAACAATGTCACAATTAGGTTCTACGACAATGTCATGTTCAATTGATAAAAAATTAGGAAAAAATATGACATAAACTCTTTAAACAACTTTTGGCCACTAATTCTCTTTGTTAGGTTGACCTAAAACCTCACTAAGTCTACTTAATTGCTTGAATTGATGAAAAACACTACATTTTTATCCTTTTCTTTAACCAAATCTTCCCTCTTTCTTGCTTTAATCAATCTTAGACTCTTTTAAAATTCAAAATAATGTACAAATCCAAATCATTAACATAAAAAACATCACCAAATTCACCTTTCATTCAAATAAAAAAATTCATAGAAAGGATACAATATAATATTCATTAGTCCCCAAATAATATATAAAAAGTAGTGAATAATGTTTGTTCACGTTTTGACATATTTGAAATTCTAATGAATGAATTGCTTACTTTAATGAATGGTTATGAAATTTGATCAACAGCAATCATATCAATATTGAAAAAGAGAGACAAAATAGATTAATAATGGTTTGGTCAAACAACCCTTGACTTACATCCACTCCTTAAGCTTTATTTAGAAAATTCACTACTTTTCTTTCTTGAATGCATAAAAAGGAATCGACACATAATATTTTCTTTCTAAGATGAAGAGGAATCTTTTACACAATTTTTTTCATGGGTGAAGAATAACCCTAATCAAATCAATCTATCTCTTTATTGACATCTCAATCACTCAAATACAAATTAAGAATGCATTTTTTGATTACACAATACACTAAGAGCTTGTAGCTCTCACACACATGAAGGTAATGAAATTCTCTTAAAATTTTCATAGACTTTATTTAGTATTAAAGATCTTTCTAAAACTTATATATGATATTTTTATACTAAGAAAATAAATATGACTGTTAAATATGTAAACTAGTTATTTTAATGACTAATAACAATGCCCATTGTATGACACCAATCGACTAAAGTATCAAATAATGCTCTTAAACAAAATCACGGTATACAAGTTATTTTTCTTTTAAAGATACTAGTCAACTAATAGGTCACATTGGTCAACTACTGTATGCACGAAATCCACAAATCACTTAGAAACATCAATATAGGTTGATATAATTAACACTTTTAGTGCACCAAGAGTGTATTTAACACTCATTTTGTCACTTTAAATCTTTCTTTTATGTATTTAACACTCGTTTTTACAAAAAATAATCCAAAATAAATTCAAATTTTCTCCAATTATATTTTAATGCATCAAGATGTCTTTTTTAATTTAAACTAAATTCCATATTGATTATAATAAGATCGATAAATCATGCACACATTAAACTAATTAATCATTGTCTGAGCCCCTAGACCATTGAAATGATTAAGATAATGTTAAAAGAAAGATTATAATATTTGTTACATATGAAAAGGAACTAATCTTTCTCTTTTAGTTTACTCAATTTGAATTGTCTTGAACCTCTTTTGAATTGCCTTAAATTTTATTGAATTGCAAATATGTGCCAATTTACATATTTTATTTATCCTTTAATTGCTTAATTCATTCAATTGTTTTCTTTACTCATCTTTTCGTTCCATTAAACTAAATCTTTCATATATTGATTGATTTTTATTAAAATAGAGCTACTAATATCATCAAAAGTAAATTCATGTATAAAACATAATTCAATATGAAGTGCATAATTCAATATTAAGAACAAAAGAGATACTCAAAATTAAAGAAAAAATTGCTCAATTATATCACATAAAATGCAAGAAATAAAAAAAAAACAAAATAATAATTCCCCTTAGATTTCATTACTTCTTCTGAATGTAATTACTCCCCCTAAATCTAACATCACTAATATTTCTACCCGAAATCATTAAAAAGAAATTGATTACCCAAAAATTCATAATGTAAAGTGTCATGCATCAAGCTAACTTAGTTAAAGAAATAAATTAGATCAAGATTGAAAAGTGTTCTCATAGAAAGTGCTATTGAATATTTAAAGAATCAAAACAAAAGATCAATTTTGATAGAGATATCTTTAATTGTATCTAATTCGAAATCTTATCAATTTTGGTATTATGTCTAAATTGAAAAAAATTAATTAAATCACCAAGGGCAATATTTGACAAAATTAGATATTGGAATTGTAATAAATAAAAACATAATTTCAATATCCAACAATTAATTTAATAAAAGAATGTATAATTTTGAAAGCCCCAAAATTTCAAAATTATAAACAATGCCCAAAATAACCAAATTGGACAAAATTAAAGATGAATCTATATACTTTAAAGGAAACAATCTTAACTCCTACAATTTAAATATAGAGGAATCAATTCAGAAAAATAATTCTTAATTAAGAAATTTTTTAAAATCCATACTATGTAATTCAAAATAACAAAATTTTTAATTTGATGCAATTTAATGAGGCTTTTATTTGATAGGGATGATATATTTTAAAGAAAAGAGTGAATTGTTTATGATTTTAAAGATATAAACATATGAGATGAAAAATAGAAGAAAAGATAAGGAGATAGCCCCTAGATCATGAAGAATGGTCAACCACAAGGCTATACTACTTGACTAAATTTTATCTTGAGGAAGATATATAGAGCAATTTTGAATAGACAAGGAGAAAATTAAAATTTTGCTTTGATTTCGCTATATTGGTCAATCGTAGAGCTTTATTAGTTGACCAATGATTGAGATGGTCAACTAGTATATGAATCCATTCTATTTACAAACTCACTTGAAAGAACAGTTTCTTAAACAAAGGGATATTGGTTGACCACTCTAACACATTGGTCAACTAGTGTGAGTAATTGGACGATCAAAAATTCAACCAGAACATCATACAAACTAATTAGTACTATGAAAATTCTTTTAAAAAAGAAGGGGACATTAGTCAATCACTCCAAGATATTGGTTGACAAACGTGACTAATTGGAAGACTAGATCTTCGACCAAACAAAGAATAAATTCACTATAAAGGCCAAAAACAAGATTTTTGATTACATTGCTCGACCAACTAGGACATTGGTCAACCGGTATGTTCTAAAAGGATAGAAAATAACCTCAAAACTTAAATTTGAACATAAAAAATACTTAATTAAGTTATGGTAATATCAAGTAAGAATTATCGAATACCTTAAAAGAGACTTAAACATACAAAATTATGCTAAATTCTCTCCTAATATCATCATTTATTAGTGTAAACTCAAATGTTTATCACTAGGGATCTAGACTTAAATTGATACAAAAGGCAAGATGTAACATATTTCTAATTCATGAACTAATATTTACTTCTTATTGGACATTACTTTTGATTGATTTGAATGAAGACTCTTTTTGAGTTCACAAACCATTGAAAGCATATCATCCTTCTAATCTTCCTCACTTGGTTCAACAATTATTTCTTTTGAAAAGTCTTTGATGGCTAAATTCTCTATATCCTAGAACAACATCTTTTAGATTTTCTTATATACAAGAAGGTTAGATTCATCATGATAAAATGCATAAACTCCCTAATAATACTCAATTCAATAACTAATATTTCTACCATATCCATTTACTTCTTTTCTAATAACCTTACAAATCAAGGGAATCAATATGTTTTAAGAACCTAAATAAGCTTGGTTCCTTAGTTTTTAAGTTTCTTATTCTTTTCAACCCACACTTTCAAAGGTTTGTTTGATATTCTTTGTTTAAGAAAATAAAATCTATCAATATATCTTTACTTACCATTAAAAGACATACCACGTTATATGAGTGATGATGATGCATAAATGCATTACTATATATATGTGTGATGAGGAATCTTCTTTTGGACATTAAAGTTGTTGAATGTTCTACTAGGGTAATGAAATGTTCCATGATTATATATGTAGTGCCTAATATGAATGAAGGCTTGATGTATGCTTTTTTGAGGACTAAAGAGTATGATTGGCTATATATGTTATCATAGACGTTATGCCTATTCTTTCTTTAATAGTATTGAATTCTATGTTTAGGTTGTGAGCTATTTATAAAAGCATGATGCTTTTATTTAGGATTAGTATTAGTGGATGTGGAATGTGCATACATATGTTTGGATGTGGAAACTTCGTACTCATTTATCACATTAGGCAATGGTTCTTCATATACAACTATTTTTCATCAATAGAAGTTATTTTAGAATTGCCTTAATTTCCATAGTTATATCACATTCCATTGCTTATAATTGGAATTCTTTTTAAACTCCTATTATTTTCTCCATTTTTATTCCATTTAGTAAATTTGGATAAAGAGTCCTTAAGGAAATCTACCTCATTTTCAATGTTTCATTTTCACGCCTTAATACATATAAGTCATGATTGTTATCAATAATCACTTTTTTGGGTACTTTAATGCTGTACAATCCACTTTTCATATTTTCATTCTCACCCTTGCATGCATATAACTCTTGTAAACTCCTTTGAGTTTGGAAGACAATTTTTTTTCTTTTCTTACTCATGATTTTTAAACTTTTAAGTAATTCATCATAAGTCAAATTAATATCACTGTCACATACATTAGGGTTAGGTATTATCTCACCATCATCCATAATGATAAAGCATATATGAGCTATCTTTTCTTTCAAATGCTCGGTTTCATATTCACTTGTGTCATCCCAAGTTAATATTTTAAGTGCTTTCTTCTTATTCTTCTCCTCCTTATAGTTTCCCTCATACTTCTCATTATCTTTAAGTTGAGTACAATGAGACTTTATATGATCAATTTTCTATATTCAAAGAAAGTAATATTAGAAAGTTTCATATTTTAAATAATTTTTACCTTCCTTGAAGTCCTTTCTTTTGGATAATTTCTTCTTCAAGAAATTTTATAATTTTTTAATGATTGAACCAATGTCTTCTTCACTGCTTTCGCTAGTTGATATCTCATCCTCTTCACTTGATTCTTCTTTTGAGACTTTAAAAGCTAAATTATTTTTCTTTGAGAGCATCATTTCTTCTTGTATCTCTTGGAGTCTTATTTTGTTTATGAGGAGAGATCTAAAAAGTTCCTCCATTGGTAGTATTGTCAAATCCTTAACTTCTTATATAACTATCACTTTAGCTTCCCACACCTTTCGAAGCAACCTAAGCAACTTTCTTATCATTTCAACATTAGTATACGTTTTTCCAAGACCTTTGAGAACATTAATAGTATTAATAAATCTAGTATACAAGCTATATATGCTTTCATCATGCTTTATTTGAAACAATTCATATTGACACGATAACATGCTTACTTTTCTCTCTTTTAATTGATTAGTTCTCTCATATGTAACTTCGAAAGCATGTCAAATTTCATGAGCCATTTATCACGTAAAGACATTGAATTTATTGCTTCCTAATGCATAAAGTACGATGTGTATGACCTAACTATTCAAGAAAACTAATCTCTTATCTTCAGATTTTCATTCTTCTTTTAATTTGGGTAACTTTTTATTATCTATAATTTTAGTAGGGGTAAAGGGAGCGTTTGAGACTATTTCCTAAAGATCTACAATTTCGTCTATTAAAAAGAATCTCATCCTAGTTTTCCAATAAAGATAACCATTATCATTAATGAAAAATAGTCTACTAATGTTTTGTCCCTTTTAGTTGAATAATGATGATGATGCTCTTAAATATGTAATTATGGTGCTATAGGACTTTATTAGAAATATTAGCCTAATAAACTCGCTTTGATGCCATTTGTTAGTCCCTAATAACATCTAAGTGGGTAGGGGTGAATTGGGTATTTATAAAATTTAACACATTTTCTAACTAATGTACTCAATTAATAATAATCAATATAAATAAATATAAGGAAATTTCTTAATATAAATTAATTAAAAAATTGAACAATAATTGAAAGAGGATAAGGAGGAAAAAATGCAAAAGAATTTATAATGGTTTGAAAACAACCTTTGCCTATATCCACTCCTAAGACTCTTTTTAGAATTGCACTGTAATTCTTCTTTCATGGCAAAGAATAATTTTTGAATCATCTTTCTCGATAAAGAGGAACCCTTCTTGCAATCTTCTTTAAAGGTAAAGAGAAACTTTAATTCCATTTGGAGCACTACCAAGTAAAATATTCAACACTCCTTGGTGAATGTTGTCACCTGCAACCAAATATAAAAAAGAAACCAACTTCTTGGAACACAAATTAATGTAGTAGTGGAAAGTAGGGATCGTTCCCATGAGGAATTTAGACGTTAGTAGTTATGCAATAAAAGGGGAGTTTTTAATTGTGAATTAAATATAATTTAATTGGAATACAAAATTGAAAAATAACTAATAGCTAAACAATGAGAATTTAACAATCAATAGGAATAAATCTTGGTTTTCGGTCTCTTTCATTATTGAACTTGGGTTGATCATCGACACTAAAAATAATTAATTTATTGGTCAAGCATTCGTCGTGGTAAATTTCTTTACCTATTTTCTTTTATATTTAGTTAATCGAAGCATGTATTCGAATTAACCCTTATTAATCATAACCTGGTTATGATCTTAGATTTAATTAATTTTTTTTGAAAGCACTCAGATTTTATTAATTAATAGCTTTACGAATCAGAAAAATCGATGAACAAGACAATATACATACGATGTATATTTAGCCTTGACAACTATTTTTCCTAGAATCATGTCCCTAATGTAGTAGATAAAAATCCTAGTTGCTACTTTTGATTAAAAGAATTGAACATCAACCTATTTAATCTAGTAATTGATTGAATAAAATCACAAAATAGTTGTGCACATAGCTGTAAAATCAAACAATCAAATAATAACCCAGAAAAATAATTAATACTTGACTAATAAATCGATTCAAATAAAGAACGAAAGTCTCACAACTTTCAGAGTTCAATAACTAGGATTTCGTAAACTAAGAAATAAGAATTTGCTAGATTTTCTTCTTTGTTTCCTGTTCAGTCGCTGTCTTTGTTGCTTGATTTTTTTCTTTTTCTGCTGGGCTTTATTCTCCTCTATGGACGTGTTTTGTTGTTGATGGTAAAAACAAAACTACTAGTTTTATGTTCAAAAATCACAAGTAAACGGGTCGTGACTTGTAGTTAAAAAGAGCAGATATCAATCCTACAGGGATTGATGCCTAGACACCACATAATTTAGACAAAACTTTATTTAAGAAACGAAATTATTTAATGCAAATAATCTCAAAAATTCAATTAAAATTAAAAGATTCACACAAAGCAATAGACCATACCAAAGTGCAGAAAAATCAAAATTCAAGAATCTAAAACTAGAGATTACTTTTTCCCTATTTTGTTTCCCTCTTATTTTATTAATTGAATTGTGCCTTACCTAAGATTTCTAAATGTATTAATTACCCTCTCTCAAGGTATAATTAACTATCCCTAATCAAATTAATAGGAATCAATTGGACGATCTCTCAATCTACCTAATTACTCCACCGATTTAACTAGTTATTAAACTATCATATGGGTGATCAATTGAATTCGTCGAAATCTCTCTTCTAACTAATCAATTGATGTGATGATTGTACGTCTATAAGTTGCCAACTCTTGTTGTACAATCATACACAATACATTTATAGGCTTCCAACTCTCGTTGTACAATCCTACACAATTAATCTTATGCACTCTCTCAATTTATTACAAGAGAATAAATAAAATCAACAATCATCAAAGACAACTTTATTCAATTCAATAAAATAGGAGTTTTAACAAAATAGTTCAAAAGTAATCCCTAAAACTAAATCAGCCACTCATGGTCTCCATAACATCATCAACATTCAAATAAACTATTTTACAAAGAATAGAAGGAATAAAAACACAAAAATTGGATAAAAGGAAATTCTTCTCTTCTTTGCCAAATCTGGAATTTTGGATGTTGATGTGTTATTTTCTCCAATCTTGATAATAATACTTGACTTCAATCCTTCCTCAAGGCTCCAAACTTGTGTTATAAGGGTTTCATCTCCCCCCAATGATGGAGGCTTAATTATGTTTTTATAATCCAAAAAACCTAAGTTTAATGAAGTTCTGCATAGTGACTCAGATTATAATTCCCACAATCATGGGAAGCTCTGCATAGTGACTCAGATTATAATTCCCACAATCATGGGAATTGGCATGATTCCCATGATCATGGGAATTTGCCACAGATAAACTCCTCTTTTCTTCTCTTTTTTGATCTCTAGCTTAATCTCCAAGTTGCACCATCTTCCTTCCTACATAAAAATAGTCAATTCTTACCCTAAATTACATCAAATATAAAAGAACAACAATGGAAATCAAACTAAATGAAAACATACAAAATGAATCCTAAACTACAATATTAATCAACAATTATGCAAGAAAAACATGCCAATTACCTAGAAAAACATAATCTAATGCACAACTATCAACATCTCCACACTTAAATCCTTGCTTGTCCTTAAGCAAAATAAATACAACCAGTCAATTCTATCTCTTCATTTTCACAAAGATCAAAGCATACAATCCCTCAAATTTAAGCCAACTCAAATATCAAGTTAATACACATATCATGAATACTTTTTCATTGGTGTATATAAGCAAACTCAACAATTGGCACCATCACTCAAAGATAAGTAAAGATGCAATATGAATTTTCCTGACTGTTTTCACTCATTTCTCTCAAGTGTTTGATGGCTAGTGTTTTGCTCAAAACTGCTCTACAATGATTGCATGGATAAATATATCAAAAGGACTTTTTTAGGGTTGTAATGTGGTAAGGGTTAAGGTGGATAAAGAGGGAAAATGGGGTTAAATATAAGAAGCATTAGTAAATTAAAAAGTGTATAAAATGGGATAACAAAACATAACTATGAGATATACAAATGTAACTACTATTCTGCACGTATTGATACTACTCACATGTTCTTCCTTTTTCTTTTCTTTTCTTTTCTTTCTCAACACATTTTTTCATTTTTCTTTCTTTTTCATCATACATGGAAGAATTATAAATATAATAGAAGATAAAAACAATGTAATTCACAGGCAAAAATATACTCAACTCATTTCGGTAAAATTTTTACAATGATCCTAACTAACACTACAACAAAGTAGGAAAAAGGCAATGTTTTTCTTGCTACGATTTTGAAATCGTAGCAAAAGATCGACATTTGGTGACGATTTTAAAAAACGTCACCAAAAGGTTTACTTTTAGTGACGTTTTGGAAAATAATCGCTAAAAAATTCACTTTTTGCGACGATTTTTAAAATTGTCACCAAATATTAATATTTAGTTACGATTTTAAAAAAATAGTCACTAAAAGTTAATCTTTTAGCTATGATTTTAAAATTGTCGCTAAAGGTCAAGCAAAGAAACGAATTTAGCTACAAATTTAAAAAAACGTCACAAAGTATTTGGCCTTTATTAATGATTTTTAGAATCGTCGCTAAATACTAGCAGACATTTGGCTAAGCCCTTAGCGATGATTTTTAAAATTGTCACTAAAGGATAGCCCTTTTGTGACTATTTCAAATTTCGTCACCAAAAGGTTAGCTTTCGGCAATGCTTTTGCAAAATCGTCAGAGAAGAGTAACTTTTGGTGACGCTTTCGTAAAATTGTGGCAAAATAGTAACTTTGGTGATGCTTTCGTGAAAATTTCGCGAAATAATAGTTAAAGGAGGGAAATAATAACGCTAAATTTTAGAGGGAAACGAAAACGAAAACGAAAATGAAAACCCTTTTATGTTTCTTCAGCTTCTCCTAAAAAAAAACTGACTTCAAGCTTCTTTCTCTCTCTTTAGTGGCAGCTAGGTTTTATGCCTTTTTCTTATTCTACTCTCCTGTTTCTTCTCCACCCTCTCCGTCGTAGTTGATGTCGTACTCCACTACCGTAACAATGCCTGATGTTGATGGCAAATAGAGGAGACTTCATCAGGTTCTTCGACGAAAAAAATCACATCAATTAGAAATCGAATCTTTTTGATCCTCTTAATGACCTAACTCTCCTTTTTGTAAATGTGAGATTTCACTTGGTGATCTATCGCACGAGTGTTTTGGGGTTGGTTAAAGAAATTGGGAGTTTATGGGTGAAGAGGATAGCAACCGGATGAGGATGAAATTGATGGTGTTTTGTAGCAAAACCAGCTTCGGTTGAAAATTCAAGAAGTGGGTTTCTTGTGGGTTCTCTTTGGTATTAGCCTTATGGTGAAGTTTCACTGGATGCGATATCTTTCTTTTGTGATTGGTTAATAGTTGAAAATTTTGAAACCTAGTTGGGCTTTGAACAGGAAGGACAAAGATTGAAGGCATGGTATTGTGTAGAGAGAAATGGGTGAGTGGAAGAACTGTTAAGTGATTTTTTTGATGATGTGGTATTCAATTTGTATGGTTAAGAGTGGTTTTGGATCATCCGGTGATGGGTATATGTTACGGTTTGATCCAATTGCAAGGTATGAGACTTTAATCCCACATCGATTAAATACAAAGTTGGTGTGGGATTTATAAGAACTTTGGGCTCTCCACCCTCATAAGCTAGCTTTTGGGGTTGGTTCTCCTAAAGTTCTTATCAATTGGTATCAGAGCCGGTCTTGGAGTGGTGGCCTGGGAGTGCCAGCCATGACCAACAAGGATCTCAGAGTGGTGGCCCATGGAGTAGTGACCTGAAAGTGTCAGCCGTTACCAACATGGCCGTGACCAACGAGGACATTGGTCCTTATGGGGGGACGAATGTTATGATTTGATCCAATTGTAAGGTATGGGACTTGAATCCCACATCGATTAAATACAAAGTTGGTGTGGGATTTATAAGGACTTTGGGCTCTCCACCCTCATAAGCTAGCTTTTAGGGTTGGTTCTCCTAAAGTCCTTATCAATTCAGTAAAATAAGAGGGTCAGAGAGTGAGCCAGCAGAGGTGTTTTGGGGGATCAATGGAGTGGTGGATTCGGCTGATGTAGTTGTTGTTTTCATTTGCTGAGTAAGTGTGTTTTGGATCTCTATCATAATGGATCGAAGCTCAGAGAGACCGGTGGCCTGTTGTGCAATAGCTTCCTGCCCTACGACCTTATTCTGCTACATTTCTTGAGTAAGCACTTCAATCCTCTCTTGAGTTTCTTGGGAGAGGTTGGAGTAAGCTTCATCTAGCCGTTTAACTTCAGTGGATCTCCTTTCAACCATTTCCACAAGGGAGAAAGGAGCGACTTCTCTGATACCACTTGATGTGATTACAAGTGGAAGGGTACGAACTTGGATTGAAATGGACGGGAGCTCTATGGTGTTGAGCTCGTTTCCCTGATCAGAAAATAAAGAGGAAGAAGAAGAGAGAGAGAGAGAGAGAGAAGGAGAGAGAAATTAAAAATCTATCATTTCATGTCATGGGGAACAATTTCTGCCAACAATTCTTTTTAACAACTATTCCTTACTTTACTGCCTAACAAAACATGTGAAATTGCATTCTCAAAATTGCATTATCTCTACTGAATTATTTAACTACTAAATTACTAGCTAAATACTATTACTGAACCCATTATTATACCTTCTCAAAATAAAGCCTGTGTGTTGGTCCATTTGTCCCAGAGTTGGCTCCAAACACTGCAGTCCTTCTTCTTCGTCTTCTTTATCACTTCGGCCTGTAACAAATTTTCCTCCTCCAAATTGTCCTTATCCTCAAGGACAAAGTCAAGGAACCTTAATTTGAATTCTTCAGCTAATTCCCAAATGGCTTCTGCTGGAGATAAGCCCTTCCAATGAACCAACCACTGAGCAACTGCTTTGTGCTTTCTTCTCACCATACGTCTATCCAATATTGCTAACGGCTGAGGAGCTAATGAAGTTTTGAAATCAGGGAGTGCAGCTGCTAGAGGATGCTTTCCCAAGGAGCGTTTGAGTTGGGAAACATGGAAAACAGGGTGGATATCCGCTTGTGCTGGCAATTTCAAACGGTAAGCCACTTGTCCTATCCTTTCTTCAATTATAAATGGTCTATAATATTTGGGGGACAGCTTGTGATTGCTGTGGTTTGCTATGGATTTCTACTTGTACGGCTGTAATTTGAGATATACTGCATCTCCCACCTTGAATTCCCTCTCTGTACGTCCTTTGTCGGTGAATTGTTTCATCCTATTTTGAGCTCTGCAAAGATAAAACTTAAGATTCTTTAGCATCTCTTCCCTATCAGTGAGTAATTGGTCTATTACGGCTACAGGGGAATCTTTAGGGAAGTAAGGAACATGTAGTGGAGGTGGAATTCCATATAGAGCTTAAAAGGGAGTGGTGTGAGTTGCAGTGTGATAGTTGGTGTTATACCACCATTCTGCAAGGGAAAGCCACTGATTCCATTTGGTGGGGTTATCACCAGTCATACACCTTAAGTAAGTTACCAAACAACGATTAACGACCTTCGTTTGACTGTCTGTTTATGGATGGTATGTAGTTGAATAGTGCAGCGTGACTCCCTGTAGTGCAAACAACTATTCCTAAAATTTGCTAAGAAAAACAGAGTCTCTATCACTTACTATTGTAGTTGGCAACCCATGAAGTTTGAAAACATTCTCTTGGCATAACCTTCCACTAGTGGAGCATCATAGGGATGTGGTAGGCTCATAAAATGGGCATACTTGGTGAGTCTGTCCACAATAACTAGTATAGTTTCCTTTCCCTGAGATTTAGGTAACCCTCCAATGAAATCCATACTTATATCAGAAAAAATTGTTTGTGGTATGGGTAAGGGCTGTAGGAGACCTGGGTATGCAACTGACTCATGTTTATTGCGCTGACAAACTGTGCATTCTTGCACATACTGTCTCACAGCCTTTTGCAACCCTTTCCAATAAAAAAGGCTACTGACTTTCTTAAGGGTAACAGCCATTCCTGAATGCCCACCCACTGGGGAATCATGAAAATAAGAAATTAATTGTTGCTGAAGTGGAGAATCATTTCCCACTACCAACCTTCCTTTCCTGGTCAAGGATCCATCCTTCCAGCAATAACCTGGATGTGACATAGGGTCAGCAACTAGTTCCTTGATTAAGGCCTGTATACGAACGTCCTGCTGCCAACTATCCTGTATTCTTTGAAGGGCATCAGTAGAATAAGTAGAAGCAGCTAGCTGATTAAATTTCATACTATGCATCCTTAATAAAGCATCTGCTGCTACATTTTCTTTTCCTTTCTTGTAAATAATTCCATAATCCAACCCTAAGAGTTTAGCCACCTAAGTATGTTGGCTATTTGTTGTAACTCTTTGGTCGAGAAGGTATTTTAGGCTATTGTGATATGTTTTTATTTTAAAATGTCTCCCGTGCAAGTAGTGTTTCCAGGCTGCCACTGCTTACAAGATTGCAATCATCTCCCTTTCGTACGTCGACATTGCTTGGTGCTTAGGAGAAAGTGCCTTACTTACGTATGCAATCGGATGACCTTCTTGAGTAAGCACTGCAC
>JANQBM010000222.1:17328573-17344332 GCA_025594535.1 Erythroxylum domingense | reverse complement strand
TATAAGAGAGCAAGTAGTGTGACCACTTCTGGATATCACCGGAACGTCAAGACGATAGGCGTAAGGGAGCAATTTTGAGTAACCTAAGATGGTCTCACTTTAATTTGATATGATAATTACTGAATTGAATTTGATATATGATGAATATGTAATGATTGCGTACTGAATTTTGGACAATACTTGTCTGAGGCGTTTGATGCATGTGAATATTATTGGAAGTGCTACTTGTATGTGAATGAGACTACCTAAATGCTTCTCAACTAAAAGTGACTGAATGTTATGACTGATTGTATTGACTGAGATGATGGGAATAAAAGTGATTGATTGCATTTGGATGATTTATGGCATGCATTTCATTTCAATACATGTAATATAAAGGCAGTTGTGACTGGTGATTCTATTGACTGAGTCTGTGACTGAAAAGAGCTTAAAGCTTAAGCACATATATGATTAGAGCCTAAGGCTCACTCTAATCAATGAACCCAAGAACACGGGATACTGAAAAAGCACACAGTCACAACAATGTAAAAACGAATGTGAGTCTCATACATATAGCATGCATATATAATTTGAATTCATTGAATGATTTGCAAAGCTGTAAGAATGTTAGATGATTGAATAATTGGTCTTAAACCAATGATTATGTTTTTATTCAAGTGTTATGATGTAATAGTTTGATTCAATTTTTTGACTGAAATATAATTTGTTAATGATAGATCTTGATGATAATCAAGTTGATATGAACTGTGTGATAATATGTTTATGATTGATTATGTGTTATAACATGAGTGAACCACCGAGGATGGTTACTTTATTAAGTTCACAAAACTCACCAAAATTGTACGTTAACAATTTTAGGTTCGAGAGTAAGCCAACCTAACTTCTAAGACTCCATAGAAGCATATTTTGTACAACTTTGACGATCAGATATGGCTTAAAGATCGTTCAGATGGGAATTAAAGACATAGTTTGTTAATAACTTTTGTGCGTTCCTCATATTTGTAGCATACTATGTAGATTGAGTTGTTTATGCTCATAGGACGATGTTGTATAATAATTATAGATGATGATGAACTTGAAGCTACAATGTATATAATGGTATGATATAAAATGAGGAAATTTTGGATGTTAGCAAATGTGTGAATTTGTGATTTTAATTATGATGTCATGTTATAAATTGAAAGTGAGATAGATAACATGTCATTTTTGTTAGGTATGTGCACGTTTGATCGAAGGACGCACGTGAATGTGTCAGATGGGAGTAGGGTGTTACATCTTGCTTAGAAACCTTTGGGCTGGGTTCCTTTAACACTTTACCACTTCGAAGTGTGATAGCACAAGCACTCTTCTTTGGATTCACCTCAGGTTGAGGAGGGAGCTTTCTTGAATTTTGTGCCTCCAACCTATTGATGGAAATCTCCATTTGGCTCATTTGAGTCCTAAGATTCTGTATATTGGCTTGCGTATCTTGTTAAAATTTTATGGTATTATGTTGAAAGTTCATAATATTCATGGCCAATGTCTTGATTATGTCCTCCAAGGGATTATTTTCACTAGAACTTTGTCCCATTTGTTATTGCTCTCTAGGCACATAATGGTGTTTATATTGCTAAAAATCAGAACTTACTTGTTGTCCCTAATTGTTACCATAATGGAGGTTTGGATGATCTCGCCAACCCGAATTATATAATTAGAAATAAGTTATACTTCCTTTGAGGTTGCCCCAAATAACTACCCATTGCCTTGGCTTCTTCAACTTGGTGTTCTTGTAGAGTGGGACACGTATCTGTGGGATGACCAACCACAAAACAAATACCACAACTCTTAACTTCCTCTTTCCCAAATACCGCAAGTTGACGCACCATAAAAGTCAAATCATCTAATCTTCTTTCCAACGACGAAACTCCCATCTCATTAATATGTCTTGAACCATAATCATTCCGAGCTCTAAATTGTTGAGAGCTAAAAGCCATAATTGAGATCAAATCCTATGCAGCTGCTGGTGTTTTATCAATTAGAGCTCCTCCACTTGACACATCTATCATACTCCTCTCAGTTAGTAAAAGACCTTCATAAAAATATTGAATCAACAATTGATCACTGATTTGATGATGGGGGTAGCTTGCACACAGTTTTTTAAATCTTTTCCAATATTTATATAATAACTCCCTGGTGTTTTGTCAGATGCCACATATTTCTTTTCTAATATTGGCAGCCTTGGAAGCTGGGAAAAACTTCTCTAGAAATAGCTTCTTCATCTCTGCACATGTTGTAATACTTCCAGTAGGTAAATAATATAACCAATCTTAGGCATTATCTTTCAAAGAAAAGGGGAAAGCCCTCAGTTTTATCTGCTTTTCGGTGACATTAGTAGGCTTCATCCCCATGCAAACAACATCAAACTCCTTCAAGTGCTTATAAGGATCTTCTCCCAATGTGCCTCAAAAAATGGGTAAAAAGTGAATCAATCCCGACTTCAAATCAAAAGTGTTATTATCACCCAAATTCGTAAAATTAATGCAGTGAGGCTTTTGGTCCTCAGTTGGAGCAGCCAATTGGCATAAAGTGCGATTTACAACCATTTTCCTTTCTTTCTTTTTGTCGT
The DNA here is from genome assembly GCA_025594535.1 of Erythroxylum domingense. Lineage (NCBI taxonomy): Eukaryota > Viridiplantae > Streptophyta > Magnoliopsida > Malpighiales > Erythroxylaceae > Erythroxylum > Erythroxylum domingense. The sequence continues at coordinate 17,341,727 of JANQBM010000222.1, read as the reverse complement.
TCTTCTCTTAATACTTGTTTTTCTTTCGTCTTCTTTCTTAATGTCTTTTTTGTTTTCTCAATTTCAGGATTGTATTGTAAATTTTCAAATTGATTTGAACGCGTAACACACATAAACCGTCAAAAATTCTCCAGCAACGGCGCCAAAATTTAGTGAATGTTGTTGCCTACAACCAAATACAAAAAAGAAACCAACTTCCTGCAACAAAAATTAATGTAGTATTGGAAAGTAGGGATCGCTCCCACGAAGAATTCAGACGTTAGTAGTTATGCAATAAAAGGGGGTTTTAAATTGTGAATTAAAAAGAATTTAATTGGAATACAAAATTGAAAAATAACTAATAGTAAAACAATGAGAATTTAACAATCAATAGGAATAAATCTTGATTTTCAGTCTCCTTCATTATTGAACTTGCGTTGATCATCGATACTAATAATAATCGATTTATTGGTTAAGCATTCATCGTGGTAAATTTCTTTACTTATTTTCTCTTATATTTAGTTAATCGAAACATGTTTTCGAATTAACCCTTATTAGTCAATAACCTGGATACTATCTTAGATTTAATTAACTAATAGCTTTACGAATCAAGAAAATCAGCAAACTAGACAACATATATACGATATATATTTAGCCTAGACAACTATTTTTACTAAAATCATGTCCCTAACGTAGTAGACAAAAATCTTAGTCGCTAATTTTGATTAAAAGAATTGAACGTCATCATGTTTAATCTAGCAATAGATTGAATAAAATCACAAACTAGTTGTGCACCTAGCTGTAAAATCAATCAATCAAATAATAACCCAGAAAATAATTAATAATTGACTAATAAATTGATTCAAATAAAGAACGAAAGTCTCACAACATTCAGAGTTCAATAACTAGGACTTTATAAACCAAGAAATAAGAATTTATTTACCCAACATCACAATTTTTCCTGACTATTTAGGACTATCCATGTTTGGAGTGTTCTTGATTTTCTTCTTTGTTTCCTATCCAGCTGCTATGGTGCTTGATTTTTTTCTTTTTCTGCTGGGCATTATTCTCCTCTATGGATGTGTTCTGTTCCCCTCTTTTTGTTGCTTTAGTTGCCACTTTTTTTCTTCGCAGCCCAAACATTATTTGTTTTCTGTGGATTTATTTCCTTCATTTTGGCCAGCCTGTTCATGTTTGCAGCCCATGTTTTCCTTTCCTATCCAACTCACAGCCCCCACGTTGTTTGGTTCAACTAGGTCATGTTTCTTTGTTTTCAAATAGGGCCCTAATCTCACAGACTCTGCATTCTTCAAATGCAAGGCTAAAGCCCAAAATAAAATCTCTAAAAAATTATGCTGCTGACTATTATATAGTATCACTGCACGAGGCCATGTCTAGTTAGGTTCAACACTTGGTTCAGCTCTTTTTGTCCCGAAACATTTGCAGTTCTTTCTATTTGGTTCCAAAATACACCTTGACATGAAACAAGATTAATTTTCATTAAGGATAACTTCAAACTTCAAAAACAAAGAAAATTAACAAACAAAAAGATAGAAAATAAAGACACTAACACTCCCTGTAAAATATTAAAACTAAAAAATATTTGACTTATGCACTTAATGACTCAAAAATGGCTTACTCACATAAATATCAGACAATGATGCTCAATAATTGAAAAAAATCTTTGAAATGTGAGTATACAACACTCAATACGTTCTTGATGATAAAACTAATGAGAAAACACCTACTTATAATATTTTGGGGCCTAAAATAGTCATTTGAGCTAAGAACTCGCCATTAAAACATGTATATATGATTCACCTATCGACTGTTTTAACATATTGATTGATTAATGTACACTTACAACACTAGATGCACTAGTCATTGGAACATTGGTTAACCAGTAAATGATACTGGTTGACCAATATGATTGATTGGTTAGTCATTACATCGACTAATGTTTTAGCAAATATCCAGTGCTGTAAAATTAATAACTTTAACTTATATAGGTTGACCACTAACCCATATAGATTGACCAATCACCCTAAAAGCATAATTTCAACAACTTAAAATGCTCAAAACTAATTTTTTTAATCCAAATATGATTAAAATACTTCCCAAAATTTTCTCCAACGATTATTTGAAAGAACATAAGGCTTTTTTATTAAAATCAAAAGCTTCAATGTCTTTTGATGAATGTAAAGACTTATGAAATGAATAAGATGAAATAATTATGCATAGTGAGTCTTTTAGATAATCAAATTAACAAAGTGAGATTATAAATAATAATACAAGATATAAAATGACCTTAGTAAGCCTTGATCTTCTTTTATTTTTGTTCTGATCTTCATTTTGTTAGTTGCAAACTTCAACTTCTCTTTTTCAACTACATAAACTATCTTCTTTAATTTATGACCTTATTTTGTTCTATTATTTATTTTCATTGTAGTCATTATATTTTCTTTATCATTAAAACATCAATTGGAACTTCATTGGTTCAATATCTATATATATGCTCATTCATTATATTGTCATATCTAAATGCAAAATACATATTGACATGGTTTATTATATGATAAGCATAACTTAACATAATTCTAAAGTATGTTTCCTTTGTTTGAACTATTTTGAATGTGAGTAATAAAGCATGTCAAATAGATAAAAGATTGGCCTCTTACACCAACAATCGCCTCCAATGTTTGTAATAAATGGAGATAAGGTATGTTTAATGTTTGTTATTTAGGTGATGATTGAGAATAAGGAGTTCAAACTATAAGCGCATCTTAGAAAATAAAATAAAATGAAATTTGTTTAATTATTTAGAAGATCATTATATCTATCTTAAGTTTCCATACGTGAGTTTTGAAGAGTTAAATTTTATAGTAAACTTAGTTTAAACATTAAGTATGTTTGAACCAATATCTATATGATATTTCATGAATAAAAGATATCCACTTTAAATAAAAATAATTAATATCATAGCACATTACTACTCCCACGTGTGTAAAATTGACCATGAAGAATAGATGTAAGATATAAGAATTAAATTTAAGGTTTGCTACTTTAGAATGTTATTTAAAGATCATTTGTGATTCTATCTTATGGGATAATTATAAGAAAGTGAATGATTTAATTCGAGAGATTTATAAATGATTCACATCAGTCATGGAGACAATATCCCTTAGGTATTGGTAACAATGATCTCTATGACCTCTAAACTACCCTTTGACGATGCTCCTTACCCACCACACGAGGACTATAAATTGTTGGCTACGATGAAAGTTAAGAATCGTGAGACTAATTGATCCTCGTTCTGGGATATTCTCATGTCCAAAGCCATAATGAATGAAGCAATGAAAATGGATTGCCCCATTATTGAGATCCTAGAGGAAGACGTTTTGAAAACAGTCAATGATAGAATTCCTTTAATACAATTTTATGATCGTGTGAAAAAACTTATAGCTTAATCAATGCAACTAGCATTGGTCGTGAGGTTACTGGGTCAAAACATTGGGTATATAATGTTGTATTAAAAAATTATGAATCTATGGAAACCCAATGGAGACATAAGGTGGTTGATCTTGACAATGGATACAACCTAATTTGTTTATCATCGATAGATGACTACATGATGGCTTTGCTTAATAGTCCTTGGACAATTTTGGGTCACTATATGATATTCTAACCATAGAGTCCTGCTTTCAACACAATGGAGAATAACGTATCTATAGTTACTACTTGGATTTGTCTCTCAGGTCTCCCCATCCAATAATATCAACTGAACCTATTAAAACCTATAACACAAATGGTGGGGAATTCATCAAAGTTGATCATGATACTGAATCTACTTAGAGAGGAAGATATGCTCGTGTTGCGGTGGAATTAGACCTCAGGAAGCCTCTTCTGTCTCAAATAAGGGTGGACAACAAACTCCAAAAAGTTGAATATGAGGATTTGCCAATGATTTGTTATACTTGTGGGAAATATGGCCATGTTTAGGATAAATGTCTATATTCGCCTTCTTCTTCTGCCCAAGGAAAAGATCAGGCTTCCCATCCGGTGTCGGTTTACTCTACAACTAAGACGAACCAAATAGATCATGCTCTGCTGACCAGAAGTGAACCGGAAGTGATGACAAGTACAAGCGTCAATTACGGACCATAGATTCATACAGCTAAATCAAGAAGGAATTCTACCATAACCAAACTATTTACAAAGAGGACAATATTACAAGGAAAGAATACGTTGCTCGATAGAGGAATGTTAGTACCAATCCCCAATCTCACTCCAGATTCGCAATCCTTGGAAATATTAATGAAGAGAATATAGAAAACTTCACCAATCATGGAATAGACAGAAACAACTTAGGACAAGAGATATCTAAACAAAGTAAACAAAGAATTTTTTAGGATTTAAATGTCTCGCCAACGGAAGTTTTAATGAAGCAAGATGATTCTCAAACCTTGACAGACTTTGGCGCTCAAAATATGGATCATATAGGCCCATTAATGCTAGACCCTTTTACCTTTGCTTCAGCCCAGATCATCAAGTCCAGTGAGATCATATTTGTCATTAGGCCTGCCGTCAATTCTAAGGAGAACCCAGTTGCAAACATTGCTAAAGCCCCTGATGCCATAACATCTGAATCCAATTCAAGAAGGAGCCTAGCTATTGAGAATAATTCGAACTAACACAACATGGTGAGAACTTCCACTATGTTTGAAAAAGACAACTTAGATGCTAGCAAACAGGATAGAACAATAAGGGAAAACCCCATACACGGTAATCATTTTGGAGCGTCTCATACCTACGACAACTTCAGTGTTTATCAACAATTGATCATGTCTAAAGACCTCTTAATTAGACCACATTTTTCCTAACTGCAAAGATCTGGGAACTCAAATAAACTGCTAGACAAGCTAAATGCAATCAACCTCAGAGGTAAACTTAAGTTCAATCATCCAAGCACTAAGAATACCTCTAAGAGCAAGACAAACAAGATTGTTGACTGGCTCAAAAATCTAGTAAGTGAAGGACAAATTGGAGAGATTGAGCTAGGAATTGAGGACCTTGAAGTGACCCAGAATGAACTGGAAGAAACCTTAAGTGTAGGTACACCTTTAATTTCTTAATTTTATTTATGGATTGCAATGTTATTGCCTGGAATTGCCAAGGTGCTGCAACTACTTTTCTAATGATTTTTAAACCTCTTATTATATTGTATAATGTTAAAATGACTGCACTTCTTGAAACTAGAATTAGTGGTGTTAAATTCTTTTATATAGTTTCCCATTTGGGATTTAAATTTTCTCATTGTATTAATGCTTGTGATTTTTTTAGAGGAATATGGTTATTATGGCAGGACCATTTTGATGTGCAGATTATATCCAATAATTAGCAATATCTCCACTGTTGGATTGATTGGAAGGGTCTTTACAGTTTCTTTTTCACCATTGTCTATGGCTTCCTAACAACTAAGGTTCAGAGGACATCATGGACAGAATGGGATAACTTGGCAATGAACATACTGTTAAGAATCCTCTAGACTTAGTATAAATTTGTTATACCATAATCTCTTATTTAAATCTGTTAGAATCTGTTGCTCTTAATTGTCATAGTTTGTTGTACAGTCCTCCATATATATATATTTACTCTTTCCCTGTGTCAAGACACACAACAGAAAATAAAACTTTCTTTCATATTCTCAACTCCTTTATGGTATCAGAACCATTCTAAGCATAACTGCATTTTCCTTTCAACTTTTTTTTCGATCCTAAACCTTCCTCATGGCTCCCGATGCTTCCATCTTGGCTGACGGCAACTTCGGTATAATCTTCCTTAATATGCAATCTATTTTTAAGTTAACTGGCTCCAATTATCTGGCTTGGCAAGTACAAATCTCCTCTCTTATCATCAGATATGACCTTATGAGTTATGTTGATGGTAGCCAACCATGTCTTGATGAAATTGATGACTCCTATAAGCAATGGGTGCGACAGGATAAGCTCCTCCTCCATGCACTTACCGCCTCCGTCGATGCTACAATTATCAATATGCTAGGATCTATAACTTCTTCTCAGCAGGACTGGGCATTTCTTGCTCGGATGTATGCAAATAAATCATGTTCCCGCCTTATGTCTCTTAAAGAGAGACTTATTAATCTTACCAAGGGTGATTCGTCTATTGCCGACTATCTCCAATGCATCAAGGGAATAGTCGATGAACTAGCTATCATTGGTGGACCGGTTGATGACACAAATCTTGTCATCGACACTCTCAATGGGCTCCCTTCTAACTATCATGATCTCAATGTTGCAATCCGTACTCGGGAGCATCCCATATCCTTTGATGATCTTTTTGATATGCTAACAGATCATGAATCCTTCCTATTGCGCCAATCTCAATTACCTTATTCCACTCATCCTATCACTGTTAATACTGCTATTTGGATCTGGAACTCCTTTTCCCGCACCTCTGTGCGGTTCCTGTCTAACTCACACCTGGTTTATACCCGACAGACCAGTAAACCAGGACCAACCAGCTCCTATCACAACGTTACCTATCAATTCTACGAGAAGCCAAGACACAATGCAAGGGTCTGTTGCAAATTGCATCGTCGACGTCCTGGTCATTCTGCAAGAGGCCCTAGTTCTTCCACTACTCCTTCAGCACACTTTGTCGGATTTCCTGGTCACTAGCAAACATCTCCTAATCTCTCACAGCCTAAGAGGACATCCTCGCACTTTCAAGGACCTCTTACCTATTGGCCAAGCAGTCCAACATAAATGTCTTCCGACACAGCAGACTCGACTGTTATCTCCCAGCCTCCCTTGTCTTCAAATCAACAATGGATTCTTGACTCAGATGCATCACATCATGTTACAAACAATTTAGAACATTTGCATCTACACTCTCCATATTCGAAAAACAATCATCTTCAAATGGGTGATGGTTATAACCTACCAATAACTCATACCGGCAGCTTCCATTGCACCTCTCTCTTCAAACCATTGTTATTTGATAAATTTCTACATGTTCCAAACATTAGTCGTAATCTTGTTTCTATCAAGTGATTTTGTATTACAAATAATGTTTTTGTGGAATTGTTTCTAAACCAATTTCAGGTGAAGGACTTGCGGACGAAGGCAGTACTTCTTATGGAGATGTATCACGGTGACCTTTACAATCTCCACTTACCGTCCTCCATCCCAACTGTTCTTCTTACTACTGTTTCAAGTCTTGCTCTTCTTCACCACATTTTAGGTCATTCATCACATAAAATTATATCGCATGTTCAATCTAGACGATACTTTCAAACACCCGCCAGTTTATGTCTTTTGTGAATGCACCAAAAGTCACAAACTCCCCTTCTCCACTTAACATCTTCACAGCACCAGACTACTGGAGTTACTTTTCTCCAATGTTTGGGATCCTGCTCCAGTAGCTTCTATTCATGGTTTTCATTATTACGTTGTTTTTATTGATCATTTTTTCAAATATGTCTGGCTATATTCGATTCGACATAAATCTGATGTTCTTGATGTTTTCATATCCTTCAAACTCTTTGTCAAAACCTTCTTCAGTTTTAAAATCAAATCCTTATACACTGACAATGGTGGTGAATATATCAAACTACATTTGTTCTTATCTAAGCATGGAATCTCCCACTTCACTACACCAGATGGACGTAAATAATGCATTTCTTCGGGGTCATCTTCAAGAGACAGTCTATATGAAGCAACCTCTAGGCTTTGTTCATTTGGAGCTTCCTCTGCATGTTTGAAAACTTCGCAAACCCATCTATAGTTTGAAACAGGCACCACGGGCGTGGTATAGTGAGCTCTAGGAATTTCTTATTTAGTATGGATTTAAAACAAGCCCCAGTGACTCTTCCCTCTTCATTTATAGTTTAAACAATGTCACCATGTATTTTCTTGTATATGTTGATGATTTGTTACTCACAAGGAGCTGCAAATCTCATCTCGGGATATTTATGGACGCCATCTCCTCCCAATTTTCCCTCAAGAATCCTGGTACACGTAACTATTTTCTAGGCTTTGAGATCACACATACCATCAATGACCTCTTTTTATCCAAACAACGGTACATCCATGATCTCTTACATAAGTTTAATAAGGATACTGTGAAGCCCTGTGGAACTTTGTTATGTACCTCCACAGTACTGAAGCTTAATGACGATACTACTATGGTTAATAGGACCTTGTACCAGACTATTTTGGGAGCTCTCCAATATGTTACTGTCACTCGTCCAGATCTGAGCTATGTCATTAACAAGCTCTCTCAGTTTATGCACAAGCCATCTGACACACATTTTATCTAACTAAAGCGCACGCTATGGTATCTCAAACATACGCATGATTTTGGTTTACACCTTTATCGACCCCGACATCTCAGTCTTACAGCCTATAGTGATGCTGATTGGGGAGGCAACTTTGACTCCAAAACTTCTGCTTCTACCTATGTGATCTATCTTGGTGGCAATCCGGTCTCATTGTCTTCTAAACGTCAACGTACAGTTGCTAGATCCTTAACAAAAGCTGAATATCGAGCCATTGCACACACTACCGCTGAGATACTGTGGCTTCGCCACTTATTGGAAGAACTTCAGATACACTCTCCGGGTCCTCCAGTGATCCTATGTGACAACATTGGTGCAACTTATGTGTGCTCTAACCCAATATATCATTCTCGGATGAAGCATTTATCTTTGGATTATCATTTTGTTCGAGAACAGGTTCAAATGTAATGTCTTTGGGTCTCACATATTTCCACTCATTACCAGATCGTTGATGCACTCATCAAACCTCTTTCTCGCACCAAATTCTAACTTTTTCGAGCCAAATGAATGTCTCGTCTCAATACTTCATCTTGCTGGGGCATGTTAAGAATCCTCCAGACTTAGTATAAATTTTTTATACAAGAATCTGTTAGAATCTGTTGCTCTCAATTGTCATAGTTTGTTGTACAGTCCTCTATGTATATATATTTACTCTTTCCCTGTGTCAAGACACACAACAGAAAATAAAACTTTCTTTCATATTCTCAACTCCTTTACATATACGCTTCTTGGATAATAGTAGTGGATTTTAGTGCCCTTCTTGAACATGAGGACAAGGTTGGTGGCAGCAATAGCATGGTCAAAATTTATAAAAGGTTTGGTGAATGGGTGACTAATCACAATCTTTTAGACCCTGGATATACTGGGCCTCACGTTACTTGGGTGTGAGGGCTTTGTCACGAAAGATTGGATAGGGTCTTTGTGAATAAACTTTGGGAAGAGACCTACAAAAAAACTTATGTTTCTCATTCACCCAAGATACGCTTGGATCATTCCTCGGTTTTAATCTCATTCGAAAGGACAGTCTCAACAAGTGACTAGAAACCATAAGTTTAGGTATGTGACTGCCTGGACAACTCATGAAGAGTGGAACAACTTCATTTGACAGTATTAGGACCTCGATTAGGACTTTCATTCAGCTTTACTTAAAATTTCCCAAAAAGCCCTGAAATGGAATCAATCTTCTTTTGGAAATATATTCTCCCACAAGAGGAGGGTACTGGTAAGATTATCTAGTTTACAAAAAGCTTTGTCATCACACTCTTCCAACATACTTATTGAACTAGAATTGGAGTTGCGTGAGGAATACAAAAACCCAAGAAGAATTACTTTAGAGACAGAGAACCAACATTGAGTGGAATTCCTTTAGGAATAGGAACATGCATTTATTCCACATGTTTGCCAATATCAGAAAGAAGAAAGAGAAAATTGAAAAAATCCACCTTCCGAGTGGTACTGGTGCTCGGATTATGGAAAGTTAGGTGAAGAGGCTATACAATTCTTATCAACACGGTAGAGTCCTATTCTGATTCCTTGTATAGAATTCGTGGAAGATTTCCTACTATCTCAGACTAAAAGAGACGATTACTAGGTAGGGTGGTCACCAAGGAAGAAATTTATGCAACTATAAATGAAATGGGGGCTACCAAGGTTCTGAGATTGGGATATTATTAGCTTATCCCCATGTCATATGATTCAATAGGTGTTTAACTCCGATGTAGTATATCTGAGAATTAATAACTCATTGGTGTGCTTAATACTAAAAATGGAACGACCAGAAAATTCCAACACTTCAGATCGATCAACTTATACAACATAAGTTTAAAAGAGAATTTTAAGATTGTTGATAACAGGCTAATGGAATTAATGCCTCTCTTAGTGCACCCGACCTAGATAGGCTTCATCAAAGGAAGGAACATTGTAGTCAAAATTGTAGTAGCCCAAGAGGTTATACACTCCATAAGGTCACAGAAGGGTAGAAAGGGCTAGTAGCTTTGAAGATTGATTTAAAGAAAGCTTATGAAAAAATGAATTGGATCTTCATAAAAGATTCCTTACTGGATGTAGGAATACTGGAGAATATAATGAAAGTTATTATGGGATGTCTAAAATCCAATACCATTCAAGTCCTTTGGAATGGGATCATAAGTAAGTCATTCAAGCTGTCAAGAAGGGTGTGATAAGGAGAACTGATCTCTCTATATGTATTTGTACCATGTGTAGAACGCCTCTCTCTAGCTATTTTTGAATTAGTTGAGAAAGGGGCATGGAAACCTTTCAGGTTTGGTGATTGTGGTCCACCAATATCCCATCCTTTTTTCTGTTGATGACTTAATACTGTTTATAGAGGCGTCTCTATCAAGGGTTGCAAATGCCATGGCTATTCTTAATGAATTATGTGAGGCACATCCCGCAATTTACATCCTCCACCAATCCCGAGGGCATGGGGGTGGGGGCTCCTAATGTTGGAGTTCAACATTTTTTTTTGGTGAGGCTTCAGGTCAAAAGTTTAGCAAAGAGAAGACTCTTCTCTACTGCTTACCTAATATTTCACAAAAGAAAGCAAATGAATTCAATGGAAAAATGGGTGTCAAATTGGCGTCAAACTTAGGGAAATATCTTGATGTTCCCGTACTCCATTGATAAGTGACTAACAAGACATACCTGGATATTTTTTGACGCCTTGAAGAGAGAAGTAAATCATGGAATCCATCTCGTTTCTTTTTGTCTGTTCAAGCAACACTATACAAATCCATACTTACATCCATCCCTTTACACACCATGCAATCTACAGTTCTTTCAAATGGTATGTGTGGGAAAATGGAAAAGATAAATAAAACAACTCTTATGGGGATCTAACAATAGAAAGAAGAAAATCAATTAGTCAAGTGGGACACTGTCTGCAAGACGAAAGAATTAGGTGGTCTTGGTTTTCGCAATGTTAGGAGTTAGAATGTAGCGTTGATTATAAAGCTCACTTGGGGTTTAATCTCAATTGACTCAGCATAGTGGGTAACAGTGCTTCGATCCAAATATGCAATGCTTAGGCATGGAATCCTAACCTCTCTGCCATCCAAAAATCCCTCACACTTCTCCCTCACACTTGTGGAGACATCTCTGCACTATTTGGGAAATTTGTTGACTAATAGATAATTGGGAATGGTACAAATATACGCTTTGGAAGGTCCTATGGCTGGATATGGATACTCCACTTGAACTTTTGGCTACTCAACTAATCCCAGAGAAGGAATTAGAGCTAACATTAGATAAATTTAGCTCTGAAAAAGGTTTATAAGATTGGAGTAAATTTCATGATAAGATGCCAGAGGAAGTTATTAGATGTATCAATGTTGTATTTCCACCAACATCCCCGCTTGGAAATTATCAAACTCAGGATTGTTTATAACCAAGTCAGCCTACAAATTAATTTGCAAAAGAAAATGGGAGTAGCCCTCAAGAAAATGGAACTTGATTTGGAGCTGGCATGGACCTATAAGAATTCATATGTTTCTGTGGCTTCTAATGGATGAGGTGTTGCTAACTAATGGTGAAAAAGTGCGTTAGCACCTAACAGATGATCCTAGATGCAGTATGTGTGGGAACCTCAAATCCCTAGAACACACAATTTGCTTGTGCGCTCAACTCGTCAAATCTGGAGCAGAGTCATTCCACAGGTAAAACACAATACTTACTTCTTTATGCTCTTTCCTGACTGGGTGTCTTCAAACCTGCAGGATGAGATGGAAGTTGATGGCATTCCATGGAAGACAATCTTCGTAGCCACGTGCTGGATCATATGGGATACCAGAAACCAAACCTATTTTAGAGGAGAGTATTTATATTAGGAATCAATTATTGGTCACGTATTAGTAAAATCCAAAGAGATCAACTTCGCCAATGCGTTACTGAGACAGAATGGAATTCCAATGCGGCGATAAGAGACACTCATAAAATGGATTCCACCTCCAACTGGCTGGCTGAAGATCAACACTGATGGAGCGTGTAAAAGAAGTAGTCAAATAGTGGCGGTAGGGGGCTAACTACATAATGATACAAGACAATGGATGGTTGGTTTCACTGTTAACATTGGAAGATGCTCCTTGTTGCAGAACTTTGGGGGCGCTTACTATGGTCTATGCATAGCATGGAACTTGGGATTCAGACAAGTGATCTTAGAATTGGATAATAAAACTTTAGTTAACTCCTTGCTGATGCAACAATCTGCGGGTGTCAATTTTGAAACTCTTGTGAATCAAATCAGAAACTTATTTAGTCATCGGTGGAGTGTTCGCATCATCCACACCTACTGCGAAGGAAATAGACCGACAAATATATTGATAAACTTAGCCTTGGACTTCCCACTTGGTTATCACTTATTAGGAGAGGTCCTCAATTACCTAAACAATGCTTTATTTCAGGATATTGTTGGAGTGGCATGACCACATAATGTAATTATTTATTAACTGGGTGAATAACCTCTGTATGTTGGGAAATCGGGTCAAACTGATCCGACCGCAGCGGAATAATCACGAAACTTTTTTGTGACTTTTGATTTCCCAAAAACCAAAATCTATTTAATTTTACAAAATGATTAACACGAATCATAATAAAGCGAAATTTAATTTGTACCTTATTCCGAAGCTTGATCTTTATCTTGATGCATCCCTCGAATCGTTTCCGAAATCGATCCGTCTCAACCACCGTAGCTGTACAAGTGTCCAGCCTCTAACAGTATCCATAGAATAGGTTGAGAGAACTTTGTAACTTTTACAGAGAGGGTTAAGCATGAAGTGCTAGCTCCATAGAGCTCAAGCCT
>JANQBM010000222.1:17300407-17312708 GCA_025594535.1 Erythroxylum domingense | reverse complement strand
AAGACTTAGACCTAGTTGTTGGTTCCTATATAAGGTATATCTTGGCCATAAGAGAGGTACGCACAATCATAACCCTAATTTTCTCTGCTTTCCTGCAGTCCCTCCTTCACCACAAAACTAACTTGAGCGTCGGAGAGGCCTATTGGGAAATAACCCCCGACGTGCCTTCTTTGTTTTGCAGGAATTCTCAAGCCAGAATTCTTTTGTTCAACAGTTGACTCCATGGATCCAAACGGCAATGTGTAGCCTCGTCAGAATCTAGCTGAACCATTGTTGTAGCTCACTCAAAACTTTAAACTTTTCTTTGATTTGGAAAGAAAGGAACCTTAGGATATTCCAAGGAAAACAAAAGCACAAACGACAGGTTGTCATGAAATTACTTCTAAAGATAAGATAGCAAAATTCATAACCCTTCCAAGCTGAAAACTTGATTGGTTTAGTCACAACATGCTGCTGGACCAGTGGAGGCAGTGAAATTCCAAGAAACCTCTGAAAACTTGATTGGTTTAATCACAACATGCTACGAGCTTTGTTTTCCTCAAGGAAATGGCCTAAAGCTTTTTCTTGTACTAAAAGATTATAGTGTGCTAAATGGTTGAATGTTGATGTGTGTTTTTCTTTGATCAATGGATTTAATTTTCTCCACTCACAAACAAAAAAAAAGGAATGTAGAATTCCAGGCGAAGATGTTATTATACCCAGTTTCTAAGAAATCATAAAATAAAAAGTTAAATAAGACAATTTCAATTATTCATATAATAACTTAAAATTAAATGGGAGAATTTTAAAAAATTAGAAAAATTACGGAGTTGAGAATAAATTTCACAAAATCCGTACGCTAAACTTCTCTACGAAATCAAGTTTTATTATTTGAGGACTCGAGTTGGGCATCAAAATTAAGTTAAAAGGCTTTTTACTACAGTTAGTTTGATATTTAATAGTTAATAATTAATACACGCATGAGTCATGACACCGAATTTTCCACAGTCCTCAAATTGCCCTTACCCCTAACCCCCCAACCCTTAACATCCTCTACCCAGGCAGCTTCAAATTTCGAATATGACGACAATTGGGAGCGATACAAATGTTAATAACAAACCCACTCCGAATAAAGAGGCAGAGCGATCGGTATCCAAGTTTAGAAGATGGGGAAGGAAGTACCCATTTGTGAGATATGGGCTTCCCATGATTTCCCTCACCGTTTTCGGCGCTCTAGGACTTGCTCAACTGTTGCAAGGCAGGTTTGTGCTTTTTGTCTCTTCTTGACATTCTCCGATTCCCTATCATTATTATTGTTATGGTGAATGAATTTAAGGTCTGAAGGTGGGTGCGAGTAAAACTTTGAATTTTTTTTCCCCAAAATCTTTAAATTTTGCAGTTGTTTGTAATACGGGAATAACATTTTGGAGAGATATTAAGGTTATGATAGCATCTATCTGGGGCTGGAACTTAGAATTTTGGGATTATTAGTTTGACTATCGTTTGGTAACATTCATTTTGTCATGCATATAGCATACTTGCTTTGGTGGTAACCAGTAACTAATATGTTGTAATGGAGATGTGGTTTCTTGTTTCATTTTCTTGTCATAATTAAATATTCCCTATGATTATTGTATTCATTCTGACAATCAAAACCTTCTCGTTGATTATTGCTGTCACTCTTCTCCCTAATTTGTACTATTTCCTGAACCAATGTGGTGATCCAGCAAGGATATTGCTAAAGTGAAAGATGATCAAGAATGGGAAATTACTGAGTCGAGAAAAGCTTTGTCTAGAGAAGGACCTGTTGATGCTTACAAGCCTAAAAAGATTTCCTTGGAAGAAGAACTAAAGGTACTACAGTTTGTGTAGTCATATGATCAACTTAATATACCGAAGGCATTTGGTCACTTGGCTTTCTGTTATGCACAGCTTTTGCAGGAGAAAGTGGACATAAACGACTACGAGTACAAAAGAATTCCTAGGCCAAGCGAAGCCAAATCAGGCTAGTATAACTCTTGTCACTTACCGCTGCAATGCACACTCAATGAAGATCTTTTACACTAGTATTGTTTTCGTAGAAGGCAGAAACATTTTTAAGGTTTCTTGATTGAAGTCAAGACCAATTTTGACCCTGGTTCCTAGCATAGAATGGTGATACTTTCCATTATACATTTAGGTGTTAAAGTTAAGAAACAGGTTCAAGGGCAGTGTCACAACCACCAAGAATTCGTTCCTTTGCAGAACGTATGAACATGGTAAAAATGATTTGGTGCTGCTCCGATTCTTCTGGGAATGAGGGCTGGACCTGCGGAAAGATAAAAATTAAAATAAATGATTAAAAAATTGAACTAGTTCAACTATGATGATTTTGAACTATTCAATTTATTTTAATAATTTTTGTTATTAAAAATTTATCATTAAATTAATTTATCAATTTATAGTTTCTTTTTTAATTAAATTTTAATCTCTTTAATGAATAAGAATAGTTTTTTTCTTTAATCTTATTTTAAATTTTAAATTTTGTTCAATCTTTATTATATACTGATTTTATAATAATTTAATATCGATTGAATCTTTAAATTTTAATATTTTATTTTACTGATTTATTTGATTTTTAAAATATTGATTAGAATAGCTGATGAGAAGTGACACCCAAAAACATATTGTTGCCATGGAAATTCTAAAGTCAGGAAACACTTCTAGATAAGAAAAGGGTAAATATTTAAAGTGTATTTCTTCTAACAGCTAAAACAAGGCTTGTACTAGGACTAATTTTCAAAAAAAAAAAAAAAGAAGGCTTGTACTAGAACAGGCTTATTCTTTCTTTCCCGCCTGAAGATGGAAGCTCGAAAGCTACTTGTCCGCCAATTACACTTGGTTACAGGGTCAAGTTCAAAGCACAGGAGTGCGTGACAGTGTGAGGAAACTTGGAGAAAACTTAATCCAAACAGTGAGCCATTTGCATGGATCTGAATCCTAAAATGGGTTGAAGACGTGCAACAAGAAACCAATTTGAGCGTGGTTGCTCAAATTTTCTAGTTGGAGTACGACTTTGTTGGATACAGTAACTGTGGACCAATGAGTTGAGTTGAGCTTGAGATAAAAAGCAGGGATCGTGGCAGTTGGAAGAGGCTAGTCGTACCTCGGGCTTTTTGCATCAAACATCGAGTTTTAGTGTAGGATTCTGAATTATATGCGAGCCATAGTCAGTCCTTAAAATTTAGAAATGATATATATCTAACCTGAAAATATTTGAATTAATCTTTAAAAGAATGTTATTTGTGATCGTTAGCATATTCTCAATTCAAAGCACAACTAATTGTTGCAAGTCAACGAAAATATGGACTGACTCATGTTTGGCAAGTGGAAAGAAAGAGCTGAGATTGAGAGTGGTAAAACTTCATCCCAACCATCTCCACAAATTACCCATTACTATGTTATGTACATCATGAACATGACATTAAAAACTTTGTTTGTCCATATGATCTTCCAAAATAAAAGGGATGTAGAATTTGTTAGAAATGAAAAGAAGAAAAACGAAAATGCAGAATTTTGATTTCATACCTCCTATCGTTGATGTTGAGAGATTTAAATAGGTGTGAGGGTTCTTTTAAGCTTTTGGTAAATGCACTCAAATAGTGTGTGCAGAATAATGCTAAGCTTAGGGATCCAATACTCTTTCACAAATTTTATACTCCTTGTTGTCTTCTATCAAAACAACATAAGGATAAATACTCCTTGTTGGACATACATGAGGTTTCAAAAGAAAAGTAACAAACACAACCCATCACAAATGGTCAAACCAATGGACATCAATCTCCCAATTGGGTCGTAGATGTAAGCTAAAAGTCATGAAACTTCTACTCAATTAAAGAAACCAAATGCACGAATCGTGGCGATAAGTCCTCTAAATGTGAATGTATCACGATGCATCCTATTTCGTATTCCACTTTAACTTGATGAATAAACCTTTATGTTTATTCTAGGTCTATAGTAATTGTTATTCTCAAAATAAAAATGTGTACACCAGAATGAGAAAACAATAAAATTAAAAAGAGTTTTGTGAAAGTACATATAATAAATCTCACAATGGAACCGAGTCTCATTCTAGCAAAATGATCCTTCAAACGTTTTGATAGCATGTCTTTTGTTAAAGGATTAGCAATCATTAATTCAGTACTAATGTATTCAATGACTATTTTGTTCTCTTTGACACTTTCCTTAATGGTCAAATACTTTATATCGATATGCTTACTTCGGCTATCACTCTTATTATTTTTGTTATAGTGCATTCTTAATGGCTTAAAAATGGAATCTATAATTATAAGCCCATATGTGAAACTCTTCAACCATATACTATACGAGGGAGCCTCAAAACCAGAAATGAACTCAGCCTTTGCAATAGAAGTAGCAGTCAAAGTCTGCTTTGAACTCCTCCAGGATATGGTTCTATTGGCAAACATAAACACATATCCAGCTGTTGACTTTCGTGAATCAACATAACCAGCAAAGTCTAGATCCGAGTAGCCAACAACCTCGAGATTTTCAGCTTGTCTATGCATAAGCATGTAATCTTTGGTCCCTTGAAGGTACCTCATCACCTTTTTGGTAACTCTTCAGAGGTCTATACCTGGGTTATTCTGATATATTTCCAACATTTTAATAACAAATGTAATGTCAAGTCTTGTACAAACCTGAGCATACATTAGGCTTCCTACTACGGAAGCATATGAAATATTTTTCATTTGTTCTCTTTCAAGTTCATTTTTCGGGCATTGGTTCAAATTGAACCTATCACCCTTCACAATAGGTGCTATACTCGATGAACAATCTTTCATCTGAAATCTCTCTAAGACCTTATTGATACAGGTTTCTTGAGATAAACCTAAAATGTATTGAGATATATCCCTATGAATTTTAATAACAATGACATAAGAGGTCTTGCCCATATCTTTCATGTCAAAATTCTTAGAAAGAAATTGTTTCACCTCATATAGCAAACCTTTGTCATTGTTGGCAAGTAGAATATCATCCACATATAGAATAAAGAAATAAATTTTACTCTCACTGACTTTCTGATATATGCATTAATCCATGATATTCTTTATAAAATCATATGAAGAGATGATATCATGGAATTTCAAATACTATTGACGGGAGGCTTGTTTCAATCCATATATAGATTTCTTATGCTTGCACACCAAATGTTCACCATCACTAGAGAAGAATCCATCTAATTGTTTCATATAAACCTTTTCCTTTAGATATCCATTCAGGAACGCTATTTTCACATTCATTTGGCGTAGTTCCAGATCAAAATGGGCAACTAATGTCATTATCACTCGTAAGGAATCCTTCTTAGATACAAGAGAAAAGGTCTCCATGTAATAGATTCCCTCTTATTGAGTAAATCCTTTGGCAACAAGTCTAGCTTTATATCTTTTAATGATGCCTTATGAGTCCCTTTTTGTCTTGCAGACCCATTTACATCCAATGACCTTTGCACCAGTAGGCAACTCGACAAGATCCCATACTTTATTATATGCCATAGAATTCATCTCATCTACCATAACATTATACCAAAATTGAGATTCATTCCAACTCATGACTTGTGAAAGCGTTTTAGGGTCATTTTTAGCTCCAATATTATAGTCAACTTCTTGTAAATACAAAACTTAATCACTAGGTATTGCTAATTTCTTCTATATAGTTAATCTTCTTGATATTGTATTAGTGCCTTCCTGTGAAGTAGCTTGTATAATTAGTTGCTCAACAACCTCTAGTGATTGGTTGTGAATTTCAATGATTGGTTGTTCAACACCCGTTTGACTTTAAGCGATGCTATGAATAACAATCAATCTATTTCTTGAAGTAGGAGTTTGTATTTCGTAATGATTCTTCTCAATATCTAAGTTCAAATATTGATCACTCTCATTGATCAAGTCATTCTCAAGAAACTTTACATTTCTTAATTCCACAAACCTAGTACTATAAGATAGACGATAAAATCTGTACCCTTTTGACTGACCTTTCAGCATATCCAATGAAATAGATACTTATATTCCTCAAATCTAGTTTCTTTTCTTATTGATTATAAACTCTTACTTTATATGGGCATCTCCAAACGCGTATATGTCGTAAACTCAGTTTCCAACTTTTCCATAACTTAACTAGTATTTTTGAAACAACCTTGGTTGGAACTTGATTTAATATATACACTATCGTTTTAAGAGCTTCAATCTATAAGGATTTAGGAAGCTTAGAGCTGCTAAGCATACTTCGCACCATGTCTAATAATGTTTGGTTTCTTCTTTCTGCTACACCATTTTGGTCTAGAGACCTAGGCATGGTGTATTGAGCTATTATCCCATACTACTGAAGAAACTTCTCAAATGGACCAGGTGCTTGTCCATCCTCAGTGTATCTACCGTAAAATTATCTGATCTCACAATCTTTATTTGCTTGCCACATTATCTCTCTACTTTTGTTTTAAATACCTTAAAAGCATCTAGTGCTTCATTCTTGTTATGAAGTAAGTAGAGGTATATATAGCGCGAGTAATCTTTTATAAATGAGGTAGAATATTTCTGACCATACGAGTATATTTTTGGACTACAAATGTTTGTAGATCTCTAATATGTCTAAACTCCTCGTGGCACCTTTCTTTGTCATGTTAGTCTGCTTTCCTTTTATGTAGTTCACACAAACATTAAAGTCAATAAAATCTAGAGTATTAAATACTCCATCGTAATATTTTAATTTTTTCAAGGAAAATATGTCCCAATCTTCGATGCCATAACATAAAGGATTGTTCATTCATAACACATCTTTTAATACCAGCATTATTATGGACATGCATTGTATTGTGAAAATTTTTTCTTGTAAATTAATTTGGAAAAGACCATTAATCATTGTACCATTCCCAACAAGATTAAACCCATGATATAAACCAAATGATATATTTAAAAAGTTAAAGGAATATCCCAAAGGTACAAGTCCTAAAACTAAAATTAAATTTCTAGAGAAACTTGGAATATAAAATGTTCTTTCCAAATTCAAAACAAATTCAAACTAATTTTCATGTCCCAACAGCTTCCACATGTCAACGTATCTTGTTGCCTTAATTGATGCATTGTTCACTACCCACTGGCTTCCTGTGATTTAAAAAACCATGCAAGGTATTGAAAATATGGATTGTAGAATCAGAATCAATCCACCAAGTGTTATGAAAAACATCAACTATATTAAATTCATAACAAAGAAGTGAGATTGAAATACCTTTCTTTATAATCCAAGCCTTAAATTTGGCATAATCTTGCTTTATGTGCCCTTTCTTTTTGCAAAAGCGACACTTGGAATTGAAATCCTTTTTGATCTTAGTATGGACTGGTATTTTACCCTTTCCTTTTTGTTTGACTTGGCCTCTATTCCTTCCTTCTGTGGCCATATGTGCACTTTCACCCAATTCCATTACCAACCTCCCTTCCTTTTGAACACAGATGGTCAGTAATTCATTGATAGACCATTTATTCTTATATTTGTTGTAAGGGATTTTAAAGGGTCCATATTGAGGTGAAAGAAAATTAAGTATGTAATGCACAAGGAAGGACTCAGACATCTCAACCTCAAGAGACCTTAGCTGAACTGCAATGCCCCTCATTCGCATGATGTGCTCATGCACACCTCTAACACTTGTGAGCTTTATAAATGATAACTTAGTCATTAAGGTGTTGACTAGGGCGTTATCTGAAGAGTCAAATTATTCATCAATAGCCTTCAGTAGATTCCTAACAAGATTACACTCTCCAATAGATCCATGAATACTAGCATGAATTTTGGTCTTTATGTACATCATGTTGAGGCGATTAGATCGCTCATAACGTCTATAAAGAGCAATTTTAGCCTATGTGCTAGTGTTAATAGGTGCAGGTGGTTCATCTTTTCAAATAGAATAATCAATATCCATCTACCCTAATTGGAGGAGAATCCTCTCTTTCCATATTTTATAGTTATCATGATTTAACTCGGAAATATCACATTGAAGATTAGAAAATTCACAGGTTGAATAACAACATAAAATTCAAATAAACATGTAACATCCCGTTCCCATATTAAGAGTTAGAACTTTAGATTTCTGTAAATGAAAAATGGCAATGAGAGATTAGGAAGTGCATTTCATGCTCATGCATACTATAGCATACCTACACATGAATTTGATTATTGCACACATTACAATGATTGTACATGCACTCATTTGACATTTCTGGGTATAAATGATTGATTTAATGTGATTATGATGAGGATAGTGAATATTTTGTTCTAAAAATTGATATGGTGAATTAAATTGATAATTTTCTAAAATTTATCAGTATTATGGGAATAGGAAAAATATCAAGTGGCAGGACAATTGATAAATGGTAGTATAAATTATTGAAAAGTGGCATTAGGATTTAATGACAAGAGTTATTATTGAAATTTGAGAGACAATTGGACTAAAAATTGGAGACAAATAGACTGGTTAATAAAGAGGACCCATTAGAAACCATAAGGTGGTGACATGTGGTAAGTGACAAGTGTCACTTGCCATGCCACACACCCATCCACGATATTTTATCTCATTTGAAAGACTAACTTTTTTCTTTCATTTTCATTTGGTGCTTTCTTCTTCTCTCTTCATTTTCAATCTCCATCTTCTCCATTATCTTCATCTCTATGACACTACTTTCTCACCCACTCCAAGTTGATCCTTACTACCATCTTTCTTCACTAGCTACTTCAAGATTTTGCTATCTCTTCTTTGTCATAAGTAAAGCTAACCTACTACATCTCCATGTCGATGATCGTATAGTTCAAGAAAAGCTAGGGTTTCATGGTGATTAAAGAAGTTCGAGTTAGAAACAAGTAAGTGTAAAGCATATTATTCTTCATGATATGTAGAATGAGATATATAAGATGATAGTTAGGGGTTCCATGATCATAAAGTGGTGCTTTATTTATATATTGGAACGTGTTGATGAAATGAACACATTAATGTCTTGTTTATATGTTTTAACGATCAATATTTCATAAGTTGTTGTAGAGATGAGGTTGAAATTAAAAGAGCATTAAAATTATGTAAAAAGAAGTGCAGAAAATTGATTTGTAAATGGATGTTCATATTCTAGTTTCTTGGTATATAACGTGTATCTCTTTGATGGTTTTAGAGATAAAATACAATGAGTTTAGAGCCAAAGTGAGGGAGTAAAGTGGTACCTTGAAATGACATGAATAAATTGGTACCTTGAAATGAGATGAATTAAGGTGATAGTTAGGAATGAAATGAAGGTGAAAAATGAAGTTGAAAATGTGCAGAAAATTGATGATGAATGTGTATATGTACATGTTCTATTTTTGGTGTTAATGATCAATCACAGAAAATGATTTGTTTGTGATTAATATTGAATTGAAATGGAGGTAAGAATGAAAGGGAAATAATGAGGTCATAAGCTAGAAATGATAGACTAAGCAAAAGAGATGAACTAGGATGAAAATAAAGTTAAATGTGTGTTGGAATATGTTAGATGGAGTGTTTTTATTAAACATGTATTTGTATTTTGGCGATATCTCAATCTATAGATATCCAAATGAGATTATTTTTCATTTAGAGTAAATTAGAGACATATGGCTACAACTGTCTTGAATGAATTGAATTTGAATTCTATCTCTAAGGGTTTTGAAAATTGGTTTGAAGTTGAGTACTGAGTGCTGTCGTCATTTGAGAACAAGATTTAATATTTTGGGTATAACCTAGGAATAATAAACCGAATTGTATGAACTTTAGTTCATTATAAATTTAAGACATAGAGTACTAATTGTTTAGAAGAAGATATTGCCTAGAAACCTCATTTTTTAAGTCATAATGGTTGTACAAAACTGACCTGAAAATCTGTCTTGAGAAAAATTGGAAAATTACAAGAAAAAGGGGAGATTTGTTTCTGTCAAGATCGTGCACCAAAACGATCGTGGGCATTTTTTTTCATGAAAATGTCTTGATTTGTGCAATTGTTGAACTAATTAAGGATAAGGTGTTTAACTATGATGCATTTGGACTTAATTAGGCTTAAATGAAGCTTGAATTGTTGAACCTAAAATGATGCTTGGATTTAAGTGACTAAATGTGTGATATGTGTGAGGTAATACTTGAGGTTATAATATAGTGAATGAATTGTTTGATGCTTTATGTATGAGATATATTATGGAAAAGGGATAAGATTGCATAAATGATAATATGTAATTGAAGATGCTAAATCAATTGCTCAGAGGTTTGATAGTGGATTGTAATCCAATTAGTATTTGAAATAGTGTGGGACAATGTTGTGTTAGAGGTAATGAATTCTAAAAATTTGGTGTGATATTGGTGTTAAAATATGTGTTGAATTTGGATAAATGGGAAGGAAAATGGCAGAGCACGATCTTGCTTCCCCACAATCGTGACCTTTTCTAAGAAAATGTTACTGTCACGATCGTGCTTCCCTACGATCGTGAGCAAACCTAAGAAGAAAAAGAGCTATCTTTTGAGCGAAGGATGTTTCCATATGAGATAATTAGACTTGAATGAACCTAATAGATGATTAATGAGGTGAGTAAAGTGCTTTACGAATTAAAGAATGATTGATAAATGTTATTGAATAATTATGAGATGTGAATAAAGGAAATATACCCAGGATTGTCAATATGAGCATGCATTATACATTACACATATATGTATGTGTATAATTGAATGTTTATATGATTGTGCAATTAGTAATGTCTGTACAATGTGTGTTACATAAAGTTGATATACAGGATTTAACATCAACATTCAGACGCTTACGAATCATGAAGAAAATGCTAATATGGAGCGTACTGTAAGTTGACCTAAACGGTCTCACATTAATTGTTTATTCTGTTTTAACTTTTTGTATTGATTTACTTCTGATGTGAATATGATTGTGATAATTTTGGACATTAATAGTATGAGGAGTTTGATAAATGTGAAAACATATTGGAAGTGCTAATTGAATGTGAATTTGATTGAATAAGTGATTCTCAACTTAAGTTTTGAATGCCAAACCACGGTCCGATGATAAATATGAATGAGAATGTGAACATCATTGTGAAAGTGTAAGATTAAGCACAATCGATTGACTGAATATATATTATGCATTTCATTACATGAATGCATGATAATATAAAGGCTGTTGTGACCAAAGTAGCCATCGAAAAAGAGCTTAAAGATCAGAAAGTGAAAAAGAGCTTAAAGCTTAGAAAGTGAAAAAGCGCTTAAAGCTCAGAATATAGTAAGAGCCTCTGTCTCACTATGTTGGACCCCAAATTTTTCGTAGAATTTATTTTATTAAATTAACAAGCATGTAAAAAATTAGAATTTATGAATTAGAAATTTTTGGAGTTTAATATGGTATATTATGAATTTTATATGGTGGCATGAATTAAAAAGAAAGAATTAAAATAAAGTGGAGGAGTTAGTAGGAATTTCATTGAATAAGGAAGGGTAAATTGGTAAAACTAAAAGATTGTCTTAAATTAATAAGACAAAAGAGGAGGAGTTGTGTGTGTTAAGGAAAGAAAAGGAGGAGAATATTGTAGAAGAGCCTAGAAGGAGAGAAGGAGACACCGAACAAGGAGAAAGAAGAAGGAAAGAACAAGGAGAAAGAAGGAAAGAGCAAGGAGAAAGAAGAAGAAAGAAGAGTGTTCAGTTGAAAATTTGTAGGTATTTCCTAACTTTTCTTCTTGCTTTAGTGGAAGGAGAAAATAGAGAAGAAAGATTATGTGATGAAAAATGAAGAGAGAAAAGAAGAGGAGTAAGAAAACTATATTGTTAGATTTCTTTTATGAACTTAAGTATATTTTAGTTCCTTGAGTTAGAGAAAGTAAGAATAGATCAAGCTTAAGCTTATTCGTAGATAGCTAGGTTTGAGGAAAGCTTCATGCGTGTGTGTTGATTAAATGAAAATATGCTTGTTCTTAGGGAATCAAGCTAGTCGAAGTCAAGAGCAGGGAGAAGAGCATGCTTGATCTTGGAAATATCAAATAAATAGGTGGGTATTATGTTTATGGTTTTATTGATAATGAGTTGAAATAATTGAGTGTATGTATGTTAAATATGGTTGTTTTGAACCATTGTGGATGTAGGAAAAATGTGTTGTGATTTATGAACTTGTTATGCTTGAAAGATTTTACTGCTTTGTGTTAATGAAAAACAGAAAAAAATAAGAAGCATGAACTATGATTAAGTTATCAAATATATATATGCATTTGAATCTGTTTATGTGGGCAAGAG
>JANQBM010000222.1:17244662-17262627 GCA_025594535.1 Erythroxylum domingense | reverse complement strand
GTATCTTAATGAAACATCTGCTTGGTTAAAAAAGTAACGAAAAATAAATATCACTGTATGGTTACTGAGCAAATATTCGTTAAAAAATTTGCACATCCCATAATATTCTTCTTCAAACGTCAGAACCCACAAACAATAGTTCCACGCTATATAGCGATCCTGGGATCTGGAAGATTAATTACCTCAAACCTTCTCGATACTTGAGACGACAGCGACTCATTCAAACACAATAAATAATTAAGCTACGTTGTAATCGATCTTAGGTTCTTATCACGACCTATCAACTCGTGAAACTCCAAGGTTAGTGCCTGAAGTTTCAATGTTGGAACTATAAATTATTGTGTGACGAAGACTTGGTTAGAGTGGAAAAAGAAAACTTCAACTATTAATAACAAAATTCGTGTGGTGGGCGCCATAGTTATCTTTTTCCAGCACAAGACTTTAGATGATTCCACCAGCTGGATTTTCATGTTAATAATACCTGAAGTTAGTTCGGAAACATGGTTTGGTTACATTAAGAAATGTTACGTCAAGTGGAGAAGTCTAGTCCTTAGAAAAATAAAATTAGCAGCCACCAGATTTGAGAAAATAGAAAGGGTATTTGGTCTCAAAATGATTCGCCTCATCTCCTTGCCCACCGTTTGTGCAGAGGGTGAGAAGTGTGGCATGGTCGGAGGTTGGTAGGTCTTTTTCACATGTAGATATATATGCGAACTCTGGAAATATATTCTGATCACCTCCTTTTCGAAATATATTCTGATCACCTCCTTTTTGAAATATATATGCATGAAAGGAATAAAATCTTATGTATTCTGCCTACATTTCTTTGCTTTCCCTTTAATTTCTGCGGTCAAAGTACATTTCGAAGTGAGTGTCGAATTTTCTGAATTGAAATGATTTGATAAAAACATACAAAAGAAAAATTAGCGACTCCAAATTTTGAACCCTTCAAACAATATATAATCGCACTTAATGTCTCTCCTGACTTCTCTCCAAGCCACACTTACAGGACATGTACGCGGAAGAAACTCGGACTTCCCTAATGCGCTCAATCTTATATAAAGTCCAACCGACATAATTTGAAATTGCCTACTATTAATATTATAATTATTTAGGAAGATCAAGGAAACTCGTCGAAGATTAAGAAGACGGTCATGAAGAAGAGCGTTGCCACCTTCCTAATAATCTTCACATTGGCAATGATTGAATCTACGAACAAGGTGGATGCGCTTACAGAGTGTGCGAAGCTGTGCATGCCATCATGCATGCAACAGACTAAAGCATCAGCTCCATCTTGCGAAACAGCCTGCAACAACGTCTGCGAGGAACGTGGTGAAGAATTCATGAGCAATCGCGACTTGTTTAAACAGGCATTTCGTGGCTAAAATCTGTCTTTTGTGTCGATATAATTTTCTGTCAAACCTGATTATTCTTGAGGCGATATTGCATCCTTTCAAACCCTGAAAAGCAAAGTGGTTTTCCTTTAATTTCTTAGCCAATTTAGTTCTGATAAAAACATTCCATCCTTGTTGCCCCTTCTGATGGTGCCTGTCAATTAAAAAAATGAAGATTTTCGTTTATCTTGTTAAAGATATGATCACGAAATTCCTGATATTGTATTGCATCCAGTTGATTATTAGATGTTTTAATATTAAATTATTATAGAGTTGGTTAACGGCCATTTAATGCTATTGTTCAAGTTTACGAAACCAATTGTCATACAAGACATTTTGTCTCAAAATATGTCAGAATCTTTCAAGAATTAAACTTACGGAAGAAGGGCTAAACATGCCATGGCAGTTTTATTGTAATAAAATAAATTCTTTCTTTTTATGTATTTTGGTGGATCAAAATAGACGAGGGATGTTAAATTAATTTTTTAGGCTTTTCCTGCATCAATAAATTGTCTTAATAGACTAAACTCATCTAGCTGAACTAAATTATTAGATGAATCGGAAAAACTTAATGTGTGTACTGAAACTTGTGTTGAGTTCATAGATACAATGTTAGAATCTATTAATATTGATTACATATTCGCCAATATTGTTTTAGATGCATCAATTATATTACAATCAATTAAGGATATTTTGATATCTTTGCTACATAGAAAATAGAGGTTGTACAAGTATTGGTGTAGAGTTTTCATTGCATAATTAACTAAATTGTTCTAGTACACTAAAAAAATAAAACATATTCACCTAGAAGGCATGCATCTTTGAGTAAACTTAATGGTTTAAAGGAATGTTTGGACCAATATGGTTTACCATTGTTTTGCCAATGGAGTTAGTTTAATACCAGGGATAAGAATTTCAAAGTTATCAGATCAGTGTTACTATCTTCAATTATATTCACATCTTAGAAGCTATACCGGCTTTTATTTTAGCTTGACTTCTACATTGGATGGTGTTTAAGGTTTGGGATATTGAAAATTTTAGGCAATCAGAGGTAAAAAAGTCTATTCAATTGACTTTCAAGACACTGAGGAACTTTTCATTATCTTTTTACCCAAATCTGATTTGAATTGCTGCTAGATAATAAGGCTTCAAAATTAGGGTTTTATCTATTTTTGTGCATTTCAAAGATTTAAGGTGATTTATTGAATCCAAGATTTATTGTTTCTATTTACAGATGTTAATTAGGTCGAGTCGAGCTTAGGTTAGTCCTGGCCTGACCCGACCTGACCACGGGCTAGGATAACCTATGGCCTGACCCTGTCCGGGCTGATTGGGCCACGGTTGGATCGGGCCAACCTGGCCCATCATATTTCTTTTAAAGAAAAACATAAAAAATAACGTTATTTTTTACAAAACGATGTCGTTTTTAAAGTATCAGTCAGGCCATGAGTAGGACCGAACCTTTTTTAACATCCTCATTTCTATTAATTGCAAGTCTGCTAAAAAAGTTTTATTAAAAGAAATTCAAAATATTTCATCAAAACAAAATTTTGCTAAATGGAAAATGATTTTCAATATTTTTATTTTGATATTGAATTTATTAAAGGTGAAGCAAATTCCACCTCTACTTTCCTAGCTTGAGAATTTTTACAATACAAATAATGATCCGTATAGCCACTTCTCTCAAAACTAACCAAGCCCAAAAAGCCAACACAGGCCATCTTTTTCAAAGCCCGCGATCGAACATCTAGTAAAGAAGAAGAAAAGACTATTCTTTTTCTGCCAAAAGCCCAAGGTGAGGCCTTAAGATCCTCATCATTAATGATTAACATTTCTGATTGGTTGCAACATTTGTCAACAACCATAGAGTTATCAATAGCTCAGAGGAAGATTCTTAACGTACAACTTCTTAACTCAATCGGCTTACCAACATTCTCCAGGAGTTTTGTTATTTGCTTTACCTGTCATTTATTATGATAAGGTTGCAGTTACATATGTTTGTTTCAATCCAAGCTTTCAATCTCGTACGAAAAATATTGCTATAGACTTTCACTTCGTCTATAATTAATTTGCCAATCATCGTTTAAGAGTCTCCCATGTCCATACATCAGATCAACTTACAGATTCTCTCACAAAGCCTCTTTGTCATCTTTAGTTGAAAGCACACCGATCCAAGTTTAGTTTCCTTAATGGGAAATCGGGGCATGATAAGTTATGACAATCAATCAAGCATTATCTACCCTTAAACATTTTCTATGAGTTTCTTCAGCAACATTACCTACTTTAAAAAATTTTCCACGACTTTCTTCTATAACATTAAGTATATATTTCTTAATTATTGTACACTATATTTAACATTATCATTACTAGTCAAACCTATGTATATATAATAGACCAATAATATAGAAAGAGACAAATAAATTGTTCTCTCTCCTTAGTCCTTTCTCAATCTCTATACTCATAGCTTTATCTGGACATAGTCTAGTGAGAAAAGGTTTTTAAAAAAATAAAAAGGGGGAACTATTTTTATTCTCATCTATCATGCTACATGATAATTCTTTTTTTTATGGAATACTTTTACTCTTTAAATTGAAAGCAAAACTAAAAAGATAATCATAAATCCATGATTAAAAAAAATAAAACCCGGAACTTTGCATTCTTCTTTTCATTTGAGAGAGGTTATCTAATGTTACCATCTTCTTTTGATCATTCTATACTTTAAAGTAGATCACATCTTAAGCATGTTATATAATTCCCTCCCTTTGAAATTTTGTTTGAATGGAAAACATCACGTATTTATTTTACTTTTCATAATAACTTTATTTCCTTTATTTCAAATACATTTCAACCAGTTTAAATCAAGTTTTATTAAATTTTAGGCCAATTTTAGTTTTAAAACCTTATATTTATATTTAGCCAAATATGATATTTAGTTTTAAATTGAAGCCTAATCTATTTTAAAATTTTAAATTTGCATTTTTATGATTATTACAAACTATAAGAACATATTATTAAAAAGATCTATTTTGTACTTATATAGGGACTGACATTTTGTTAAATAAGTAGTTGATAAAAATTAAATAAAATTTAGATGTCTTCACTCGATTTTAATATTTTCTCACAAATAATAAATAGTATATAATAAAAGTTTTATAACAATAAAAATAAATTTATGAACAATTTTTAGGTATAAAAAAGCGATCAAATATAAAACTGTTGGATATAATTTTTTAAAAATAATACAATAAAATCATATAAGCTAATTCCAATTAAGTGCATAGGAGAAAGTGTTATGTTGTTATTTACATTATGAATCTTTCTTAACTTTAACTTTTTAAATGTTGAGAAGAATGAAATTCGAATATGATTGAATTAAAAGATTTTTTTTAATTCTCATTTCTATAATGGACTAATTCGTTAAGATTATGCATCTCACCCCAATTTGCCTAATTTAGATTGCAAATCTATTAATATATCTTTAATTTTATTCACAATTCATTTTAAATTGAACTTTAGAATATTGAAGTCCCCTTTTATAGAAAGAATGAAATTAGCCTAAGACTTTCAATAATTTAAGTGTAATTCAATTACACATCTAATAGAACTAAGTTTTTCTTAGTCAGGTCAATAAGGACATGTAAAGAATAATTTGATTTTTATTTCTTATTTTATGCACAATGGATTTTCTTGGACCAATACATGATTTTTCTTTTAATCTTTCTCATAATTGGTCTAATATTGGGGGGCTGAGAGTAATATTCTTTACCTACTCAATTTATTTTGCTTAATGTAAAAAATAAGAAAAAAAAATAAATTATTTAATAAATTTATGAAAGCATGTACCTGTAAAAGAGAAAATTATTAAATATGGATACTAAATGCAACTGCACAATGGAAAAAGTTTTTAATACAATAACAATAACCCTGTGAAAGTTCAACTGGTACGTGAGGTCTGAGCACTAATACGTGGGGTCTAGAAAGATCCAATAATACATAGCCTTATCCTTAACTGGTAGAGAGACTGTTTTTGATAGACTTACATGAAAAAAAAGATATATATATATATATATATATATATATGCATATACATATTAAAATAATAAAATAAAAGTAATTAAAAAAATTTGACATAAAAGATATTAAAAATAAATAAATATGTAATAAATAAAATATACAAATAAGCGATAAAATAAATAATAAGATAAAATAGAATAAGGCAAAGAGTAAAAATAAAAGACAAAATAAGTAAATAAATACATGTATAAGAAAGAAGATAAGCAAATAAATAAATCAAATAAGCCATTATAAGAAAATATTTAGTCTAAGTAAGGAAAAACTTAAGCTAAAACACTAAGAGAGAAAATCTAAAATTTTAGGCTAAATATATGAGGAAAATGTTTAAAGGACCAATGAGAACGACAATGATCTCTCTATATGATATCCTTTTATCAGTATCTTAGTACGTCAAAATTTTCTATTGAGGTCATGTCTTCGGTAAGTTCCAACAGAGTTATATCATTCTTGATCACCTCCCTCCAATTCTTCATAGGACTTCCTTTTTTCCTCTTAAAATGTTTAAATACAATCTTCTTTTATCTTCTCATTAGAGAGTTTGGGTATCTCCTCTTAACATGCACAAACTACTTAAGCCTTATCTCCCTTAATTTTTCATTAATATTCCCTACACTTAATTTATCTCTTGTCATTATATTTCTGACTTGATATTTTAGTAAGGTTGTACATCTAACGAAGTATCCTCACCTTCAACACTACACCATTAGCTTATGATTATGCATTTGTTTGATGGATCAACACTTCGTCCCATAGAGCATGGTCGACCTAATAGCTAAATTATAGAATTTACCTTTGAGCTCGAGTGGTATCTTCTTATCACATAAAACTCTTGATGGCTTTCTCCATTTAAGTCACCCTGATTTGATACAGTGAACTATGTTTTCATCAATCTCTCTATGTATTGAGATGATAGATCATAGATATTTAAAACATTCCTTTTACGATATAACTTCTTAATCAATCTTTACCTCTACATCAATAGCCACCCTTTGGCCTAAAAAATTATACTTTACGTACTCAATCTTAGTCCTGCTCAATTTAAAGTCCTTTGACTCTAACATATCCCTCCAAAGTTCTATCTTGACATTGACACCCTTTTTTGTCTCATTTACTAAAACAATGTCATAAGTAAACAATATATGCCAAGGAACATCTCCTTAGATATTCTTGGTGAACTCATAAATCACTACTACAAATAAAAAAGGGATTCAATGAAGAGTCTTAGGGTAGCCCAATATTGATAGAAAATTCTTTGTATCTCCTCCTATCATCCTTACTCTAGTCTTTATATCTTTACACATATCTCTAATTGTAACCCACCACTATCATAGGACATATGCCCGAAATTCTTGAGAATATCTGAGGACATGCCTTATGGGAATGGCATGTTAGAGTAGTCACATTCACTTAATATGGCATCATACACATCAGAACTAATCATAAAAACAACTTATCTCATTTCATTAACAAAACATGTTTTACACTATTATTTCATTACAAACTGTTCATATATTTACATTACAGAAATCATCTGTGATCACACTGTTTTAAACAAAAGATTCTGTATGAAATGAAAACTATACAAAATACTTTACGTAAAATCCTCATATGACTGCTGACCAAACCTTTGATTCATATCTTGATCCAAAATGGACAATACTAAACTTCAGTTAGCTTGCTCTACTAGCAAGGTTTCCTCTCAGTGTCTAAAAATCAACGTTGCAATTTTGATGAGTTTTGTGAACTCAGTGAGTGAATCATTATCAATTTGTTCACTCAAAATAGAATACATATATATCAATAAATAACATTCAGCTCAATTAAAGCGACACTTCATTTAGAGCTATAACTCATACTCTACAACTTGCATCATAATAAAAGAAGCATTTAAAAATACAATCACCTTTTAAGTCATGCCAGAAGTACATTATGAATGCAAGAATATCATGTAATATTTTTAGAACATAACACTCATTTATCACAATTCTTCATATAACCTTCAAAGTCATAAGCATTTCTCAATATCAACACAACATAGTTCAACATTCATTTGCAATCAATATCATGAACACGATTAAAGATACAACTGCAAAAGCAAATGAGACTCATTCCATTTTAACTTTGTTGTGAACGAGTGCCTATTTCATTGTCCCATATCTGTTGTGGATACCAGGCTCTTTTCAGTACTGTCTCGTATCAGTTGTGGATATCGGGCTCATTAATCGTTGAGCCTGAAGTTCTGATGCGTATAACTAAGCTTAAAGCTCTTTTTACGTTGGCTACTCCGGTCACAACTCCTTTACGTGAACATACATCATGTAATGGAGTATCATAGTTCACATAATATATCATCAATCTCTTTGAGTCAATGAGCACATTTAATTTTCACAGTTCATCGGATCTAAGTCCGGCATTCAACAAATAGTTGAGCATTCAATTTCCTTGTTCACATTCAAATCACAAACCCCCAATACATTCCCGAATATCAAACTCCTCAGACAATAAATTGTCCGGAATCAGTAATATCACAATTATATTAATATCAACTCAATATAGAGGAATTAAGTTTAATCAACACAATTTGAACAGAATACATTACCAATCAAAATCTCACATCTAGGTTATCCACTATACATGCAATTCCAACAGAAGCATATATATTTGA
The DNA here is from genome assembly GCA_025594535.1 of Erythroxylum domingense. Taxonomy (NCBI): domain Eukaryota; kingdom Viridiplantae; phylum Streptophyta; class Magnoliopsida; order Malpighiales; family Erythroxylaceae; genus Erythroxylum; species Erythroxylum domingense. The sequence goes on along the minus strand of JANQBM010000222.1, from coordinate 17,254,494 downwards.
GTTTACACAACTAGGTTAACTCACAGAACACTCAAGTTAGCTATGGCCTCGACATGTCGGCAATGTCTGGATGGAGTCAGTCAACGTGTGCCTCTAAATCAAAAAATACACACATGTACGCATTACTAATTGATCAATCAAATGAATGCTCAAATTTACACATGTATTGTATCATGTTTAATGCATGCTCAATTAATTATTCCGGGTATGAAATCTTATTTACAAATCATACTTATACGTTCATCGTGGTTTATGCATCATTTAGTTTGCAATTAGTTTTATGCCTTAATACACTTGATCACTTTCAATTCATCACTCACATATTTATCACTCTTTTTCCTAGGATTATACACTCTCACACTTTCCTAGTTCTCATTCATTCATTCATTCCCAATTCATCACTTACATACTTTGAATCACATTACATTCATGAAAACATCTTTATATCATTGTCAACTCATATTTACACTTAGCCTTGAACATTTTTCATAATCTAAAAGCTCCTTATAATACACACACAATTGGTACTTTACATATGAAATTTTAGCAAGCTAAATATATACATTCACTAAAAAATTTCCAGCAACATATACTCATACATTCACCCAATTCTCATTCATAAATACCATATGTTCTTAATTATCCATTCATCCATACCTTATACACATTATTCATGTCCTAAAGATTGCATTAAAAGAATTCATTTATTCCTTTAACAACTCAGAATTTTCAGATTTGAACTCAACACATCAAAACAGTCCCTTATGACCTTAATTAACTACATAAACTTATCAAAATATCTTCTAGCTAAACTATTTCACATAAGCATTAATAAGACATCAATAACCATTTTTCATGTTTTATACTTTGACTAATTTAAGCTCTAAATTTCCCAAAATTTAGGAAATAATATAAGGTTCTTGCACAGGGGTCTATCACAAGCAGTATTAGGAAAATAAGTATAACTCAATCTCTAGTCATTATTTAATCAAGACACTTTTACAAGACTCGATCTAAGACCTAGATCTACAACTTTTATTCTTATATTTTCTTCAAATTCATACCCTAAAGATATGTAAAATAGGTCAAAAGATACAGCTCTAGTTTTCCAGATATTTGCTCAAGACAGATTTTTGGGTCAGTTTGGATGACCCTTTTGACATATCAAATGAGGTATTTAAGCAATACATCCTCTAAAAAAATGTGCCTATATGTCTTAAGGTTCTAACGACATCAAGTTCATGCAGTTTTGGTTCAGTATTCTTCTAGTTATACTCTAAATAATAAAGATTGTTCTCATATCCCAATAGCACCTAGTACTCAACTTCAAGTCAACTTTTGAAACCCTTAAAAACAGAATTCAAATTCTATTCCTTCATGACAATTGTATTCATATGTCTCTAGTTTAATTTAAATAAAAAATTATCCCATTTGGATATCAATAGATCAAGATATGGCTAAAATACAGATGCATGTTCAGTAAAAACACTACAGCTAACATATTCCAGCACACTTTAATCATTAACATCATATGTAATTCATCTTAATTCATCATCATCAATTCCTTATCATAACATGCTATAAACACTAATCATTTACTTACCAATTTAACTCCAATTCCAGCTCAAAAGATCAAGTCAATCCAGTACTTCAAGCAAGCAGAAACATCACACATTCAAGGTAAAATTTAGATGGATTTCAGCTAGGTTTAGTAAAGCAATTTCAAGCTGATCTTTTACTTAATTTTGTGAGTCTAAAACATGGATTATTTGTGAAACAATTAGGCATAACCATAATCAAGTTCAGGGGGGTGAAATAATAGAGTTTCGGTGATGTGAGTGAGAGAAGAAAGAACAAGAAATGAGCTGAACCAAGTTTGCTCTTACTGAATGTTACACCTAACGTGTTAGGTGTCATCTAATGAAATGGCCACATGTCTAAAGGCATGTTCAACATTTATCAAGTATAGGCGCTGCCATATGTTACCATTAAAGATAGGTCACATGTCATTTAAGTACAGCAGCCATTTTTCCATTAATCAATGCCATTTGTAATCAACTTACTAGTCTATTTTTCCCATAATGGTCAATGCCAAATGTCAACCAATTATAGGCTTAATGATTCTAATTTTCACATATCAATTCATCTTATCACTTGGCATTTTTCCTAGACCAAATATACGATATAATCCCTCAATTTTCCAGTTATATCAATTAATTCTAAATTTACTACTTGTAATTAATCATACTAAAATTCAAGGCATAAACATGTTAAAATTCACATAATGAACATTTAAAAATTTTTATATCCCGGAATAAATCAATTAAGTGCATATGCTATCTTTGCAATGTATTCTAGTTCATATTTCATATGTATATATGCTAACAATATGCATGTGAATGAAATGCAAATTCATGAATTCCAATGACAACTAATGCTCTAGCCCTCAATACAAAAATCGGGTTATTACATTAATAACCCATATATAAGTAATAGAAATTCTCTTAACTTCTAAACACATTCATATGATTTCCCTAGGTATTTTAGTATACATCTTCTCTAAATCAATAAAAATCATATATAGGTTATGTTGTCTTATCCTATAATCAATGTTTTAAAAACCGAATTGGGCATCGAACTGATCGAAGGAAAGGTTAAAGGTTTAAAGATTCAATTGATAGTGAATCGCTATAAAATCGGTATATAATAAATAAAAAGTAAAACTTATAAGAATAAGTAAAAATAAAATATTTTATTGAAATTAAAAATACACCAAATGTCAATTATTATATACTGAACTAATAATAAATAAATATGAGTCTAATATAAAACTTAAAATAACAATAAAAATCAAAATTGTATTTATGAAGGAGATTGTGTCTCATCGTCATCAAAAACTCCAAATTCTCTAATTGTATTTAAAGATTCGTAAACTACGCTTTAATCTAAAGTATTTGCATCAACTTCTTCTACTGTATTAAAATAAATTACAAATAGTAATGTATGAAATTATTCTTAATTGTAAACTTGTAATACAGTATACTTTTAATATAAATATGATCAAAATAAGATATGAACTGACCATCAATAGACGTTCTTATTTCAGTCGTTGTGAAAAATGCATTTTTTTCATAAATCATCTTTTCAAGTTCATTATAATCAAGATCAGGTGATGGTTCTTCTTCTTTTATTCAAAAATCAATATGTTCATTACAATCAATATCAACTAGATCATATGTTCTTTTCTTACTGAGCGCTTTGAATACATAATAGAGAAATTATAAAGTTTATAATAAAAATAAAATTAATGAAATAAAAACAAAACTATAAAATACTTGTTCTTCATTCTTAGGTTATAAGTAACGAAACAAGGTCATTAAGTCTTTGATGTTCCAATGATTTCGTTTCTTCATATGAATACATTAAAAAAACTCTCCACTTACGTTCACAACCTGATACAGAAGCTGTCTGACTAAGTAATCTAATAGCGAGTTTTCTTAATGTTGGAGCATTGTCACTGAATAATCTTCACCACTCATCTGTATTTTAAATTAATAGTCATGATAAATAAAAATATATATTATTAAAGAGTAAATAATGAATTAAAAGTATAAAACTTACTTGGATGTATTTTTCATCATAAGTTCTCTCTTTGTTGATGATCTAGCATAACTCTCTAAACCTTCACGATATAATTAATTTCATTTATTGCTTGTGATTGCTCTTCAATAGTGAAAATATCTTTGTATTCAATCACATCAAACAAACTGCCCATAATATTAATTGTAAATGCATCTCTACTATATAAGCAATAAGGATTGAAGAAATAAGCCGCTAAATGGATCTTTTAAGTAAGATGGTTCTCCCATCATCGGTCAATAATATCTATGTAAGACTTGTGCAATTTCTCCTTCCCTTTAAAAAAAATTATAACTGTTTCGTGAGCTCGATACATACCATCATATATATTCCCTAAAGATAGCTTCTCATCTGAGTCAACAATCCTCATCAATCTTATAAGCGGAGCAGCAATCTTCAAAATGATCAAGCAAGCATCCTAAACTTTGTTATCTAGAATAATAACACAAACTTCTTTTCCTTTTTCACTCTTTGATAATTTATGACTTGAAAAGTGTTTACTTGTCACTAAATTTTGAAATAGTTGCTTATGTTTATAAACTCTTTTCAAAGTAATAAATGTAGTTGCAAACTTGGTAGTGGCGGGATGCACGATCTCAACCCAATCTTCTTGTTTTCTTAACCAAGACAAAAATATGACATGATTATACACAAAAATTGTGATCTTAGATGTGCGTGAAGCAAGACTAGAAATATGGTCTATACCACCAATATCTTTTAAAATAAGATTTATACAATGAGTAGCGTATGGAGTCCAATAAATATACCCATCGTTTGATTGTAGTAAGTACCCAACTAATACATAATTAGCTACATTATCTGTAATAAAATGTACATCATTCTTTAGTCCAACCCACTCGACAATTTCAGAGAATAATTCAAATAAAGCATTAGCACTTTTTACTATGTCAAAAGCATCAACAAACTTGATAAAAGTTGTTCCAATATTATAATAAACCAAGAAATTAATCAAGTTGCTTTATCTTTAATTAGTCCACCCATCTTCTATAATAGTGCATCATGTTAATTCTCAACTAGATTTATATGTATCCATAATTAACTGACATTCCTTTTTTAAATCTTGAAGCAAAGGCACATGCAGCTCATAATAAGATGGTACCTTAAATCCTGAACCGATTGTTGTTGCAGCATCTATAGCTTCTTGAAAATATGGTGAATTTAAAATATTTAAAGGAATACATGAATGATAAAACCATTTAGTCCATACTCTTTTACATCGCAAAATAACATCCTTATCAACCATAAAACTTTTTAGACTAGGATGAGAACCAGGAGTTGTTCTTAGAGAAAAATAATTTATATCAATAGTAGCTTTCTTTTTCCTTTATCTAATACATGTGATGCTTCATTATCTCCAAAAGATATATCATGAGCCTTTTTATTTTTATTTTTCTTTTTTACTTATTGCTACAATTATTTTCCAATCATACAAGTGATACTTTTTTACAAGAAGCAATATTACCTTAACACCAACAAGATGCTCTTTTATTCTAAAAATTTCTTCCCATTTAAATATTCTATCGCAAAACGTGTAGTTATATTGGATATTCCCATTAGATGTTTGGGAAGAAGAAAAATAATCCCATGCTGGATCGAACTTATCACGAGTAGAGGATGCGACATTCATCGAATCTTTTTCTAATGATTCCATATTATACATTATAATTTGACCTAAAAGTATAAAAACAATAATTGGGTATACTATCATCAGGGTATAAGTGTCCTACTTAAATAATTTTTATCATCATTTGTAAAAGAAAATAATAGTCAGAAGCATAAATAAAATGTAATTGACATAAGTAAAATATATAATTTACAATATATACCAAAATAGCCCAAACAATTATATAATAAAGAATAATCGTGACATAAATATTTATAAAAAGGATAAAATTTTCTATTTATATTAATTGACTCTAATAAAAATTGCGTAAATTAATTTCAAAGTAGCACATTATTATAACAAAGTAAATCAATGAATTAGAGGTTATACTAAACTTAATATCTTATATTATAGTTAAAAAAGTAATTAACCTTGACAAGTAAAAATATAACTTAATTCACAAGTTATTGTACGAGTAATTATATATTTATGTTATTATTTTCTTTCATTTAATTTTTTGAAAAATAAATTCATTGCAAATATTAAAAGAGTTAATATAATTTCCAGTAATGTCAAATTAAATTTAATTATGGTACAATTGAAAAAATACAAAGTGAAGTAATTAAATAGGCATAAATACTTGAATATTACCAGCGCTTGAAATCTTTATCAATCACAATGGTGCAAATGATAACAAAATAAAGCATGATCCTCTTAGTATGCAATAGACACTAAATTGTACTTATCATGACCACAACAAATTTAAAAGGAAGACAACTGAAGTGGGACATTGAGCTGAAATTGATTTTCTGAAATTGATTCATTATCAAGTTCAAATGAGGCCATTTTAAATTAGTAAAACTTTAGGCCATATGATACAAAACAAATATGCTAACATGCTAGACTCAGAATAAAACTGATAAATTATTTTCTATTTTCTCAAAATTTAACTATTCCTGTTGCTACATTCCTACCAATTTTTAAAACTTTTTGAAATTCGTTATCGAGTTCAAATGAGGCCATTCTAAATTAGTAAAACTTTAAGCCATATGATATAAAACAAATACGCTAACATGCTAGACTCAGAACCAAACTGATAAAGTATTTTCTATTTATTCAAAATTTAACTATTCTCATTGCTAATTCTTACCAATTTTTGTGTGTATCTATAAACTCTCAACGTTATTTTTTTCCTTTTCACATTCTCAACTCATTGCAAACCAGACAAAAGGCCATAGACTGCATGGTCTAGCTAACAAAAATTCATCATCAAGCACACACCAACACACCAATCCATTGATTGCAAGAAGTAAAAATTACAAATTATTCACATATGATACCTCACATATAATTTATCAAATACATCCATATAAACTCAGAATCACCACAAATATACACCAAAAGAAGACCAGCAAGTGTAGTTTTCAGTTTTGAAGTTTCAGATCAACAAATTGAATACTTTAAGAGAGTATATATAACACAAAAGATTATAATAAGGAAGAACTCTCCTTTAGTTAATACTCTTGTCTGTTAAGAATCTTTGAATAATCGTAAACTAAACATACGCCAATTTTATACAAACAATCCTCACCTATTATCTGTTAAGAAACATACTCGAATTCGATACATATAATCTTAAACTAGACAAATTATATACAAACAACCATTATCACTGATCTGTTAAGAAACTGAATTTTATACAAACAACCCTCACCTATTATCAGTTAAGAAACTAAATTTTGTACAAACAAGGATTCACAACATAATCAAAGTTTCACTCCAACACCCATTTATAACTCTCAAATTTTTTGCTCCTCCATCCATCCAATTACCCTATCTCATGCAATATTCTTTCCCCATACCTTGTTTTTGAGATAAAGCCGCAAACAGATTGGGTTTCTTTTTTAGATTCTTCATCCATTTGTAGAGGTTTTTCTGTTGGAATCTAACTGTGATCGAATCACGGATGCAACAAAAAAATAAACAATTTTTACGAATTTTGAATGGATCCCGATAATTGAATAAACTTGAATAAAATGAAAAAACAAATTAGAAATCGTACCTTGTTCATCTTCCTATTGAAAAACCTTTGAAACTTTTTTCTAATTGATCAATTATAAGTTGTTCAAATATCTGGCCTCTGATAGTATCCACAAAGCAAGTCTCAAGACTGATTTAAGAGGAAAAAGACAAAAAGTGCTAGCTTCTAAAATTGTTCTTCCCTTTTTAAATACAAAAATCATAAGGGTCTATAATTAAAATTAGATTTCTTTAATTATAATTAAAATCAAATTATAATTAATGTAATTTTAATAAAATCAAATATCTCATATTTGATCCCTAAAGTTTCTTAAACTTTATAATTAAGTCCAACTTAATTAAATTGATTTTTCTTTCACAAATTGCTCTTTAATATGTGACCCATTAGGTTCCTAACATATTGGCAATGACTATAAATTATAATTCTAATTCATAATTAGAATTAGAATTAGATAAATTAAAACCCTTTTTAATTTATCTTTAATTCTCTAATTAAACAATTCATAATCATAAATCATGATTGACGTTTAGCAATATGTCATAATTACCTAAATATAAGTAATGTCAAAGTGATTGACTTAACCTGTCTATGCATGGCTATGAAGTATAATGTAATCCTTTCGTCATTCAATATTCTAATTAGACAGAGTATGGATATAGTGTCTACTCTTATCATCCTATCATGTTCGTTATTTCTAATTAGTAATTGATTTATAATTGAAAATTGAAAACATCTTTTCAAATGTCAATTCACTCTAGCTAGAGAATTCCATAAATCATTACTAATCAAGAACAGTAGAATATTCTCTCTATTGACAAATCCTATATTGACTTACTCAAATATCTATATATAGTTCATACTGTATCCAATTACTACCAACTGAATTATCCTAGGACGATTCATAAATAGCATCAAAACTCAGTTATTCCCACATGAGATACCTTGATAATCTCAAGTTTGAGGATCAATTATACAACCATCATTATGAGATAATCCATAGACACATAAGTAATATTCCATCCGGAATTCTCATAATCGGGTCAGTTCAGTGACTTATTCTCTAATAATCACCCACATATTAGTTTAAACATCTCTATAATTTAATTTATGAGATCAATTACTTTCTTCTTAAGAAAGAAACATAATGTGTGCTAGTTTTACGATTTCAACAATATCTTATCTTGATGAAACTACAACTAGGAACATTTAGGAATAATACATAAGTGTAAATTGAATCTCATAATTATGATCTCATCATAATTTTAATTATGCAGTAATTATTCCAAAAGTTTTATCTTTAGTATTAAAACATAAAATATTAATTAAATTAATACATAAAGATAAATAAAGCCTTTTTTCATTAATTCAAAAAATGTCATACATTAATTTGCATCCAATTTATTGGCTGCATGGGCATAAACTAACAATCTTCTACTTACACTAAAGCCAATCCCCTATGAATCTAATATCATATCCATTCATATGTCAATCATGTCTCTTTTGAGATAATAACTTAGTAAGAGAATTTGCTAGATTCTCTTCTATGGGAACTCACTCCAATGTTATGTCTTTCCGCTCCACTATCTCCCTGATCAAGTGAAACTTCCTGAGTACATGTTTAGACCGTTGATGAGACTTGGGTTGCTTTGCTTGTGTAATAGCACTGTTGTTGTCACAATACAATACTATAGGCTTAACAATGCTAGGAACCACTCCAAGTTCAGTGATGAACTTCTTGATCCAGACTGCTTCCTTTGTCGCCTCTGACACTGAAATGTACTTTGCTTTGGTTGTTGAATCTGCAATGGTTAGTTGTTTGAAACTTTTCCAACTTACTGCACCACCATTTAGAATGAAAATATACCCTAATTGTGATCTACTATTATCGTGATCTGACTGGAAACTAGCATCTGAATATCCTTAAACTCTCAGTTCATCTCCTCCATAGACTAAGAAAACATCTTTAATTCTTCTCAAGTGCTTTAAGATATTTTTCACAGCCTTCCAGTAACCCTCACCAGGATTAGATTGAAATTTGCTCGTTATGCTTAAAGCATAAGAAACGTCTGGTCTAGTACATAGCATTCATACATGATCGATCCAATTATTGAAGCATCTGGAATACAATCTATTTTATCTCTCTCCTCTTGTGTCTTCGGACATATACTCTGTAAGAGAGAAATCTCATGCGATATGGGTAAGAATGCCCTCTTGGAATTCTCCATGCTAAACATCTTTAGCACTTTATCTATGTACGTGGATTGGGACAATCCAAACAACCTTTTTGACCTATCTCTATAGATCTTTATTCCCAGAATATAGGTTGCTTCTCCTATATCCTTCACAGAGAAGTTTTTGGATAACCAAATCTTTACAGACTGTAGCATAGGTATGTCGTTTCTAATTAGCAATATGTCATCTGCATATAGTTCTAAGAAAACGACTGCACTCCCACTAACCTTCTTATATACACATGGTTCATCCACATTTTTGATAAAATCAAACTCTTTGATTGTCTCATCAAAACG
>JANQBM010000222.1:17217543-17235766 GCA_025594535.1 Erythroxylum domingense | reverse complement strand
GGGGGGCTGAGCTGCCACTGTAAACTGGATTTTCCACGCTACGATGGGTCAACTGATCCATTACCGTGGTTGAGTCGTTGTGACTACTACTTTCGTCATTAGCAAGTTTCTGATATGGACAAGATGAGCATGGTAGCGTCACATTTAGAGGAAGATGCCCAATATTGGTTCTTAAAATTGAACAGGGATCGACTTGATTTGGATTGGGAGGAATTCAAGGATCATTGTCTTAGATGAAAGTACATCAAGCGGTTATCTAAGGTTGAAATGGCGAAGCGTCGCGCAAAGAATCTTTGTTTCAATTGCGATGAGACTTATTCAGTTGGACATCATTGTAAACAATTATTCTTCATTGCTGGAGTTGAAGAATCATCAAATGAGGAATCTTCTTCTGATGAGGATAAAGAGCCGTGAATCTCACTTCATGCTATCACAGGAACTTCTACTCCCAAGACGATGCAGGTAGAAGGGTTTATTCTACCAATCAAAAGCTTCCTCGATTCCTCCTTAGCATCTGCTCTTGGTTTGTTCATTGATAAGAAGGATTATTTGCAAGTCACAGTGGCGAATGGTGAAAAGGTGCAGTCATGTTATATGCAGGGACGTCAATTTTCTCTTAGGTAACCATAAATTTCAGTTGGATTTTTATCTACTTCCTCTTGGATTTTGTGATGCAGTGTTGGGCATTAATTGGTTGGGTACTTTGGGCTCAATTGTTTGGGATTTCAAGAGTCTATTGATGAAGTTCGTTTGAGATGGTATTAATCATCAATTACAGGGTATGAAATGCCCCAGTAAAACTTCATTTAATCATGTCTTACCTGTTGAAGCGATTATGGACCTGGAAGTTTGACACCGCTTGTTGGATTTTGATGATCTTTTTCAGGAGCCAACAGGGTTACCTCCTCCTCGATGGTTTGAACACCAGATTACTTTGGTTACTGGAACTGATCCAATTGTTATTCGTCCCTACCTGTACCCCCATTCACAAAAGAATGAAATTGAGAGAGTGCGATGAAATGTTGGCAAAGGGATTCATCCAACCAAGTCAGTCCCCATATTCTTCTCCAGTACTATTGGTGGAAAAAGAAGATTCTACTTGGCGTTTTTGTGTCGATTTTCGTGGGATGAATACTAAGACGGTTAAGGATAAATTCCTTATTCCGGTCATTGACGAGTTGTTTGAACAGTTACATGGAGCTAAGTATTTTACAAAACTAGATTTACGATCTGGTTATCACCAGATTCGCATGCACTTGGAGGATGTGCCTAAAACAACATTTTGAATGCCCCATGGTCATTTTGAATTCTTGGTGATGCCATTCGGACTTACAAATGCACCATCGACATTTCAGGCTCTCATGAATGATATTTTCCAGCCATTTCTTCGTAAGTTTGAATTGGTTTTTTTGGATGATATTCTGATATACAGCCAGAGTTGGGTGGTGCATATATCACACTTAAATGAAGTCTTCTCCATATTGCGCCATCATCAACTTTTTTTAAACCGTTCTAAATGCTCCATCGGTCAGACTGTCGTGGCATACTTGGGTCATCGAATTTCCATTGATGGGGTTTTTGCAGATCCAAATAAGATTGAAGCAATGATAAAGTGGCCGTAACCAACCATTATTAAAAGTTTGAGAGGTTTTCTGGGGTTGATGGGATACAACCGTAAGTTCGTGAAGGATTATGGCAAGATTGCCACTCCGTTAACAACGATGCTCAAGAATAATTCTTTCAAATGGACTTTCGAATCTATTACAACCTTTGAGTCCTTAAAATCTACTATGATGACCACCCCAGTCCTTGCTTCGCCAGATTTTTCAACACCATTTGAAATTGAGTGTGATACCTCGGATAGTGGAATAGGCGCTGTCTTACAACAACAGGGGAGATCAGTTGCTTATTTTAGTCGGACCTTTGCTGAACGACACCGTAGCTTGCCTGCTTATGAGAAGGAGTTGATTGCCTTGGCCAAGGCAGTGTCTCATTGGCGTCCGTATCTTTGGGGAACTAAATTCCAGGTTCGTACTAATCACTACAATCTTAAATATATCTTTGAAAAACAGATCACTACTATCCCTCAACAACGTTGATTGAGTAAAATTTTGGGATATGATTTTTCTGTGGAGTGTAAGGCTGGCTGTGAAGATGTTGTTGCGGATGCGTTATCTTGCCAATTTGATGGGGATGACCCCGTTCTTGTAGCTATTTCTATGCCTTTATTGGGCATCTTTGATCACATCCGTGAAGAAGTCACTACCAATCCTAATTTGCAGCAACTTGTTTCTAAATTCAACAAGGAGAATGTTAGAGTTAAGACGCATAAGAGATTTGCCAAAGAAGAAGAAGGAAGAAGAAACAAAGTCTAGATGAGATTAGAGGTTGGAACTTTCATTCATTAAGATATCTGAAATGCCAATAGGTCTTGATTGATGAACAAGGAACATAATAACGAAAAAGGAAATAAAACAAATGGTTGCAAGCAACCCCTAGGACCAGCCCGATACAGCCCCCCTGCCAACAAAAATAACAAACTCTCGATGCTCCCACATTCCAATCATTAGCTATATATATAATAGAATCTGCTGATGTGTCCAATAGTGCTGCCAATTCCTTTGCTGCCCTCCTTGTTCTTTGTTTCTTCTAGAGTAAACCTTGTAGGGCCATGGGCTTTTCTCAACAATCCTATCATTACCATCCCCTGGGAGACAAGCCTTGTCCTCAAGGCTGAAATTAGGAAATTGCCCCAACATATCAGCTTCATCTATCCAGGTTGCTTCATCTTCTGTCTTTCCTTGCCACTGTATCAAGAATTGGCGAACCGGCTGGTTGTTGAACAATGTTGTACGGCTTTGGCAGACCTTTTGTGGCTGGAGTAGAGGTTCTTCATTGCTGTTTAAATTCTCCAGTAAAGTATCTAACACGGGTGGTTGCCAATAACCCTTTTCCGCTGTGAGACATGGAAAATAGGGTGTATCTTGGCATCTGCAGGGAGTCTCAGCTGGTAAGCTACTGCACCAATCTTGTCAATAATTTCAAATGGTCCATAGAACCTGGCAGCTAGTTTGGCATTAACTCTGGTAGCTACAGCTTGTTGACGGTGAGGACGAAGTTTCAAGAGTACTTTGTCTCCAATAGAGAATTGGACATCCTTGCGCTTTTTGTTTGCATATTTTGTCATTAACTGCTGTGCCTTATGGAGATTAAACCTCAACTGCCTAATAATTTCATCTCTATTGCAAAGGTGTTGAGACAACGCTTCGACCCGAGATTCACCTGGCAAGAATTGATGTAGAGTAGGAGGTTTACGACCATAGACAGCTTCAAACGGTGTTAACTTGATGGCCCCCTGGAAATTGGTATTATACCAGTACTCTGCCCAACATAGACATTTGCTCCATGATTTCGGTTGGTCGAAGGAGAAACACCGCAAGTAAGATTCCAGGCTCCTATTAAGGACTTCTGTTTGTCCATTCGTCTAAGGATGATAAGAGGAACTGAACTTGAGTTGCGTACCCTGGAGGCGGAATAATTCAGTCCAAAAGCTGCTTAAGAATAACAGGTCTCGATCACTAACCATAGACCTCGGAATGCCATGGAGTCGAACCACCTCCCTGATAAACAGTTCAGCAACTTTTGCAGCTGTAAAAGGATGCTGAAGAGGGATGAAATGTGCATACTTGGATAGGCGATCGACAACCACATGGATACAGTCAACCCCATTAGACTTGGGTAATCCGGTGATGAAGTCAAGTGCAATATCTTCCCAAACTTGAAGAGGTATAGGTAAGGGCTGCAATAGACCAGCTGGTGATTGAGCCTCATATTTGTGTCGTTGACAAACAATACAAGAAGCAACAAAGTCTTGGATCATAGCCATCATCCCTTTCCAATAGAAGTTAGATGCAATTCTTCGGTAAGTTCGGAAAGCACCGGAATGGCCCCCCACAGCAGTTGAGTGGAACTCATAAATTAATTTTGGTATCCAGCTAGAAGACGATGGAAGGACTAACCTGCCCTTGCAGAAGAGACGACTGTGAATGATCGAATAATGTGCTGGAGCTGTGCTTTGGAGAGAGCGGAAATGATACTGGAAAGGTAGGCATCTTGTTGAATTTCAGCATTAGTAGTATCCCAATCAATCCATTGAGGAGTGGAGATGGTTTAAAGTGTCAAATCTTCGTCCTTGCGTGATAAGGCATTTGCTGCCTTATTTGTTTTGCCAGAGCGTTATTCAATGACGAAGTCATAACCCATGATTTTGGCTGACCAGTATTGTTGAGTAGGGGTAGAGACTTCTTGGTGCAATAGATGACGCAAACTACGCTGATCGGTTCGAATAGTGAGTCGTCGGCCGATAAGGTATGGTCTCCAGTGTTTGATGGCAAGTACTATGGCCATTAATTCATTCTCATAAGCTGATCTGGTTGTTGTAAGATTGCAAGTTGCCTTGCTGAAATAAGCAATTGGTTTATTATCTTGCATTAATACAGCACCAACTCCAGATTTGGAAGCATCGGTCTCAATAATGAAGGGTTTTGAGAAATCCGGCATAGCTAAAACTGGAGAAGAAACTATGGCAGCTTTCAAAGCATCAAAAGAGGCCTGTGCTTGTGAGTTCCACTGAAAAGCAACAGCTGTTTCTTTCTTTAGTAACTGAGTGAGCGGCTGTGCGATGCGTCCATAATTCAATATGAAGCATCGATAGTATCCTGTCAAACCCAAAAACCCCCTGACAGCTTTAATAGACTTCGGTATTGGCCATTGTAAGATGCTGGAAATCTTAGAAGGCTCCATGGATACACCTTGAGAGGAGATGACATGTCCCAAGTACTCAATAGAAGTTCTGCCGAAGGAGCACTTTTTGGCATTCAAGTGTAAAGAATGATCTAATAGCGGTTGAAATACAAGTTCGAGGTGGTGTAGATGGTCAGGCCAAGACTTACTATAAACCAGTATGTCATCAAAAAATACCAGAACAAACTTGCGCAAGTGCGGCCGAAATATGTCATTCATTACTGCTTGGAATGTTGCTGGGGCATTGGTTAATCCGAATGGCATAACCAGAAATTCATAGTGCCCAGAACGAGTCCGGAAAGCCATTTTGTGAGTATCGGAGGGAGCAACTAGGATTTGATAGAATCCCTGTTTCATATCCAGCTTTGAGAAGAATTGAGCTCCGTGTAATTCGTCAAGCAATTCTTGAATAACTGGGATAGGGTACTTGTGAGGAACAGTTGTTCTGTTAAGTTGTCGGTAGTCAACGCAAAATCTCCAACTTCCGTCTTTTTTCTTAACCAATAATACCGGACTAGAGAATGGACTAGAGCTAGGCTTGATGATTCCCGCAGAAAGCATATTAGCGACCATCCTCTCAATTTCATCCTTTTGGAGATGCCCATATCGGTAAGGTTTCACTAAAATAGGACCCTGTCCAGGTTGGAGTATGATTCGATGGTCTTGCGGACGACTGGGGGGAAGGTGTTTTAATTCCTCAAAAATTGCAGGGAATCAAGATTGGAGCTGCTGGAGTTGCTGAGATTGACTAGAGGAGAGGGTTGTTGAGTTGGCTAGATATGTTGTATCCTCAGTTAATTCCCATAAAAATCCAGAAAACTCAATGTCATCAGGAGCTACCTTTGAGATAGACTTAATGGAAGCTGAAGAACGGGACAATGAAGGATCCCCAATGAGAGTTACCCAATTGCCATTATGACTTAAGCCCATAGTCATTTTCAGCCAATCTACCTTGACTTCCCCCAAGGTTTATAACCAAGCAATACCTAAAACAATATCAACGCCGCCCAAAGGGAAAAAAAAGAAATCCCCTGTTATCTCAATAGAACCAAACTGAAGCTTTAAATTCTTACAGACACCTCTGGATTGAATCCGATGCCCATCACCTAATTTGACAAAGAAGGGAGGCGTGGGACTAATCATTAAATTGAGTGATTAAGCCATATCCCCGGAGATAAAGTTGTGGCTGGCACCACTGTCAATCATTATGGTGACCGATTGAAATGAGAGGTTGCCCCTGAGCTTCATCGTACAAGGTCGTGAAATGCCTCCTACTGAAAAGAGTGGTAAATCCAGTTCAGAGAAGTGAGCCTCATCTAGTTCGGTAGAGAAAGGATTAGAGGGATTGGGTTTCATATCCACAAAGAAACCATCATCTGTTAGAACATCATCTTCACCGCCGATCAAAGCTCTTAGTGACTTATTGGGGCACTCGTGTAAGGGAGAATAGGGTTGTTTGCAACCCTTGGCTCGAAGCTCTTGGTAATCATTATGGGAATAGTGGCGAATGCCACGAAATCTGCTGGTAGTGTTGGGTGGTTTTGGTGGAGCAGGAAGGGCGAGAGGTCGATTTTGGTGGGTTACAGTTTGTGTGTGGTCGTTTGATCGTGGGGATGGGGTGGTAGTGATTTCTGGCCGGGTCGGGTAAGTAACGTGATGTGGGGATCGGGTTGTAATTCGGATAACGGGTTTTGGGCCAAAGCCAAAACGCTGGGTAGTATGTGAGTCGCTAGCGTTTTGACGGTAGGTTTGTTTAAAAGAGGCGGAGGTCAGATTAAGCACGGCGACTTCCATTTCAACTTCACGAGCTGTGCGCAAAGTCTTGTATAACTCATCAGTATCAAACGAACGGATCTTTACCCATATCCCTTCCTTGAGTCCATTGAGGAAATAACCGATCAATTGAGGATCAGAGAGATCTGGAGCTTGAGTAGCTCTAAAGATGAAATCGTCAATATATTGGGTTATAGTACCCGTTTGTTTGACAGCGGCGAGAAGCTCATATGTGTTAGATGATATGTCTCCATTGTAAGTATTAATGAGCTCCGATTTGAATTGGGTCTAACTCAGTTGAGGATTTCGTAAACGCAGCAACCTAAGCCAATGAAGAGGTGCTCCTTCCATAGAACACATAGAAACGGAGACTTGGGAAACTGGTGGAGTGTTATGGAGTTCAAAGTACTGTTCTGCCTTTGCTATCCAGCCGACAAGGTCTACGCCATTGAAGGTAGGCATATCCAGTTTTTTGGGTATGAAGGATGGGTTGTAATCTGTAAAAGGTCTGGTGGTATGGTTTGTATGGGAAGATGTTTCTTCTTGGATGTTTGGGTGAGGATGGGTAGAGCTTGTAGAGATAATAGCAGGTGATTTTCCGGCGATTAATGTCTTGAGTAGGGATTTGATTTCATCATTATCAGCTGGGAGGTTTTGTAAGGTGGAAAGGGTGTCTTCAATGGAGGATATTTGTGCTTGAATTGCCGATACGTTCTTCTCTAACGTCTCTACTCTAGATTCCATCTTTGTTTTTGGCATCCGGCAGGTCAGACCAATTTGTTAGGGTTAAGAACGCAGCAGAGATTTGCCAAAGAAGAAGAAGGAAGAAGAAACAGAGTTTAGATGAGATTAGAGATTGGAACTTTCATTCATTAAGATATCTGAAATGCCAACAGGTCTTGATTGATGAACAAGGAACATAATAACGAAAAAGGAAATAAAACAAATGGTTGCAAGCAACCCCCAGGACCAGCCCGATACAGAGAGAAACCCCCTGCCAACAAAAATAACAAACTCTCGATGCTCCCACATTACAATCATTAGCTTTATATATAACAGAATCTGCTGATGTGTCCAATAGTGCTGCCAATTCCTTTGCTGCCCTCCTTGTTCTTTGTTTCTTCTAGAGTAAACCTTGTAGGGCCGTGGGCTTTTCTCAAAAATCCTATCAGAGAAGCTGTAGGTCCTTGGAAATTTTGTGATGGACTAATCTGCTTCAAAGATCGTGTTTACTTACAACCTAATTCTCCATTATGTGAGTCCATCCTCTCTTCACTCCTTAATATGGGTCATGAAGGTTATCAAAAAGCCCTTCATTGTGTAGCTGCAGATTTTTATTGGTAGGGTTTGAAGTCACAAGTTCAGTCCTTCATTCTTACATGTCAAGTGTGCTAGTGGCACAAAGTTGAGCACCTTCACCAGGTTGGCGTTCTCCAACCCTTGCCTGTTCCAACTCAGATTTGATCTGATATCTCTATGGACTTCATTAACGGTTTACCAAATTCGAATGTTAGATCTGTAATCTTTTTTGTTGTCGATCGTTTCTCTAAACATGCTCACTATCTTGCAGTTTCTCATCCATATACTGTAGTGTTGGTGGCTCACCTTTTCGTTGATCAGATTGTATTGTACGCTTACATGGCCTTCCAAAGACTATTGTTTCCGATCAAGATGTCATTTTCCTTAGTACTTTTTGGAAGGAACTCTTCACATTGTATGGCACTAAACTTTGTTTCAGCTCTTCATATCATCCTCAGACTGATGGGCAAATAGAGGTCGTCAATCGTACAGTGGAGATGTATCTTCATTGCTTTACCAGCGAGAATCCAAAAAAGTGGGTTGATTGGCTTTCTTGGGCGGAATTTTGTTATAATACCAACTTCCACTCATCTTCCAAGTGTACACTGTTTGAGGTTGTCTATGATCGCCTTCCACCGCTGCTTCTTTCCTACACACCAAACACTTCGAAGTTGGCTACCGTGGATGTAGCTCTTCGTGATCGGGATGCCATGCTTCAAATGCTCCATGACTGTCTCTTGCACTCTCAAACATGCATGAAAAATGCTTATGATTCTAAGCATAGACAATTGGAATTTGGTGTAGGGGATTTGGTGCTGCTTAAATTATAGCCTTATCGTCAGCTGTCTCGACGAGAACGCACCAACCATAAGCTCTGTCCCAGATATTATGGACCTTTCCATGTTCTCACCCGCATCGGTCAGGTGGCTTATCGTTTAGAGCTGCCCTCAAATTCTTGTTTACATTCAGTTTTTCACGTTTGTTATTTGAAGCCTTACCATGGTCAGTTGGATATTACCATTCAGCGTACACTACCACCGGTTCCTCGTGAGGAGATCCAACTTCAACCACAAGCTATTCTGGACCGTCGGACATTTCATAGAGTTCCTCAAGTGTTGGTTCATTGGCAAGGTCTTTCCCCAACTGATGCTTCTTAGGAAGATATTGAATACCAGGAAATTAACCAATGATAAATTTGAAAATCTAGGAAGAAAGATAGGTATCAACAACTTATCCAAATTTCTTTTCTAAGAAAAGAATTGGGTTCAAAGGACAAATGGATTTTCTTCCTCATTGAATTAATGAATTATCTTGGATCTATGTTGAATTGGTAGGTACATGTATCAATCAACTTAAGTTTTTGGTATGATGGCCGGTCAATTCCATTTGGTTAAGCCTTAAAACAATTCATTGCATTAATATTTATCCAATCCAATATTTTTTTACCTATATTCACTAGGTTAGTTTATACCCGACTCGCCAGGGATTTGGTGCTGCTTAAATTACAGCCTTATCGTCAACTGTCTCTACGGGAACGCACCAACCATAAGCTCTGTCCCAGATATTATGGACCTTTCCGTGTTCTCGCCCGCATCAGTCAGGCGGCTTATCGTTTAGAGCTACCCTCAGATTCTTGTTTACATTTAGTTTTTCACGTTTGTTATTTGAAGCCTTACCATGGTCAGTTAGATGTTACCATTCAGCCTACACTACCACCAGTTCCTCCTGAGGAGATCCAACTTCAACCACAAGCTATTCTACACTGTCGGACATTTCATACAGTTCCTTAAGTGTTGGTTCATTGGCAAGGTCTTTCCCCAGCTGATGCTTCTTAGGAAGATATTGAACACTTGCGGCAATCTCATCCATCGTTTCCGCTTGAGGACAAGTGTGCTGTTGGGGAGGGGAGTAATGTTACGCCTCCACAGATCTACAAGCGCTATACTTGTGGAAAATTCAAGCAACAAGACTCGGTGCTAACCCATTGACATTGACTGGCCCGCTTTCATTTTATTAGTTATAAATAATTCTCATATTTAGTCTTTAGCAGTTATTGATTTAGTCTTAGCAGTTATTGAGTGGAAACAATGTAATCCGTGGCTAACAGACGAACTTCCTATATATTGATTAATCAGAAAAGGGAAGGGGGTAAGTTATCTTTCCAAATTATACAAGGGTAAGAGATCAAAGAGTTCTCTCGATATTAATGAGTTCAAAATTCATGAAAAAATCAAACAAAAAAGGAAGATTAGTGAAGAAACATTTTCAGTCATCATCTGATTTTTCTGTGCAATGTCCAGTAACTCGATCCTACATTGGGGACCATAAAATCTAGCTTTGGGTCCTTCTCATATATATTTACCCATATTCTGCAACTCTTTTTTTTTTTTTTTGGCTCACTTAAATTTGTATCATCATTTTTGAGTTGGTTTTGTTTGTAGGTTAAGCTATAGTGCCTCTAATCCATTATGCATCTTACTACAGCTTAGACAAAAAATAGCTTCAGCCACCTCTGCAATAAAATCTGTTTTTGGACAGGAAGAAAGTATGCACGATGCTGTAAGTTTTGACTGTACTTTCTTCCTTGTCATTTTAATTGATAAATATGTTTTATAGTTCTTGTTCTCTCTTTTAATTTTTGTGTCAGGCTGACAAATTGGAGAGATTGAGGGATAGGATGATCAAAGTGCGTGAGCTTTTTCGCAACACAGATTCCACAGAATTTGTTATCGTAACAATTCCCACGGTACAGATTCTTGGAAAACATCCTTGGAAGTTGGCAACAATATGCATAAAGCAGTTCAGTCACTAAGATCAGTAGATGTTGATTTCGAGTGCACCAGATCTGTTGAGTTGAATTTTCTAACCAGTAATTTCAACTTGGCCTTTTGATGCAAGGTAATGGCAGTCAGTGAGTCATCAAGGCTGCATGCATCCTTGAAGAAGGAGAATGTTCCTGTCAAAAGGCTTATTGCCAATCAAATTCTTCCTTCTTCTGCCTCTGACTGCAAGTTTTGTGCAATGAAAAGAAAGGTATTTAGTTAGCTATTCTCATTATCAAGCGCAAAGAAGTATGTACGATGTTACATAGCAAGAAGGAAAATTAGTTTTGGTGGAGAATAACTAATACTAATCTTTTTTTTTTTTTGGGTTAATATTTCAGGACCAGATGCGTGCGCTTGACATGATTCGGAGTGATCCAGAACTGTCTAAGTTGACAATGGTCCAAGCTCCATTGGTTGATGTTGAGATCAGAGGTGTTCCAGCTCTTCAGTTTATTGGGGACATAGTTTGGAAATGAGCATCCTCATAATAATATGCCTAAGCTCTTGGACTCTTCGATCCTATTGGATGACTTTGGAAATGAGCATCCTCGTAATAATATGCCTAGGCTCTTGGACTCTTCGATCCTATTGGATGACTTATCCATACAAGGAACATGGATCTGCTTGACGATCTTGACTGTTTTAGTGAGCTGTAAGTTTGAGATCCTGGTACCTCCAATATTGATGAATCCTATGTGAGAGCGCCAACAAATTTATGTTTTGGAGCCAATATATCCTAGGAAGGATCAGAGACTCTTGATTTTCCTTTTTGGATGCTTTCTGTCTTCTTATCTTATTAATTCTCTTATTTTAATCTATCAATGTATAACATGTCAACGTTACTGGCTTAACATCTTATCCAAGAGCGTGAAATTTGGAAATATTTTTCTGGATGGTGAATATGCTTACTATCGTTAGATGATGTCCTCAGTACCAGGTAAAGAAACGAGCTCATGTAGGTTGCTGGATCTTCGAAACAGTTCCTACCAGGACCCGGAAGCATTGGGTTTTGTACATAAAATATGGTGGCTGAATAACCGACTTGGAGGTGGACTACATACCTTTCTTTAATGAGATTTGCGATAATAAATTGCTGTTGTTGAGGTAAATAATTAAAATGATTTCTTTGAACAAGTTGTAGCATATGGTGTTATTAGTCTGACCCAAGAACAAGAAGTTAAAAAGTTACAAGATCCTTAACTAGCTCTATGAGTTAATACCATCAAGTTGTATGAATGCATCGGGAATAAACGAGTGACCAACCCAGGTAAGAAGGAATATGTCAACTTGCTGTTAAGCGACTAACTAGGGTAGAGATAGAGGGGAGGACGAAAGAGCTTTGTTATAACTGCAATGGGCCTTATAATTAGTTTGAAATTCTATGAGTCACAAACACCTATACCGGGAATGAAGAAATAGTGAATCTGTCGATGGACCTTGATCGACTTTGGTAACACTCGTATAGCCGGTGGATAAAGCCTTAATAAATTGAATGAAATGTTAGGCTTACGTTAGTTTTAGAATTATACTATTTAATGATAAAATCATATCTCTTTTTATTGTAAAACTTGTTCAGTGATTCAAGATTTTTTAAATTCGATTATTTTTTATTTTAAATTAATGAGTCTTATTTAACTAAATTTGTATGATTTGGATGAGTAATTCATAATTATATGAATTTAGAGACAAGGTTAAGAATAACATATAAAATATATTTTAACAAAAGTTATCACCTAATGAATCTAGGAATCGCATGAAATCTTATTGATAAGGATGCTATTTACCTAATTTAAACTTAATTAGTTTGTTGAGTAACTCAAGGTCAACTAAATTTAAATGAGATCATAGCCTAATAAAGATATTAAAGTAATATTTCTGAATAATAGTGAGGACTATAATTTAAAGTAAAATAGAGGAGTAACCATATGCATAATTAAAGTCCTTGTCTTATTTGATAGTCATAGCATATAACTAATACCTGCTTTTCTTATATTTATATTTTGTTCTAACTAGAATTTATTTTATTCAGTGTCAACTATACTAAGTTAGTGAAATAAATTTCTTGGACATAAGTTATATTTGAGAAGATTTCTCAAAGTCAAATAGAAAAATTGCATGTCTATTATGTAATTTTGCTATTAAATCTATTGAGGTTTTGGTGTTAAAGTTTTAAAGATATGTCAAAATTATATAAATGACATGATGTATTAAAATTTTGAGTTTACTAATGTCTCATAAACTTTAATGACAACATGTAAGATATATGTCAACATCATGATAGCAAAATGCAAAAGGTTACATAGAATAGAGCTTAAAGGTATAGTACTTTGATGAAATTGTTTTAATCAATTTACTTTACTAATTAGAACTAGTGCCTTTGTTGATATATTTGATGATCGTGACTTCATATGCATGATCGTGATAGAGAGCAATTTCATAGAGTCGCGATTGTGACACTAGAAGCAAGATCGTGACAGAAGCTTTTCATATGTGACTTTTTCCATCTATTTTAGTGTTTGGGAGCATTTGTGGAACCAAACAAAGGGGAAAAACCCTAGTTACAACCCCAAGTCCCTCTAGGACTATTTAAGAACTTGAAAACACTCCAAAAAGGCAGTTGCCATCTTACAAAAGTGGATTAAACAAGTAGGATCGAGAGAGACGTCCAAATTTCTAGTTTTCCAAATCAAGTTCTGAAACGAGTTTTCTTTCTTTGCCTTGGTTATTTTCGTATTACTTGATGTGTAAACTAAATTTATAGATTTCTATTAAGTTTATGGTGTTTTAAATTTCATACTAGGGTTTATTATGTAGTTGTTTTGTGACTTTAATCATTATTGATTCAATACGTGTTTTGTGTTGTGTTAATGGCGCATGTTCATACTTTGGCAATAAATCGAGAGAGTGAGTAAAAAGTAATATGATTAATTTGTGCAACAAGAGTTGGTGAATTAATATGCCACAGGATTAAAAAATCAAATATCATTCGAAGAGAGATCTTATGTAAGAACTTGTTTATTCAATAGATAACTTCAAAACTAATTAAAAATGTTAAAGAAAGAGCTGTGAATTGAGAGATTGAAATTTTGGAATTTTCATATTCAATAAGGGTTAGTCAATTAGGGCTAATTGGTTGTGTCTTAAGAGAGAGTAATCAAACCCTTCGAAAATCTAAGATCAACACATAATTGCATTAATAATCATTAAGAGAACAAAATAACGAAGGAATGGATCCTATACATTCGTCCTTGATCATCCTTGAATAATTATGACATCTTAATTGCTAGTTGATTATTTACTTAATTTTATTTGATTGTTTAATTTATGTTATTTACTTTTGTTCAATTCATATTTCACTACCTTAGACAAAGTGAGGTTAACTTTTTTTTTAATTTAAGTCAATATGTGAGTGCAAAAGAATTGGAGCATATTAAGATTCATCCATTTGAAGAAAAGAAATAGATTAGAACATAAAAGATTGAACAACTTGTTCTTTGTTTGATACAATTTAAAGCTTCAAGAAATGTATGTTATTATTATTATTAAGTTGGATATAATTTATTGTAATTTTTTTAATAATTTAGTTTTATTGTTTACTAGGACCCTCAATAGAACAATTAGTTCTATAGATTCAATTTGCCTTGATCATATTGAATTTTTAGCGGATTGAGTTTTTAAGAAACTGAGTTTTATAGAAGAGAGTGACTTAAAAAGATAATCTTAGATGAAAAAGTATTGACGTGTCATTTAGTGCAATGAATTCAAATGATCATGATAGTGAGGCTCCCCAAAATAATGAGGATTTTGTACTAAATAAGAATTGAAATTAATACGATTTGAGTGGGTATTCGATTGAATGAAGTTCTAAGTTTTTATTTCTCCTTTTGTTTTAATTTTACTTATATTTGGTTGATATGTTAAATTCTTTATATGCAATATAGATATAATTGTAAATGTTTTTGTTTCAAATTTTACTTCTAGTTGATTGTTTCCTTAACACGAACTCTTATTGTATATTATAATTGTTAAATAGTCATGGATATTTATTATTATTTTTATTTAATGATTTGATGTATTATTTATTATATGATGAGATTGTAATATTTCAAATAATTTGTATTATTCTTAATTTTATATTTGTATGATCATTAAATGATCTTTTTTATATTAATTGTGATTATTATTTATATATAAAATATGTGAAAATAATATTAATAAAAATAAATAAATGGTTATTATTTCAAATTTCTATTATTGTAATTTTTAGAGACGTGGTTGATGCAAAATTATAAATTATATAACAAAGTATATTGATGAACTATTTTGCAATTTAAAAAATTCAGACGTTACTTTATAAATTTAGAAAATTATCTGAATCGGTTCAAAATCGTATCAAAAGCAAATCTAATACTAGTACTAATATAGTATTCATAACATTAGTAGAAACTACGATGAACTTAGTGAGAAGAATAGAGGATAGTTAGACAGTGAGAGGCAGCTAAATGAAGAGGGAAGGAGATGTTAGTGTCTTTGTTCCAAAATTTGATTCATTCATATATTTTCAATTACTAATAATGTTTATAACATTATCAACTTTATTATCCCAATAACTCTAATAACGTTATTACGTTATTATGCTCCAACGTTCCATTTTGCTTTAATAGCTCTTAATTCCTATTGCTAACAGATGCATTGTTTTTGTTATATACAAGTGTCACGCACATGTTCAATTTCACTGCTTTAGCTATAACATATTTGCTCATTTCTTTGTTTCCACTATCGTACAATTGCTTATTTTCTCTGCTTTTTCCATCCCTCGTGCATCTTTTATTTCCTCCACCCAACGCAAGCATTTTCCTTTACATACAAACACCTTACGCACGTATTTTATCTTATGTATTTTATCTCGCTCAAATTCTGCATTTGTCTGCCTTTTTTTATTCTCGGAGATAGTTTCTACTCTACCCTTTAGAATGCATCGAAGCTACTGGAGAAGACATTAACCTTGGGGTCAAATCTCATTGTCCTGTTACATCGTAGAGGAGGAATTTCTAACTTAGGGCAGTGATTTTCACGATGCCTTAAATTTAGATAAGCCGCTCCAATTTAATTATTACGGGTATTTTTGATAACAATCTAAGACAGAAACTTATTAATTCGTTGCTACTATTTGTTGGAAATTATTGTGATTTTGTTGCTGCATATTTATTTTGGTAGAAGTTTGAATACAATGCTATTTTCTTCGTATTGTTTGATTATTTTGTATGAGACATTTCTGCTTTTAGATTTAATATGTCGTCTGTAAATAAGACTAACATAGGTTCTACACTTACTGTTCCCTATATAAGTTCTGCCCCTATCATCGTAACCTAGAGGATTACACCTGACCTAACTAGATTATAGCCTCTAGATAGGAGAAAATTTAAATGATAGTATGAGAAAATTCTATTTTACTTTCAATAATATGAAATCGATTATGTATTATTCCAATAGATTCCTAATGACTATATCGACCCTAAGATAACAAAGGATAATAGTACCTTTAGGATAATGTTGCTCAACTATATGACAAACCCTTTGTTTGATATCTACTGCAAGTGCAAAACTCTAAGGAAATTTAAGATGCTTTAAAAGTGAAATATGGGATGGATGATGTCGATACTAAGAAATATGCAGTTGCTAGGTGGTTAAAATTTACCATTGTTGATGATAAGCCCATTATGGACCAATTACATGAGTATGAAAACCTAGTTGCTAAAATCCTTGTTGAGGTTATGAACATGTGTGAGTTATTTCTAGCTAATGCCCTTATTGAGAAACTGCTTACATCATGGAATGAGTATAAAAATCAGTTAAGACATGAAGCTTCAAGAGTTGATAGGGTATATAAAGATTGAGGATTCCAACTGTACAAAAGATAAGACCAAGTCACTCTTGTCTCTACTGTTAAGGCTCATATGATAGATCATAAAAATGTAGGTAATTTCAATAAGAATGGTGGACAAAACAAGTCCTTCAACAATAAATAGCATGGTCAGTTTAAACCCAAAAGAATTGATGGTGACTGTTGGTGGTGCCACAAGCTAGGCCATCCTGCTGCTCTTTGCCAAGCTAGAATCAATCATGAGAAGAAGGGCCAAGGACAAAAACCACGATAGTTCAGGAAAGGAAACTAAAAGAGATAGCAATGAGGTAACCAGAAGAATTTTGATAAGCATCAAGCTAATATGGTCGATGCTGGTGGTGATGACGAGGAGATCATTACTACTGTTGTGACCGAAGTCAACCTTGCTAGAAACTTGGTCGAGTGGATCATTGACACGGGAGCCGTATTCCATATCTGCACCAACAAGGACTTGTTAAGGAGTTGAATGATGCTATTGATGGTGAGTTCATGTATATGGGTAACTCCAATAGAGTTCTTGTTTAAGGAGTTAGGAAAGTCATTCTCAAACTCACTTCTGGAAAAGTTTTAGCATTAAAAAATGTTTTATTGTTCCTGATGCTTGTAGAAACTTGATTTCTGGAGCATTACTTAACAAAACTGATGTCAAAGTTACCTTTGACTCTAATAAGTTAGTTCTTACTAAGAATGGGTACTTTGTTAGTAAAGGATTTTGTAACGGGGGTTTATTTATACTTGACATTGAAATAAATGCATCTACTTCTTTTGCTTATATTGTTGAGTCTCTAAACCTATGACATTCTAGACTTGGGCATGTGAATGTGAGGTCAATTAAAATGATGCAAAGCTTAAACTTATTGCCTAAAATCACTAATGAAATGAAAAAATGTCAAATTTGTGTTGAAGCTAAACATTTTAAGAAACCTTTTAAATCAATGACAGAGAGAGAGTCATAATTGCTAGACTTGGTGCATACAGATTTGGGTGATTTTAAGAATTGTATAAATAAAGGAAGCATGAGATATTATATTACCTTTGTGGATGATTGTTCTAGATTTACTAAGATTTACTTATTGAAAAATAAAAGTGATGCAGAGGAAATGTTTACGAAATATAAAGTTGAGGTTGAGAATCAATTGGAAAGGAAAATTAAGAGATTAAGGCCTAATCGAGGTGGTGAGTATAGTACTAATTTTCTTGCTGATTTTTGTGAAAAAGTTGGTATTATTCATAAGCTTTCGGCCCCTTATACACCTAAATAAAATGGAATAGCCGAGAGAAAATATCGAACATTTAAGGATATGATGAATACAATGTTGATTTCCTCAAGATTACCAAATTTTATGTGGGGAGAAGCTATTCTTTCAGGTCGTTATGTTCTAAATAGAGTCCTTTATAAGAAACTAGATCAAACCCCTTATGAAATTTGGAAAGGATATTCACCTAACTTGCATTTTTTGAAAGTATGAGAGTGTCTTGCTAAGGTTACTCTACTTGAACATAAGAGGAAGAAAATTAGGTGTAACATCCCGTTTCCAGAGAACGGGTCCAGATGTGGTAAATTACCACATCTCATGCTCATGCAGTTGTAAATAGTGAGTGTTGTGCATATAAGAAC
>JANQBM010000222.1:17199785-17210202 GCA_025594535.1 Erythroxylum domingense | reverse complement strand
TTCTATAGTAATTGTACGTAGCGCTCCCTTATCTTAGGATATGTGTCGGAATGACCTACGGGCGTCCCGATGCGTACTCTAGGGTAATGGGGTGTTACAAGTGTAGTTTTAAAGAAAAATCTTAGTGATAGTATAAACCAAGCTATGTAGGCTAAAATTCTTAGTAATGTGATGTTCTTAATGAACTATTCTCATCCTGATATTATATACTGTATGAGTAGACTTAGTAAGTATACTCATAATCCTAGTCAAGAGCATTGGAATGTATTGATTCATTTGCTGAGATATTTAAAAGGTACTATGTATTATGAATTATCTTTTGGTGGTCATCCTCCTGTATTGAAGGGGAATTCTGTGCTAACTAAATTATAAAGAGTGGTGATATACACCCTATCAGTGGTTATGTTTTTACTTTAGCAGGAGTTACAGTGTCTTGAAAATCATTCAAGCAAACATGTATTGCGAGATCAACAATAGAGGCTGAGTTTCTGGCTTTGGAATTAGCAAAACGGGAAACTGAGTTGCTATGAAATCTCTTAGCGGATATCCCGCTTTGGGAAAAGCCAATTCTTTATGTGTTTCTTCATTGTGATTCGCAGGCTGCCATTCATGATTGGCATGACTTTACTGCGTTTGATGAGGTTGGATTATTTAATTCCTAACAAGTTTCATAACCCAAGTTTGAGTGGTATCGGCAGTACACATTTGATGAATTCACCTATGTGATTATGGGTCTTGTGAGAACATTTGGGCTATCTTTCTAGAACGATGAGACCAGGGAAATTGAGGTTGTTTATTTCTTTAACAGGTTTTGTCTTCAGTTTTCTTAAATAACAGGTTCAAGACTTAGTTAATCTGGTTGTTTGCTTATTTTTCTAAACTGTTAAATAACAAGTTCAATATGTAGTTCACTTGGTTGTTCGCTTATTTTTCTAAACTGTTATAATTTGTCTCTCAAATTTTAGACCAAGTGGGAGATTGTTAGTGTTGTTGTTCCAAATTTTGATTCATTCATATATTTTCAGTTACTAATAACGCTTATAATGTTATCAACTTTATTATCCCAATAGTTATAATAACTTTATTACATTATTAAGCTCCAACGTTCCATTTTGATTTAATAGCTCTTAATTCTTATTGCCAACGTATGCATTATTTTTGTTATATATAAGTGTCACGCATATGCTCCATTTTACTGTTGCGATTGTAACACATCTACTCATTTCTTTGCTTCCACTATTGTACAATGGCTCATTTTCTCCGCTTTTTCCATCCTTCATGTATCTTTTATTTGCTCCACCCAATACAAGCATTTTCGTCTTTATACAAACACCTTACGTATGTATTTTTTCTTATGTATTTTATCTCACACAAATTTTGCATTTGTTTGCCTTTTCTTTTCATTCCCGAGGATAGTACCTATTTTACCGTTTGGAATGCACTGAAGCTAGTGAAGAAGACGATAACCTTAAGATTGAATTCCATTGTCCTGCTACACCGTATAGAGGAAATTTCTGACTTAAGGCAGTGATTTCACAATGTCTTGAATTTAGATAAACTGTTCTAATTTAATTATTACTGCTATTTTCGATAACAAGAGATAAGGGTAAGTTAGTAATAATAAAAAATTTTCGATTTAATCCTAAATTTATAATTTCACCTAATATTTTCGATACAATAGTTTGGGTACGGTTTTTTGGGTCGAGACAATACGTTGTAAGTTGTAACCGGATTTAACCAGTTGCTATAAAGCCTGAGTTGTTTTACACTTTTTATTTTAATTTTAACTTTTCATATTCCACAATAAATAAAGTGAAGTCGAGGCCACAGGTGGCAAATTAACCGCGGGTTCGCATTAGCTGATAAGATGACGTGGCAAATTTCTTAAATTCAAGAATTAACTGCTTAAACGAACGGCAGCTTTAACAATATGTCACAACTCACAAGCCCTTCCGTATTCTTCTTTCCGTTACACCTTCTAATTTGCTCGAACGTTAACCCAACAGAACTAGGCAGGCACCTTTTGTTCAATTAAATAAATAAAATATCTAAATACTTTTCTACTATGAATCCAAATAAAAGATGGCCGTCTGTTTTGTAGGATTCAAGGCTTCATTCTAAGATCTTCCCAAGGCAATTGATTGAGGTTGCATCTTTTGGCTTTTTACTTGTTAGTTTGTTTTATTCTTTTCTTTTTGTGTTAGTTTGTTGTATTCTTTTCTTTTTGTGCTTTCTTCTTGCTTGCCGGTCCAAGTTTCTATTCAAGATTAAATTTAAGAACTGTGTTTCTTTGCATCATTGTTTCTGGAAAATTTTGGGCGACAAAGATTGATTCTTGTGTTTGAAATTCGTTTGATGCCGCTGATTGTTTGATTTTTCTCTATTATGCTTGGTGGGCTTCCTCGCGAAAGTTCGTCTTGAACCGAGAAAGTTGCAATTTTTTGATGATCTGAAGAACTTGTTTTCTTCTTTATATTTATCTATCTATCTATCTATCTAGATAGATAGATAGATAGATAGATAGATAGATAGATAGATAGATATATAGATTATTTGTAGCTGTACTTCTTTAGGTTTTACAAGTTGGTATATACCCTTGTTGGTTGAACTATCTATGCAAATTGAGTTTAGTGTATTAAACTATTAATAAGGAATTGTTGATTCCCAGGATGCAAATACCCTCTTTCTTGTCTTTTTTTTTTTTTAATTTCTTCTGCTTTAAATTTTAATTGCGTTGTGGTATCTTACAGGTTTGTTTTGTGCAAAGCTGAAGAGAGCATACCAGGTTTAAGAGAATCTACGAATTTCATATCATCATGATTGTCTATGATCAAGACCCTGATGTTGTTCGGTGGGGTCTCCATAATCTAATAGATGTTTGTTCTCTCTCCAATGCCGCCTCACGGAGCATTACACAGTATGATAGGGACACATCTGAAGTTGGGTATGTTTCAGAAGGTTTTAATCAAACGGGTACTATAAACCATGTGGAGAACGATGCTGTTATTGCACATGCTTTGCAGGAAGAACTTTCTCGGATTGCTTCTGCTCAAGCAGATGGGGTACATGATCCTGCTCAAGAATTGGTTCTTGGACAGTATTGGCTTGGTCCTTCTGGAGCATGTCATGATTCCGGTGATTTGTTATGCAGCTGCCTTTTAAAGTATTGCTTATGGTGGCTTTCTGTTTCTCTGCTGATTTGGTAGTTTTTCGTGGTTTCTAGATAATGGGAATGTTCAGAAAGTCTTCAGTAATAGTGATCATTGGTCAAACAAAGTAAACGATGATGTTTGCTGCCCAGAGGAGGCAGATAATTCTGGTGTGATGAATAATGAGGAGATGCTGATTCCTATTGCAGAAGAAAAGTCGTGGTTCGAAGAGTTGGGATATACTTTAGATATAACTGATGAGTCTGCTCTTGATGGTGAAGTGGGAAAGAGGTTAAATCAGATGGTGCCGGTTCCTGTAAGTATTGTTTATGAGAGAGGATTTTATTTTCCTTTAGTCCCTAGATTGTTCAATTAAATGAATTTTACTTAATTGCAGACTAGAAGTGTGTTCCTTGTGATTTCAAGTTTATTCCTTTTCATGTCTTTATCTTTTCCAAGTTATCAACTATGTATTAAGTGTATAGGCTAGGTAGATGTTTCTCCCATTAATTTTTGCAATACTTAAACAAGTAGGAATTCACTGCTCCAATGTGTTTTGGAGAAGGATAGATCTTATAGTAACTCCAAGAGAAGTACTTTAAAATCTGCTAATTGACTCCCTTATTTTGTTCTACACAGCATGTTCCGAGAATAAATGGGCAAATACCATCAGAAGATGAAGAGGTCTCTTCTCATCAAAGGCTACTGGACAGGTCTGGTTCCTCCTTTGCATGTTTTCTTGTAATTTACGTAATTGATCCACTATCATAAGAATTTATTATCAAGGAGAGTCTGGAATGATAGCAGGTCATTGTTATTACAAACTCTCATATTGGCAATGTTTAGGCAAAGTTTTATAGACTGCAGGGCATACATTGTGGACCTTAATTTTTGTTTTGATTTTCTACATTTGCATGGTTTACTCTACAAATTATAGTGCCAATATATGCAGTATTCTGGATTAGACCAAGAGTCACCAGTTTGCATGGTCTAGTTTTGTATTTCTTGATTGCAGCAACCTAAGGTCAATAATCACTTGCTTGAAGAAATGCATAGGATTCAAAGTACTTGTACCATTACATTAGTGGTAAACTAGAAATGTATTTAGGTTTTAAGGGAGACTTCAAACAATGATATGGTTTTCAGGTTAAAAGTATATGATCTGGTTGAGAACAAGGTTCAAGGAGATGGCAACTGTCAGGTTTGTTTCCTCCGAATTTAACAACCTATTTTGGCAGGATTAGCTAAGATCTTTTTGTTGCTCCTAAATGTTATTTACCCTGTTTCTCTGCATTTCAGTTCCGTGCTTTATCAGATCAACTCTATCGTTCTCCTCATCACCACAAACATGTTAGAGAACAAGTAGTTATTCAGGTTTGTTGAGATGATCCTGTAGCTGTATATATGGCTAAAAAGTGCAATATTCTAATCTTTATCCACATTGTTTCAGCTCAAAGCTCAACCACAAATGTATGAAGGTTATGTTCCCATGGCTTTCAGTGAATATTTGAAGAAAATGAGCAAGTTTGTTGCTCTTCTCCGTTCCTCTTTATTTTTTTTTAATTTTAAAAACTTTATGAAGTTTATACTTACATTGTTTATGTCATGGTTGGAATCAGGACTGGTGAATGGGGTGATCATGTCACACTACAAGCTGCCGCAGATTCTGTATGGATAACTCCAATCCTCCAATGTTTCTTTTTGTTTTATCAGCTAGAACTCTTTATTTTTAATGTGCATTGGAATTCTAAAATGAAATCTTATGGTAATTCAATAGTGTTATGCACATGAAGAGATATGTTGAAATATAATTATATCTGTAAACAACAACAATAATAATAATAACCCCAATGCATAAGGCTACTCGCTTTGAGACTGTCAGGAGAAGGACATCAATTGTACACAATCTTCCCTTTTTATTTTACAAAGAAGTTGTTTTTGTGACTTGAACTCGTGACCTTTCAGTCACAAAGGAGTAATTTTACCAGCCACCGATTGCTCCAAATATAATTATATTTGTGAGATTATAATAAATATGCAGCTGATAAACTCAACCGAGTTTTGAAATCTGAGGGTAGAATTTCATTTTACCTTTGCATGTTGTGATGCCGGATGAAACTAGATTTTGGTTTTATTTCAGCTAGTTCATCTTCTACCTATTTAGTTGCTTTTCTTTTTGGTCCATGATGTATTGCCTTATTTGGGAGTATCTTAAGTTGAGAACTAAACGTCCTCGTGTTACATAACTGCAGTATGGTGTAAAGATATTTGTTATAACATCATTCAAGGATACATGCTACATTGAAATCTTGCCACGCATTCAAAAGTCTGAACGGGGTAAGTCCTTCATTTCTTAAGATCTAAAATAAATTAAGAGTAATAAACGGTAAACTTTGACAAATCTTCACCTGTGCTGAATGCCTTTACTCCTTATCTTCTCTTGTCTTGTACTATTAACACTTTAGGTTTCTTTATATGCAGTTATTTTCTTGAGCTTTTGGGCAGAGGTGCACTACAATTCAATATATCCAGAAGGAGGTAAATTCAATTAAGAGGATAGACACGTCCGACTATTACATCATATTTCTTCTTCAACATAATCGCCTCTTCCAGGACTGGGATAGAGTACATATGTACACCGTTGGTTTTGAAATAAATGGCACGTAGGAAGAACCAAATCTCTCTTTAATCACATATTACGTCTCCTTGACGCTTTCGTTATGTTATTATGTGGGATGTAGTTCCAAAGTATCAATCTATATTTTGTTTTCTTTCTCAATCTCACTACGTTTATTGTCCGTATATCTGAGTGCTGTTAGTTTTTGGCTCATTTGTATTCTAGATCTACCACTATTGGAGAATAAAAGAAAGAAGAAATGGTGGATGCTTGGAAGCTAAGCCTAAGATGCAGTGGTAATTCTCACAATCAAGAGGCTCACAATGCAGTTTGATGAATTGAGATGGAGAAGAATCTGAGTATCTTTGGTTTTCCAATTTCTCTTTTTTGTGTATCCTTGTGGTCTCTTTATGTACATATTCAGCATTCATTTCTTAATTCTTTTTCCTTTTTCCGATTCTAGAGCTTGTAGTTTATACCTTTAGCTCTTACATTCAGAATGAAACTATACTTCATACCTTTGTTTCTATCAAGAGCTGAAGTCAAAACGATTGGTAACATTGAAATCTCGAAAGGAACCACCCTGTGCTGATGCCATGTTGTTTGGAGCGGAGCACAAACGGTAAAGGGAATGAGTTAGCAACGAGAAGAATAAAAAGTAAAATAAGAAAATGCTATAACTTGAATTATTCGCCCTGTCAGTCCCATGTTCTCTTAAAATTTCGTACTCTTTTTGGTACCATTTTTACTATGCGCTCGCGATAGTGTCGTCGTGTGGGTAATTTAGAAATTGAATTCAATTGATTAGCATAGCCAAAAAAACTAATAATTTCAAATTTTGAATTGAAAAAGAGACTTAAGATTTAAAGATTAATTTAAAGTTCAATGATACCATAAATTTGCTATTAAATAAAAATAATAAGAAAAATAAAATATAATTATAAATAGAATTCATTATAAGTAATAAATAAATATAATAATTCAGACTAAAATTTTGAAATTAACATAAAAATTAAAATAATAATAGTAATAATTAAAATTGTATTTTTAAATGAGGTAACCCTAAATTGTTGAATAATATTTAAAAATTTGTCACACTTATTAAAAAATTTTCATCAATATCTTCTATTATATTTAAATAAATTATAAATTAGTAATATATGAAATTATTTTTATTGTAACATATTATATTTTTAATTTTTAGATATATTTAAAATAAGACATCAACTAATTATCAATACATATTTATAATTTATCTGTCGTGATAAATGTATTTTTTATAAATCAGCTTTTAAAGTTTAATATAATTAAAATCCAGTTATAATTATTCTTATTTAATTTAAAAATCAATAAAATTAATACAATCAGTGTCAACTGAATTCCTCTTTTTACTTAGCTTTGACTATATTCTAGATAAATTATAAAATTAATAATAAAAAGAATAATCACTATAGAATTCAATTAATAGAATAAATATTTTTCATCATTATATTATAAATAATGTAAACAAGATCATTGACTCTTCAATGTTCCAAATAATTTTGTTTCTTTGTATGAGTAAATTTAAAAACACTCAACTTATGTTCACAACTTGACGTAGAAGTCATTTGACTAAGTAGTTTAATGGCAAGTTTTCTCAATATTGGAGTACTTTTATCAAATAATTTTTACCACTCATCTATATTTTAAATAAATAGTCATAAAAATATTGTATTAATAAGTAAAGGATGAAATTAGAAGAATGAAAAGTTACCATCATAAGTTTTCCTTTTGCAAAAAATCTTACAAAACTTACTAAACCTTCACGATATAATTAAATTTCATTTATTGCCTTTAATTGCTCTTCGTTAGATAAAAATATATTTACATTCAGTCACATCAAAAAGAGCTCGATGCTCTTCATTAGATAAAAATACATTTACATTCAATCACATCAAAAAGAGCACTCATAATATTAACATATGTACATGCATATCCATTATATAAGCAATAAAGATTGAAAAAGTAAGATGCTAAGTTGAATGTTTGAGTAAGATGCTTATAACATTACTAGTCAAGAATTTATATATGAGGCTCGTACAATTTCTCCTTTCCATTAAAAAAGATTAATAATTGTTTTGAAAACTTTTTATATGACGTCGTATACATGCCCTAAAGATGACTACTCATCTAAGTCAACTTTTCTCAACAACCTTATAAAAGGAACCAAAATCTTCCCTTAATCAAACAAGCGTTCCTAAATTTATTATCTATAATACTAGCATAAATAACTTTTCCTTTCACAACCTTTGATAACCTATAACTAAAAATGTGTTTACTTGTCGCTAGATTTTGAAACTTTTTACATTTATAAATGTAAGTGCAAACTTAATAACAACAAAATACACAATCTCAACCTCTTCTTCTTAATTTCTTAACCAATACAAAAATATAAGATAATTACATGCAAATATTGTGATTTTAGATATGTGAAGAAAGATTAGAAATATGATCCATATGATCAATATCTTTTAAAATGATATTTATACAATACGCAGCATATGAAGATCAATAAATATATTCATACTTTGATTGCAACAAATACCTAACTGATGCATAATTAGTTGCATTATCTGTAACGAAATACATAATATTTTTTGGTTCAATCCCCTTAATAATTTCATAAAATGATTCAAATAAAGTGTGAACAATGTTTACCATATCAGAAGCCTCTATAGACTTGATAAAAATTGTTGTAACATTATAATAAATAAAAAACTTAATCAAGGTTTGTCTTTGATTAGTCCATTCATCTTTCATAACAATATTTCCTATTATACTTATTTAAACTTATATGTATCCATAATTAACTAACATTCTTTTTTTAAATCGTGAACTAAAGGTACACAAATCTTATATTAAGAAGGTGCCTTAAATCTTGGATATGACATTGTTATAACATCTATTTCTTCTCAAATTAGGACAAATTAAAAGCATTTAAAGGAAACCAAATACGGTTGGTGTGAGTGGTTTAGCACTCTCATCACTTAACCAGAGGTTTCAAGTTTGAGTCTGAGAATGAAGAAACTTATTTGGCCAACACTTTACTCCTTACGGGCTAATTCAGTGCGAGCGGGGATTAGTCTGAATGTGGATGACTTAAATGCATATTTCTATAGTTAGGACCCTTCTAAGACATCTCATGGGCTAACAAAAAAAAAGGTATTTAAAGGAATACATTAATAATAAAACCATCTAACTTGGGCTCTTTTACAATGCAAAACAACCTTAATACTAGTAGGATGGTTTTTTTTTTCATTATATTAATTCCCCTTTAAACATTCTATCATAAAACATATAATTATATTAAATATTTTCAAAGATTTTTTATAAGAAGAAAAAAAATTATATATTGGATCAACCTTATCATGAGTAGAATACGTTAAGTTCATCAAATTTTTTATGATGATTTCATATTTTTCATTATAATTTTAACCTAAAAATACGATAAAATAGTTTACAATATGATTACCAAAATAGTCAAATATTCTTTTATGATAAAAGTTTTCATTCTTTCAAAGCTCAATGTTTGTTGTTGGTCATCTTTAGAAAATGGTTTTTCAAGTGGGATATACACCATTGATTAAAGTTTTAGTGCTTATGATCCTAGACTAAAGTGTTAAATGGATATAAATTCAAAATGCAAACAGAGAAAAGGTTGGTAATTATATATTTAACAATAGAAGTATGATAGAACAATTCCAAATGTTAAAGAATTAATTAAAATAGAAGAAGTTATAGACTATATAGTTTCTTAAATAAAAATATGAAATATTAGGCTGCCATATTTATCCTTAATGACAAGGCTTGCCTTCCACCTTTGTTTCAAAAGACCATAACAAAATATGTTAAACTACGACAAATAGGAATGTAACCCCACTTGAAAGTTGAAACCTAAGAGATAGAGAGCTAATAATTGATAATACTAAATAGAAATTTAAATTGTCTTATACATCTATCATTATTGATAACACTAAATAGAAATTTCTTATTAGATATTTACTTTATTTAAATTGTTAAAGGGATAACAATTGATATAACTAAATAGAAATTTCTAACTTAAATATCTACTTTATTTGAAATACTAAATGTAACATTTTTAACTTAGATATTTACTTTATTTAGGATAACTAATTAAAAATATAATTTTTTTTAATTTTGGTGTTCAATTTTTTTAATATTTTTAATTATCTAAAATTTAAAATTAGATAACTTAATTCAAAAGATTAAATTTATTAACATTTCATTAATTTGATTGATAGAAAAATTTATAATTGATATTTGAGGCAACAGCGTGACTTTTGGTATTCGTCAATAATAGTTTTTGATCTCTTATGACAAAGATATTAGTGATAATATATTTCAAATACAATCACTTAGATAATGCTGAAAAAATATATGAGGAAAAATATTTCATAATTTCTATAAGTATTGTTTTTAAAGTTGTTGTGGTAGTTTTATCAACAAAATGTGAATAAATGATATTAAATTTTTTATAATTTATTAAAAATAAATAATTTTGATCCTCAAGCTTAGGGATGTCAACGGGCCGGGCCAGGCCGGGCCAGGGCCGACGGTGGCCCGACCCGGCCCGTTGATATTTTGCGTCGGG
>JANQBM010000222.1:17174745-17199735 GCA_025594535.1 Erythroxylum domingense | reverse complement strand
CGGCCTGGCCCGCCGGGCCATGGGAGGACCGCGGGCCGGACGGGTCGGCTGGCGGCCCACCATTTTTGAGGCCGGGCCGGGCCGGGTTGAGGGCGGCCCGGCCCATTGACATCCCTAGCCACATTAACTATTACAAATTTCATATGGATGCCAAATGTGCATAGTTTTCTACATTAGATATTAATCTATTTAATATTAAAAAAACATAACATAACCTAATCTTCCTTTTTGCTCCCCCTATTTTCTTTTATTTGGTTGTCCTCTATTTGTCTTACTTGTCTGCACTTCTTCTCCAGTATCAAGGTTTTTCTCTCTTCTTATCCCCATTCTTGTCTTTCTTCTTATTTCTCTTATTGACTTCTCCGCCGTCCTCACGTTTTCCGGTTTCATTATGTTATTTTTGTTTCTATATTTGCAATTTAACAAACATTGATTCTAATAACCTCTTTTTCTCTTGATTTTTGTTATCCCGCCTGGCTACACTTCTTCTTCGGTAATGATTTTGTCTTTCGCTCAACTCTCTCTTGTTTATCTTATACAAGTGATAGCTCTTTTCTAGCAATGTCACTTATTTGAATATTAATGCAATAGTAGCCTTCACTTTTTTTTAATATGATTACAATTATAGTCTTTACTTTGTTTGTATAGTCTAAACACTATTTATTTAAATTTACTTTGTTTATATAGTCTAAACACTCTTTATTTATGTTCTAAATGCTAAGTTGAATATCTTGTGCTTTAGTCACTACATGTTGATGGTTATATTTTCTATAGATCATTTTGACACTAATATTTTGCTAAATTTTTTGTGGGATTTGTTCTAAGGACAACAACTGAAGTTGATGTAAATAATTTACGTGATATGCAATATGAAACAATTAATGCTTGAGATATGTAACTTTCATGCACACCTTATATGTAACTTTCTTGTGTTTTGATCATTATATGTTGATTCCGATAACTGAATATTAAACAACAAGCATATTTGTCAGTAACCTTAGTTTGTTTGATGACCTCACTTTGTCCAGTGATTGTGATTGTCTAACAACCTCACTTTGTTCAGTGTTAAGGCTTGTCTATGATTCATAGCTTTTTATGTGTAGATTTATAATTTTTATATTTAAATTTTTTTTGGTATAAATCCTTTAGTAATCTCATTTATATGTTCTCAGACTTCATAATGAGAGTGATTTTAGTTGTGTTAAAACCTTCATTTTCAATTTGTTTTGCCAATAGATAATGTAAAAAGCTTTGCTTCTTTGCATATTCTTTCTTTCTTCCTATTTCCCTTTGTCTTGTGGCCTATTAAAGAGGCCAGTAGTCATATGTTGGGTAGGTCTTGTGACTAAAAATAAACTCACAATCACCCCATAGATGGTATTACAAGTGAAGATGCTTGCGCATATTTATTATTAAAACTTACATTAACTTTCTTCATTACAAGAATACATTTGACATGCTTATAAAATAAGTTTGGAAAATATTATATCAACTTTTGACACTTTTATAAAATACATTTGGAAAATCAAATGATTAGGACTAGTTTTTATTGCTTAATCTTTCCATTATATTCATGAAATCAATAATTGGCTCCGGTCTATATGGGGTCTTAGGGTCTATTGCTATGTTTTTTATGCAATTTTGCATGGTGGTCCTCTACTAATCTTTTTCATTTTATAGGCAGTCATTGTTTGGACATGTTCACGTTTAATGCAAATGTGGTCCTTTGTAAAACGTTCTTCCTAGTGGTCCCCTCTTAGAATTTGATGTATTGTTGATTCCCTATTGATTTTTGTTGTATATTTTCACTTGTAGACTTTTAATCTTTTTCATCTTTTACTAATTATTTTAAAAGATTCAATTTATTTCCTATACAACTAGTTTTGCAAGTCACAATGTTGAAATCTTTTGTTAGTGTCTTTGTACCTGCATGTTTATATTTTTAAAGCATATCTTGTCTAATTTTTATTGTTCGGTTTCTACCCTTTGTACCTATTTAGATTTATGTTTCCATAGTTATATTGCTAACATGTTTTATTGAAAACTAATGATACAGTTATTTGTAATGTAGACATTGATAAAATTTGAATTTTACAATGGTGGGGTGCTGGAAAGACATGACAACAATAAATATGTTGATGGCAAGATTAAAAAGAAGAAGGATATGAGTGTTGATGAACTTAGCATGCTAATTTTAAAAAGCATTAGAAGATAAAGGACGTAGAGTAGTATGTATGTTTTACAAATTTCCTAATGAGTCCATGAGATGCTTAAAGGAGTTAAGCTTACATTA
Organism: Erythroxylum domingense; assembly: GCA_025594535.1. Taxonomy (NCBI): domain Eukaryota; kingdom Viridiplantae; phylum Streptophyta; class Magnoliopsida; order Malpighiales; family Erythroxylaceae; genus Erythroxylum; species Erythroxylum domingense. The sequence continues at coordinate 17,197,442 of JANQBM010000222.1, read as the reverse complement.
TGATAAGGACATATTGGTAATGTTCAACCATATGGAAGAATTGAACTACCACAATGTTAAAGTCTACTATGAGCATGATTATAAGTATCTTACAATAGATGGTGAAAGTTTGATTTTGATATTAGCAATGAATTTGAAGCTAATAGATAATATAATATGAGTATGAATGATGAAAATTTTTTCTAAGTTCAAGTGGAACAAGATGATGAAGATTTGAATGTGATGATGCTCTAGATTTGAACGCAACATAGTTGGTTTGAATACGATAATGTTCTAATGAGGTCGGAAGTAGTGGAAAGGATTGCAATGAAGGTTGTGACTATTCTAATAATCCACAAAGCCAATAAAGTTATGTAGAATAACAAATTCTTATGTACAACATCAAAGGTTCCTCCAATAATATTGTCATCTCTGATACAGCCTCAAAGGTTCTTTCAAAGTGTCATAATCCATATATAAATTCAGCTAACCTAACTCCAAAAACCTATTGGATATACGAAAATGTGTCAATACTAGAAATAGGTACATTAGACATCCAAGAAATTTAATCACATAAGACCTAAAAAAACAAAAAATACACATATTATATTTATGTTGAATTTGCATTATGTAAATGAATCAATATATATACTTAACTCTTGTGAGCAACAATGAACCTTGTAAACAAGACTCTTACCCCAACACATAAAAGATGTTAGATATAATTTTTTACAATTACAAACCTTTAACTTATTTACCAATACTAAATATCTACAAGAAACATAAATTTTAAATGTTGATTAAAGTTTGTATAATAATGGCATTGTTAAAACTATAATTGAAATATTTACTTTTATATTAATGCACTAATAAAAAAGTTGACTGATATTAGGTTTTAAAGTTGATATCTATAGGTTCATCTTCTCATTATAATTGGGGCAATTAATATAAGGAATCTGAAATAACATACAAATTACCATATAAATTAAAATGAAATAAAATCAATATACCATATATAATAAATATTAATATTGTTTTACTAGTGAACATAATGCTTTCTTTTAATAAAATGGAGATTATATCCTTTTAGCTTCAGCTAAATTATTAAAACAACATTCTTTAATTCATTAACGACACCTTTACTCTTCCCATTTTAGGTATATACAAGGTGCACAAGCATCAAAAGCTAAATATATTTTGTTTTCGACTATATTTATTTTAATCCTATTACAATATCAACATATGAATGATATACTAATATAAGATATCATATATGAGTAAATAGAAGATATCCAGTACTTGAAATTTTAAGAAAATGTTGTGGCCTAATTAAACTACCTCCTAAGGGCTATTTTGACATGCTTTACAAAGTATATTTTGCTTTGTAAAGCATATTCGATAGCAGAATATAAAACAGTCAAGTTTGATATTGTGCAAAATAACCTAGAAAAGTAAACAAAAAAGAAGAATATACATCAAAGTAGAATGAAAAGACAAAAACAAATTGGAACAAATATTACCATTCACACACTCCATTAATTACAGGAATAAGCATAGATTGGTATTATTTTAAAACTATAGTTTAGTGATACACCAAAGATAAACACCTATCCATGTCTGAGGTATGCATGAAAGTTACAAATTTCAAGCATCTATTGTTTCTTATTGCATAACACTTGAATTACGTACATTAACTTCAGTTGACATCCTTGGAACAAATCTAACAAAAAGTTTGGCAAAACTACCAGTGTTGAAACAATTTGAAGAAAATAAATCATCAACATGCAATTACCAAAGCACTAGACAATTAACTTTAGAAACAAATCAAATTAGTAGTCAAAACTTAAACAAATAGTGTTTAGACTATACAAACAAAGTAAAGATTGCAATTGTATTCATATTAAAAAAAGATGAAACAAACAAAGTGAAGATTGAAATTGTATTCATATTCGAACAAGTGAAGTCGTACAAGAAGAAAGAGTTTAATGAAAGATAAAATTATTATCGGAGAAGGAGTGTAAGGAAGCAGGACAACAAAAATCAAGGAGATGAGAGAAATTGAGGACTACTAGATGGGAAAAAATTAGGGAAAAAGGAAGATTAGATTAGGTTGTTTTTTATTTTTTCTTTAATATTAATTAAATTAATATCTAACATAAAAAAACTATATACAGTTGACATCTTCGTGAAATTTGTAACACCTGACATGACTTGTCATGTTAGAAGGATGAAATAAGTGCACCAAAAGTCACCCCAAATCTTTTGTGTCATCAACCCAATGTTAACCATGTGCCACTCTATTTTAGCCATCCATTTAAGTGAGCCCCATATAAATAGATCGTTAGGATGAAGTGACACAAGGTTGGTATTGGGTTAGTGGCACAGAGGATCAAGTCCCACCAAAAGCTAGTTAACAGGAAAAAGGATCTTCCCTCTCTCTTTTTTTATCTTAAGAGTCTTTGGTTCAATTCATTCCCAATAATAATAAACAATAAAAGAGTTGATCCTACATTTTGAATAGCAAAAAATGTCTGAGAGCGTAGAGAACCTTAAGAGGGATTTCTTTAAGGACAAGAAGCTCCAATTCAATTCAATTCAAGTTAGAGAGTGAGTCAAGATAGTCAGCCACAGAGCTAATTTTGCTGCATCAATTTTTATAACTCCCCACTCATTCAAAAAGCCTACATCTATCGTTTAGTAATTAAATAGGAAGTTGCTTAAGAAGGACCTTTGTTTTTTTTTTTCTCACAAAGTATTTTAGGAAAATCTTAATTATAAAAAGGTGCCTTTAAATTATTCATATTTAGACTAATTTTTACTTACATTAAACCAGTTTGTAAAAAATAAAATACTGATCAAATAAATTTTTTTATTTTTAAAACTCGAACATGAGAACTTTATAAAAGGACTTTGGAATTAAATGTTGTCTCCCAACGAGAAAGGTCTTAACCCTGTCAAACAAGTCAAAATAAAAACGAAATTGTCTTTATATTTTGGTAATTATTTAAGAGTCATGTTTATCCTTAGATGTTATTAATAAATTATACAGCAATCGCAATCGGAAAGTAATAAAGAAAATGGCTAGCTCATCCGTTAACGAAAATTTTAATGTTGGATTTTTTTTGTGAAAAATTAAAAATTAAAAATTATATTATATTATTTTAGAATTTAAGATATAATTAAAAAATTCAGTATATTTTTTTTTTAGGTAGTTAGGTGTAAAAGAATTGGTTTCCAGATGAACCACGTAGCAACAAAAAACTGGGGCTTACTACTGGAATCTTTGCTCAAACTCAATCCGTGTCATTTTCCGTTAAACCCTAAACCCCATGCTCCTCAGAAACCCTAAATTGTCAAATTATCTAGTCACAATCTCGCAAAATCCGTTCTTTTTTCTCTTACACAATGAACCGAGATGCTCTCCGTACACTTATGTCCAGACACAGAACTATGTGAACGTCTACATGAAATGGAAGAAAGACTCCTATTATGATTCCATAGAGCACATACACAAGTCTACAGAACTCAAAAAGATCGTATCTTTTAAAAATGTTATAGCCGGAGAACCAGATGGTTGCATCCCAATCTCTTTTGTTTCAAAAAGGGGATCGGAGTTCGACCTTAAAATTAAGGTTGCTAGATTTTTGAGGCTGTACCCATCAATCTTTGAGGAGTTTACTGGTCCCCAATACAATTTGCCTTGGTTCAGACTGACCCACGAAGCTGCTGATATCGATAGCCAGGAGAGAAAGATATTCGAGGAATGTAAAGAGGATTTGAAGGACAGATTGAAGAAGTTTATATTAATGAGTAAACGAAAAGTCTTGCCTTTGACGATCATACAAGAGATGCTATGGTATCTGGGTTTGCCTGATGATTTTCTGCAACACCCAGATAAGAATTTCGATGAATCATTAAGATTAGTGGAGCTGGAGAGTGGTTTAAAGGGTTTAGCTGTGGAGATTAACGAAAGGTGCTTGTCAGTGTTGCAGAGAAATGCAATGAGACAAGGGGTGTATTCTGGAGAAGCGACAGAGGCAATTACATTTCCTTTGTTTCCATCAAAAGGTGTGAGATTGAAAAGGAAGATTGGTGATTGGCTAAAGGACTTTCAAAAGGTTCCATACGTATCACCATATGAGGATTATTCACGTTTGGATCCTACCAGCGATGTTGCAGAGAAAAGGGTAGTGGGATTTCTTCATGAGCTACTTTGTTTGTTTGTTGAGCATTCTGCGGAAAGAAAGAAACTTTTATGCCTGAAGAAGTACTTTGGGCTGCCTCAGAAAATTCACAAGGCGTTTGAAAGGCATCCGCACATGTTTTATTTGTCATACAGGAACAAAACTCGAACAGCTATACTTAAGGAGGCCTATTGCGATGAAGCGGCTGTGGAGAGACATCCCATGCTGGAGGTCAGGAAGAGGTATATTGATTTGATAAAAGCTTCTGAGAAAATTCGCAGAAGTGGAGGGGTAAACTGTTCATAGGTCGGCGCAAGATTTGGATTTTAATTGTATTATTGAGCAAAGAAGACTTAATGCTAAATGCTGATATACAAGTGGGCGTGTTAAAACAGAAGATAAATTTAGGTACCCACTCTTACCAAGGATATTCTCATTTAAGCCTACACAAATTCACGAGCATTTGAGTATGTAAGGAATCAAGTTTATGAGGCTGTTACTTTTCTTCTTTCCTAATTTTGCACGAAATTGTATTGAATGCAATAAATCGTATACTAAAGAAAGTAACTTGGATAGAATAAGTTGAAATATAACTATATGTTTGGTAAGTTGAGGATATAATTAAGTTCGGGTATGCTAATTTTTCAAAGTTACCCTTTTTCCAGCCTCATCTGAAACCAACTTAGTTCTCACAAATCAACCACAAACCATTGCAGTTGGCCTATATGAAAATCTCAGGAGTCCTTGTTCCGTAACTTTTAAGGATGTTTTAACTATTAATAAATAATTTAAAGATAAAACAACGACACTAACTTTAAAGATATAAATATATATATATATACACACATATATAGATAGATAGATTTATTATTATGGATAGTTGTAAAGAACAAAGAGCTCTTTTAGCCCACTCCATTTACTCTTTTTTGGTGCTATATGCAACAAAAGAGAAGAGAGTATTGGGCAATGCCAAAACTATAGAGAACAGGAAAACAGGCTTCCCAAATCTTCGACCTTTCACTGTTGATTTGTTATACAGTCCGTAAACACTATAAATGTGTATTTTGTACCTAAGAAGTGACAAGAAATTTGAAATGATTGAACTAATGTCAATAAAAGTATACCTTGCCCTGCCAAGAATGTCCTGTTAGTTCTGTCAAATGATGCTAAAACTAAACCGTTTGAAACGCCTGGTCTGAGCTTCTTTTCTTTCACACAGAGGACAGCGGCAGAGATTTTTACAACCAGATCAGATCTATAAATGATGTACAAGAACAGATAGAGGAACGAAATTCCGCTACTTTTAGAAAAAGAAAGTGCTACCCTGATTTATTAGGTGTCTCCAGACTCCAGAAATGGAATTGTCATGTAAAAATACATAAAGGTTAGATGGGGGTCACAAGAATCACATGCAACTATCATCTTTGCTGTAAATTAACTTGCATCTCGATTTCTTTGCTCAAACGAAATCCAAATAGAAAAAGATGGAACTTTTTCCCATTTTCTTAACATTAAGTTTATTTTCTCTTTACATACTATAGACAATTTTCTAGTATTTCCTGAAAGACTAAATAAGCCAATACAAACTGTCTCTATGATCTACCTACACTAGCCTTTCCCATGGAGTCTACTGAATTACATAAGATTGTATTTACACATATCAGAGATGAAATCATCTTATTCGGTAGGCCAGTTAATTTCATGTTTATTTACATCTAAGATCTCCATAGAAAATAATTAATTGAGTTGATAGCTGATGAAAACCATCCTCTACGAATTAACACAGGAAAAAGAGAGTTACTCAGCATTTCCTGATTAAAATGTAATCTACGATCAGAATGATGATGACAGTCCTATGCGCCTTTCTGCAAATCAAAGAAGATTGATAAGCAAACCAACTATAAATACTCTAGGAAAGACAAGCAGCAAGAAATATCCACTATAAAATTAATTCTTTGTGCACAAGCAAGGATCTCTAACCTCCAGTAACGATGAGCTTCTCTACACGCGAAACAATATGTTTACTGTAAGTGAACCTCTTTAGTGAATTCAAATGAACCTTGATACGAGAAAGAATTATCTCAAGATTCTGGTCATCACAGGTTTCAATAACCTTTTGCACAACGTAATTTCCAAAAGGATCTTTCATCATGGCCTGCAGTTTCAAGTGTAAAAGCAACAAGTTAATTCGTCAAGTTTCAAACTCACAAGAAAAATGCACCAAAGGTAAAATTGTTCTCATTAATCAGAACACAAAATAGTTCAAAAACCGTGCTGACACCTATGTTTCAAACTCAATTATCTATTTAATTATAATGCACAGGATTGCTGGACTATAAATGATGAAACATATGCATTAACTAAGCCGTTGAACTTATGGCTAGTTGTTTGAACGAGGTTGAATTTTTAAGTGGTGGAAGAACAGTTTGAGTTTATAGTTAATGGAAGAATGATTTTATTGGGTGATGAAAAAATTTCGGAAGTCAGAAATTACAGACTGTACTATCTCGTATTATTGATAGAATATAGATTCACTGCTGTACTCTATTTTTGTTAGGTTACTGCACAGTATAACAAGGCCAATTAAGTGTCCTGATTTCTTTTTCTTATGCATTTTAAATGTATACTAAGAATCTATACTCAACATGGCGGCCCCAACCTGCAAGGGCTCATTTTCATCGGTGGAACCAAGCATCTCGTTCACCAGGAGTTGACGCTCCTCAGCACTACCAAAAGTCAAGCACTTCTCAACAACGTTGGAAGCAAATTTCTGCTGACTCATATTTACTATTTGTCCTGCAAGCTTGCTAATAATAGCAGACCGCTGATTTTGGTTACCATGTTCCAGAACATGCTGTCAAGCAAAAGAGAGAAGGTCAGTCTCATGAGCGTGTACAGGGTAGAACAAGTATGGTTGAACATGAGCATTCAAAAAAGCAAAGAGCAACCTAAGAAAAATCATGCCCATATTATTTTTGGATAAACCCAATATGCCAAAACCAATCAACTGTAAAAAGGACTCGTCCACTCAAGTCAATATTAGGACAAGAAAAAAAGAGAGTCCTACCTGAATAACATAATTACCGTACTGGTCTTGTGCCAGAGCACAAACAGATTGCATAATTTCATCCATAATAATTTGCTGGGTCTTTAAATTTTTACAATGTTCTAGGACCCTCTGTTTCAGAAGAAACAATAAATAAATAAATTTTTTGAAATAAATAAATAATTGATAAACCTGAAACAGTAAATCTGCACAAAGCCCAGAGATTCCTAACCTGAATGACACGACAGCCATAAGGATGGGTGGAAAGTGTCACAACTTGTTCATAAAAGGATGAGATGATAAACTGAATTCGATCTTCAGGGACACACTCTATACATTTCTGAATAACATGATTACCATTCTGATCACGAACACATTTCATTATAGAACCATCAAGCTCTTCCACGATTTGAGTTTGGTGATTTACATCAATCACCTCCAATGCCTATGGTAAAAATAAAATCACCAAAAACAGGTTCAGATTCAAAACATTAAAGCAGCAACTAACAAGTTCAAGAGACATTAGGTGAAACAAAAACCAAAAGAGCTAGCACTACAAGTGAAATGACTTTTCTTATTGCACTTGCATTGACTGATTTCAAGGACATAGCACCTGTCTTATATGTAACATATCAAAGGTACTTTTTTTTACTTAATACAACAGAGCAGCATATTTTGTGTTCAATCATGTGAAATCAACCCTCAACAAATTGTGATCAGATGCAAGCACAGGTGTACATAAAATTATGATTAAGTGGCTGTAGAAGGAACCTTTTGGATTACTCTGCACCCATACATTTGAAGGCTGAGTGGCAAGACATGACCAGTAAGTTGGCTGGCTAACTCCAATCTTTGATATTCTGTACTATGCTCAAAAAACTGCACATTCAAGAACAAGAATGTAACTATGAGACAAATGATAGCTACTTGGCTGCTATATTTCCAATTAAGAAGAACATGCCTTCTGTATGACGTAATTTCCAAACACGTCAGTCATCAAGACATGGGCATGAAGAATAATCTCTGGGAATATCTTGTCTTTTTCTTCAACCGTGGCAATTTCTAATTTCTGTTGAATAAAGCGACTACCATACTGGTCCATGCTGCATTTTCAACATCATGCAAGAAAATATGTTAAGCTTAGTACATAAATGCCTCAGGAGTGAAATAAAAGTTAAATCAAGTGATGGCATTACCTGAATTTAGCTACATGGTTAACAATGTCTGAGAGTTCAAAGGACCTTGTCTTGTTGGTCTTAAACTCATCTAATAAAGCGGAAACATATTTCTTTTCCACATTGATGCGAGTATCAGAGTTCAATGAACCAGTGGATAGTGCCTTTGAGTTTCTCATTGTGGAATTAAATCGTTCAATTTGCTCATTCTGAAAACTTCCAGATCTGGCAGAAGGAAGTGCAAAACTTGCCACAGAGTTTCCTGGATATGACATTTGGAGATCATAGGATGGATTCTTATAGTAACCTTGATTCAAACTGCCAGAGTCAAAAAGTGGTCCCTCAAATTGTTGCTTCTTTTGAGCAAGTAATGACTCGAGATATGCGTTCTGAATCCCCTCTATACCTCTACTTGACATGCCTAAGTAATTTCTAATATGAGGATCACTTGAAGTACTCTCGTTGCAAGTTGCATTATCAGAAGTCCTTTGCAAATATTGACCATAGTGTGGCTCCACATCTGAAGAATGAATGCCACTATCAACTTGATTTCCAAGTTTTTTCAAAGATTTTCCGACTCCAACACCACCTAAAGTAGAACCAGAAGCATAAAACAGAAGTTCAGAACAGTGTGCAGACAAGTTTTAGAAGTTCAATAAAACTATAGATATAACCTGAATCAAGATCACTCTTGAGTACTGTGTCCAGCTTTTGATTGACAGAATAGGCACTATGCATGTACCCACCGAACTCCTTACTTGAGATGTTTGTATTTTGTTGATGGGCATTTGCTCCTTCCGAACTTTCAAAGCCTAAGGAATTCATTTTTGAGTGAAGATTGACCGAGGATAAAGTTCTTCTCGGGATAAGAATTTCCCTATTAGAACCTAATCTAGAAGAAATAAGGTTTTGAATGGCCCTGTTTCTCCTTGATACATCAGTGGAGTTGGTGGAAGATGAAAAACATTGAGCATTCGACTGGCCAATGAGTTGCTGTGGAAGACTTTGGTTATGACCATTGGGAATGTTAAAAAGATAATCTGGCTGATTATTTATATCTGGTTGAACCTGACCTCGGACATGACTATACTCCTTGGCATGTCTGACATTTGTGAGGCTTAAAGTAGAGAATGTACCAGCAATTTCACCAAGCCCAGCCAAGCCAGAGGAAAGAGTGTCTTGGACAGTTGTGCCAACCACACTCCTATTCTCAATGAAGCCACTTCTGCTTCCCACAGGAGGGAGACCAGAGTTAGACAACCTTGCAACTAGCAACTGTTCAGATGCTCTGCCTGTTGACATTGGTGAACCCTGAGCATATGCCAAAGAATGAGAAAGATTAGAACCTTGAACTCCCACCAAGCCAGAAGAAGCTGCTCTGGAATGCAAGCTCTCCACTGATCCCCCCTCATGTATGCCAACAAGACAGGGATCAGACGTATCCATGACATTACCAAAGGAATTATGACTTGCTGGCCGTGAGAATTGAGCTGATATCGGAACAGGAGGTTCAATTCCATCCTACAAGAAATAAAATACTCCACTTAATACTCACATTTTCAAGCTTGACTCTTAAGGATTAGTAGCAAACTGTATTCTCAGACATCAGAACAATTAAAATGCTACAATATTAACATGAAAAACCACCTGCACAATGACAATATATAAACCCTATGGTATTTCTACAAAGATATAACCTCAATGTCAAAAAAAGAAAAACCTTTTGGAGATTTTCTGATAATTAGAGCAGACCCTAAATGGGAGATAGCTAATTACAGGAAGTGTCAACTAACTTGGTTCATATTTTTCAAGAAAGGTTTGCAAGCGTGATCATATTAGAGCTCACCAAGAAGTCTGCATATTATAATCACGTGGACAGATGTCAACAACTTTTCTAACACAAGATCATTTCCTAAAGATGTTTCTGCAAAAAATTCCGTGTCATCCAATAAAGGATAAAAACTAAAGATGGAAAGAGACAGAGAGATGCATTCGTACACCCCCAAAGATTAGCATCTAATCACTTACACTTCATGCAGATGGTCCCAACATACCTTGGAAGGTGAATAATGGTTTTCTTGAATTAAAAGAAATAGCAACTCAGTTAAGCAAGTCTTATCGTGGACTCTTATAAGTTCTCCGAAAAGATACACTTCCCTAACTAGGACAACTAGTAAAAGTTTGCCTTCCAAATGAAAGCAAAGAAGCTAACTGTTTCACATTCTCATAACCAAAAAATATATAGTTCATCCATGGAATCCTTATCAATGAATTAACAAACATTTTATGAAAAATATAGAAGAACTTTCTGATAATTCAAAAGTTGACACAATTGTTAACATGCCAAAATATGCAAAAGATGATGATGCCCGAGATCCTAGAGTCAACAATCACCTTGAAAATAATTCCCGTAACGTGCAGACAAAAGAAGAATACGAATTAACATCTCCAGCCATTAAAATGCAAGAAGTTATCTGAGCACAATAATGGCTAGGTGGACTACCTGGAGAATGTCAGCAAAACTCTTCCTCCTTGGACCAGGCCCAGTACCCTTCAATCCAATTACGCAATCTGAACCTCTATTTAGCCACTCAGTTGACCGACCAGAGAGATTGCTTCTGTTGGGATTCCTCACTTCCATTAAATCATTCTCCATATTCTGAACAGAACATCCTGGCTCTATTGTGAACAATGATGAATTTTGACGATTATCAACTAACTTATTTCTGAAGTCTCCTATACTGCCAACCGATGACCCAACACCCTGAAAGTTCTGCGCCACACGCCAATCCTCCTTTGATATCAAAGGTGGAGGTAGTCTCGGGTTTGTGTTATCGTGTGAATAATAATAAGAAAGATACGCTGGATGCAACCGAATCTCATCCTCCGTCAAACCTAGATTACTAACTCTATCACTAACGTTGTTATTATTAATGAAACTGCAGTTCCCGAAAAGACTACCCACAGCACTTAATGATCCTTCAACTGTGGGTGGAGCACTACCGCTCCTATAAATATTAAGATTCCTGTCTTGACCCAAAATGCGCTGACTTCTTCGTGCTTGCAGAATCAATTCCAGATCATTTTGCAAACTTTCCTCCATACTAGCACCGCTCCCTTGCAGATGATCACCTAGGGCTGACATCATGCCAGGGTTGCTCCCAGTGACCATCTCCCAAAACTGTAAATCCCCCTAAAAAGGAAAACTGATACAAATGAAAAGAGCAGATACTGTCAAGAAACAGACTGAAATGAAAAGGACGAAGTTAAAATGTCATTCATAAGGATGTAATTTCTCCATCATAAACACCCTAAAACAGAAGAACCAATCAAACAATGGCGATTGACTGCACAACTCAAAATCTCTAGATTCCTAAGAGGATCATTAACCCAACATATAACAATTTACATCCACTCACTTGGATGAAAACAACTCAAAATCTCTACATTCCTAAGAGGACCATTAACCCAACATATACCAATTTCCATGCCACTCACTGAGATGAAAACACATGCACGTTTCAAAACGAATTTACAAAAACTTCAGGCAATTGATGAAAACATAGATTCTGAAGCCAGAACAAGGAAATTTTCATATCAACCGGAAGCCGAATAAAGATGGGTCAATCAGACCAAAATCAAGAATTTATTATTCTATTCCAACGCTGGAAATTGATACGAAACTACACAGAATTCATCACTTCCATTTGAACAAATTTTGCGGCACTGGGACAAACTTATGAGAATCAATCACCGAATACCTTTTAGGATAGCCTCCGCATCAATTCGATCAAACTGTAAATTACCAACAAACCAATATACCCATCAGCGAATCCTTATCGAGAAGGAAAAGGAAGAAGAAAGATAAAAAAAAAATCTTATAAAAGTAAGAGAGAGAGTTTATTTGAAAATGAAATGAAAACGATGTCGTAGTGGCAGTTGTGGGAAGAATAATATTAACATTTTATTACAGATTCTTCGCCTTTCTTGAAAATAGATTGGTATCATTTTTTATTTACGCGTTCTAGTATTTCTTGGGCAGTGTTAATGTATGATCTGTAATAAAAAGAGTATGCCTCTTATAGTTGTAGTTTTTGATACACATCATTAGCTTGGTATACAACAAAGCAACTACACTCTGTTAGTATCTTTCGGAAAAAATATTTTCCAAGTCAAGACACTCTTTTTTTCTATTCCAAACTAAGGAACGTTGGACGATGTAAAATACACATAAGGCTTTGTCCAACCCAACTAGTTATAATTTCATTAATTTATACAGTAAATATTTAGTATTGTGGAAGGATGATTTTTTATTTTTAAATAATATAATTTAGATTATATTTTAATATATAAATAATAAAATATATTAATTCCTGTCAAATAATTAAATCACTACATATTTACCAATAAATATGTTCTTTAAAGACTTAAATGAAAGTTAATTTCATTTAAAATAAATATCGTATATAAAATAGAAATATAACAAATAGTTTTATACTTTTAAGATAAAATTTTTAATTTTTCGAATCATTTGAACTTTTGTAGGTAAGGTACGCATCAAAAATATTTTTGTTTTGGATAATTTAATAATAAAAATAAAACAAGATTTTAAGCATATCTCGAAAATAAAAAACTATTATTTTCAAGAGGTCTTCTTTTGAATTATATTAATTATTTTATTTTTATATATTTATCAATAAATATTTAGTCCTAACATATTTTTTATTAAAAGTACGTGAAAAGATGTTAAATTTCATTTTAAATAGTAAATTTAACAAATATTTTTAAGATCGATAAAGCATCTGTCTCAATAATTTTCAGAAATATATTTTTCGTTAAAATAATTTGTTTTAAAATAACTTATATATTACAAATAATTTTGTTAGATTATTAATATATTAATTAAATAATATTTATCTAATTAATATTAAAGAAACATAACATTTTTGGGTCATATAAAATAAAAACAAAATCTTAATCATATCTTGAAAACAAAATTTAAAATAGAAAAAGCTAATTAAACAAATTCATAAAAACTATTTAATATGTTACAGATAGCAAATTAAATAACTGCAGCATTAGTCATGAACAGAGTTCAAAATTTAAATCAAAAAGATAATGATAAGTAATTAGGATTGCCCAATCTACCCACTAGGAAAATGACAAGCAGCAGACAATGAAATTCATGCTGCTCAATCTTAACTTACAATTCTAAGGCTAGTTAAATTCTCAAAGAGTAATGTATCCATCTCAACCCCAAGGCCATTCAATTGTTGGGTGTTGGAATTTACACCAATAACTAAGGGTCAATGCATTACATGATGCCTGACATTAAAGATTCTTTGGCAAATGCATCATCTGGAATAGTCAAGGATGATGTCATAGTTAACCCTTCAGGAAATTCTATATACATCTACCAACTGCCAAACCAAGATACATTTTTCAGAGGAACAAAATGTTACGGATAGATCTTTTTTAGTTACCCCAGTTAGTAATAAACTCATTAAATTAAGTTGGAAAATACAACATTCATGCATTTAAAAAAAATCTAGGATATATGACAAATACTTCTCATTTAACGAGGTATATATAGTAGTTCCTCATGAAATTCATGGACACACACACACACACCAATCATCAAATAAGACCTATATGTCAAAAAGAGGAAGGGTTGATGTAGTGTCAGGTAGAGTCTAGCAGTTATACATCAGAATAACAAACGACACCATGAAAATTTTGATCACTATATTTTGAGATCAAAATGAGAGATTGATCACCAAAGAACAGTAACTCTAATGTTATAATGATTTGAACTTCAACTACCAAGACATACCAACTGAGCATTTTTGGGCTACTTCAAGTCTGTAAACAAATGACCTTTAATCCTAGCTTTTGGAAACAAGTCCTATGTTTCATAGTGCTCTCTAAAATATAGATTCACATGAAAGTTTAGCACAGTTCATAAAACATGTATAAGAACGATAATTGGCAACAATCAGGCTATATAAGACCTTATATCAATAGAAAGAGTGTAAATGCACACAACATCATTGAGATCTTGAACAACCTTAATTGCACCTGTTACCAAATCTGGTGTCTCTGCCTCTTTTTGTAGAAAAATCAATTCAAAGAGAACAGATAAAGACATTCATCCACAGAATCATTACCTCTCATATTCATAAGAAAAAACAAGATGTTGCAATAAGGCATGCTTATAAGTAGACAGTATTCTAGATATCACATTTCCAATTGTATAAAGAAAATGAAATATATGAATGCAATACATTTCCAATTGACATATATGAAAGCTACTGATTACTATGGATGATTTTTTTATTAGGAGTCTATTAGAGAGGTATAAGTTTTTTATTAGGAGTTTATTAGAGGATTATTTTATTTTTAATATAATTATATTATTTCCCTATTATATCTACACTAGTTTATGTTATTGTTATGTAAATAAAAACAATGTGAATAGGAGTCTTTCTAAAAGTCCTAAAACAACTTGAATAGGAGTCTTTTTACGAGTCCTAGTTTAGGTGAAATTTTTGTGTTTCTTTGCCTATATAAGGCTATTACGTTATGCAATAAATTAAGCAAGAGGTTATCATAAAGAATAACGCAGTCTAATATAGACAGACCTTGTCCTTGATAAGTGATGCTCGTTTTCATCAGCAAAAATAGGTTTTGCAAGAAAAGGGTCCAATGTAAAAAAAGGGAAAGAGGCTAAATTTCTTGAGAATCTTCCTTGGACTCAATCCCAAACACGGGCATATAACAATTTGGTATCAGAGTAGGAGTTCATAGACGAAATAGGTCATTCAGCTTAAGAGTAATCTTTGGTATATTGACAGATGGATAAGAGGATACAAGCATTAGAGATGGGGTAGCAAGAATTAAAGGCTTAATATGCAGAGGTTATCTGCATGCTTGTAAGGTTGGAAGGTGTAAAAGCGAGCAAGTATCAAGCACCTTCACCACCATAACGGAAGCAGAGCAAGAATGGTGCCTAAATATACTAAGATGGAATTTCCAACATACGATGGCTCATTGGATCCATTGGTTTGGCTTCACAGGTGTGACCAGCCTTTCCTAAGCCAACAAACATCGGAGAAGGAGAAGGTAAGATTAGTTTCCTTTTATTTAAAGTTTGAGGCCCAACTGTGGTTCTTTCAACTTGAACAAGAAGAACTAGGGATGCATTGGTACTCTTTCAAATTCCATTGCATGAGATTCAACCCTCACCTTAGTAACAACCCTATAGGAGAATTGGTGAACCTCAAATAGACAGGGAGTGTAGAAGAATATCAACGCCAATTCCAAACATTGTTGGTTCTAACCATAGGGCTTCCATGAGACCTACAAGTAAATCTATTTACGGTTAGGTTGATAGAAGGGTTGCGAATCGAAGTGGAGATGCAATATCCTATTAATCTTGGAGCTGCAATGAACTTAACAAGAACATTTGAAAGAAATTGCAAGGTATGCAGATGCAATACACCTAAGGGTAAGAGGTAGCCGAAACAGCACCCTATGGCCATCTTCGTAGTTGGACAGTAGTAGTAACAACACCAACATGAGTGCAGTCACACTTTTAGGAAGAAAGATAAACTCAGGGGATAAAACAACAATCTCCAATATAGCAAGGACTTCACCATCGATGGGAAGATGCTTAACCAAAGCAGAAATGGCTGAAAAAAGAGAGAAGTGGTTGTGCTACAAATACGATGAGTCTTATTAGGTGGGGTACAAATGTAAGAGATTATTTTAGATTGAGGTAGCAGATTTTGAGGGGGAAAAAGAGGAGACATCTTTGCATACCATTACTGGCATAACTTGATTTCGAGCTTGAGGGCAAGCTCGATGTCGAAGGATGAGTGTTTTATTAGGGGGCTATTAGAGAAGTATGAGTGTTTTATTAGGAGTCCATTAGAGGAGTAATTTATTTTTAGTGGAAGTCTATTATTTCCCTATTATTTCTGCACTAGTTTTTGTTATAGTTATGTTAATAAAAACAACGTGAATAAGAGTTTTCTAAGAGTCCTAAAAAGCTTGAATAGGAGTCTTTCTAGGAGTTATCCCAGTTTAAGGGTTAAGACCCTAGAATACGATACATGAGAGTTTAATTAGAAGTTAAAAAGTACATTTTATGTTCATGCATAATATGACATACACACATATGTGAATATTAATGTTTAGACATTAAAATGATTATACATGCTTTTATTGACATTTTTAGGGTATAATTGATTTATAAATGTGATTTTTGATATGAATTGTGGTTCATATGTATTGAAAATTGAATTGGAGTGAATAGGTATTGATATAGAAATTTTGGTCAAAATTTAGAAAATTCCTAAATTTTTAAGTAAATTTTGAATTAGGAAAAATGCTATGTGGCAGGACATTTGATAAATGAAAGTAAAATTAAGAGTCAAATAATAGTGGAATTTTTTATAAATGACATTTGGATTTAATGACCTTTTTCATTGAATTTTGGAGACAATTGAAGTAGAAATTAAAGTTGATTGGACTAGTTAAAAGAGAGAATCTAATTTGAATCAATAGGGATTTGACATATAGCAAGTGACAAGTGTCACTTGCCAAGCCATGTCTTAATCCCACGACCTTTAACTTATTCAAAGACCATTTAATTGTTTTGTTATCTTGCTTTTCTTCTTCGTCGTGACTTTGTTCTTCGTCTCCTGCTTCACAAATTGTTTTCTCACCAATCTCCATTCACGTTGAACCTAGCCTTCTCATCTTTCACTTGATACTCGCATCTTGCTCTCTCTTTCATTTTTTTCATTAAAGACCCAACCTTCCACCTTTGAAGGATGATGTATGTGGTTTGCGTGGAAAGCTAGGGTTAAGTGCGTCTTGAGGAGTTTGAAGATCAATTAAGTAAGTTATGCTTTAATCTTCATGGGTATTGTTAAATGGAACATGTATGATGAGAAATTTGAAGAATGATTATGAGTTTTTATATATGTGTTTTAACATGGGTGTAGTGTATTAATAAAGGGATCATGCTCTAAATTGTAGTGAGTTAATGTTATTCTAAATTTTTTATTAAATAAAGCATTTATGATGATAGAATTAAGAGATGAATGAGTATGAATAAGGAAGTTTGAATTATGATGATGTGTGTGTGTGGATGAAGAGATAAATAGAGTTTTGTCTTACCTTATGTTAAGATGAATGATAATTCATGAGTTTAAAGCCAAAGAAAAGGCTAGTGTATTGTCTTGAAATGAAAACAAGTAGGATGATAGTTTGGAGATAAGGTAGAGTTGAAAATGAAGTTAAATGTGTGTTGGAATATGTTAGATAAAGTACTTCACTGAACATGCATTTGTATTTTGGCTATATCTATCGATATTTAGATATCCAAATTAGATGGATTTTGATTTAAAGTAAACAAGAAACATATGGCTACATTTTTCATGAAGGAATCAAATTTGAAATCTATTCTTAAGAGTCTTGAATTTTGGCTTGAAGTTAAGCATTGTGTTTTTTTGAGGTATGGGAATAGTCTGTAGTGTTTTGATTATAGCGTGCATGATACTGAACTAAAATGCATGAATTTGATGTCCTTAGAAAGATAAGACATAGAGGAACATTTTATTTGACGAAGGTGTGGCCTAAAAACCTCATTTTATAGGTCATAATGGTCATAGAAAACAAACCTAAAAATTTATCCTATGGAAAAACTGGAAAAAACTGCAGGATAAGTGGGAGAATTGTTTCTGTCATGACCCCGGGATGCCACGATCATGGGCAGTGATTTTTCATGGAAATTTTTTGATTATGGTTGAACCAATTAAGGATGAGGTTTATATCTATGATACTTTTGAACTTGATTGGGGCTTAAAGGAATATAATTTTGATGTGTGAAAAGATTAGTTAAATATGTGATAAGTTTTGATTGTGTTAATGTTATACTTTAATGAAAAGGTTGTTGATGGCAATGCATCTAAATGTGAAGTGTTTAGAGTGTTAAATGAGGACATAACTTAATGAATGAATTGTTTAATGCATTATGAATGAGATATACTATGGAAAGAGACAGGATTTTATGAATGATGAAATTAAGTTAAATTTGATGAATCAAATGAGTTGATTTTTATGGAGTTAATGTAATCAATATGGTAGTAGAAGTAGTACGAAATGAGGTAGTATTATAAGAGGTGAATTCGGAAAATTTTAGTGTGAAATGGATGTGTTGAATTCGTGCAAAAAAGAGGGAAGAAAAGGCAGGGCACGATCGTGGCTTTTACGATCATGGCCTGACAGAGTACGTTTCTGTCATGATCGTGGCCCTTCCCCGCTATTCTGGCCTGGCTAGAAAGATGCCACGATCATGGCCAACTCCAAAGGTTTCTGTCACAATCGTGGCAGGAACACCATGATCGTGGCCAGACCTATAAAGAAAAACAGTTGTCTTTTGAGTGAAGTATGAACCTATTAATGCTATAATGTTCTCATATAAGGTATTTAGGCTCAAATTAGTTCTTGAATGAACCCAGTTGATGTTGAATGTAGTGATTAAAGTGGACAAAGAGTATTAGAAATTAAAGAATGATTAAAAGATGATGTTAATTGATTATAAGATGTGTATTAAGGAAAATATATCTGGGAATTTGTCATTGAATATGCATTATACATGACATATATATATGTCCTTATGATCAAGTACTCATATGAATGTGCAAAGTAGTAATGGTAAAGTATATGTTTGCATATTATAGAACAGCATATTGAGCGACCGCTTCTAGACGTTGTCGGGACTTCAAGGCAATAACTTAACAGGAGCAAATTGTGAGTAACCTAAGATGGTCTCACCTTGATTGTTTGTTTCAATTCTGAATTGATTTTATATATGATGTTGTGTACTGATTTTCAGACATAAAAGGTCCGAGGTGTTTGATGCATGAATAATACATTGGAAGTGTTCCTTGAATGTGAATATAATTGACTACATTTATTCTTAACTTATATGTTAATGTCGGACTAAGTCCGAGGACCAATGTGAATGAGAAAGTAAATGTAAATGCAATGGATTTAATATAATGTTTGAAAATTTGATATGCATTTATTCTATGAATGCGTGAAATATAAAAGCAGTTATAACTGGAGTTGCTAGTGAAAAAGAGCTTAAAGCTCAGACATCTATGGTAAGAGCCTATGGCTCAATTTGTATGATAGAGCTCGGTATCCATAACGAATACGAGATAGTATGATAGAGCCCGGTATCCATAACGAAGGACAGTGAAAAAGATAGTCGATCACAACAATGTAATAAATAAATTTGAGTCTCATAAACATTGCATACACATATGATATGAATAAATTGAGCAATTGCAATGTTTGAGAACTTGTATTGTATGAAATGTGTGAGTGCTTATAAATGAATATGTCTTGCATGATTATAATGAAATGATGAAATGTGTGGATTTTTTAAATGGGACAATTATGTATGTTTGCAAGGTTATGCACGCGCTAAGGTTTACAATTTATAACCTCGGTAAATTTCGCAAGCGCACAGGTCGTTTGTGTAGTACTTAAGGTATTAATCCTACGAGGAAGGAAACAAGTCCTAAAATCTAAAGGCAGCGAAGTTCACAAACCTAAATTAACAACTAATGCAGAAATTTAAATCAATTTAGAATAAAATATGAGAAATTAAACACCCAAAGAACAAACAAAAGAAAATTCACACAAATAATCCGAATTTCAACCTAGAAGTGACCAATTAAGAGAAAGGGAGAATTTATTCGAAATTAAAGAAAATGTACCCAATTATGAAATTTTTGATTTAATGGGCCTAGATTATCCTAGGGTGAATTACTCTCTCTCGAGTTATATTTCTTAACCCTAATTAATAATTTTTAATTCAAATTATAAAAATTGCGATCTCTCGATCCACAATTTGTCCAAAATCTAAATTAGTTCTAACGTTGATTATTAACCTACCGGGAATCTGTGCTCGATCTCTCGTTACATGACTCTAACAGTTTAATTTAATTCTCTACCTATCGATTTACCTAACTCTCGTTAACCTAAATCAATGATTTTCACTAGCTCACCCTCTCAGTTTATTGCCCAGTTATGAAGAATCAAATTGAATCACAATAAATTGAATAAAACGCAATCAAATTAATTTTATTAATCTCAAGAATAAATAAACCCGAAGGTGAGTTTAGACAGAAAAATTAACACTCAACAACAACTAATTCTAATCAATCTCAAATCCCATACATCAATGAAATCGAAATAAAAACTAAAACATACTGTCAGAATGGATCTCGGAGTCGCAATTGTAGGAAACTACCTGTTCCAAGAAGTACGTCACGTCAAGCGTGTCTCTGTGCCTCTCTTCCTTTGTCTCCTTCCTCAATTGATTGATCTCTAACTAGGTTTTTCCTAGAATTTTCGACAGAATCTCACTTTTTTGCAGCTCTCTAATCACTAATCTCTGTTGGTGGCTGCTAGGTATTGTTCTATTTATTTAGTAGCAGCTCTAGGTCAAACTCGGGGTCGAAACGGTCCAAAAAATCCCAAAATTTGAGTTTTCGTGTCAGCCCGACACAGGGCTGCCAGGATTGTGGCCGACACTTTTTCCTTTCTGTCACGATCGTGACTTGAAGTGCACAATCGTGGCCTGACTTGACGCTCTCTATCATAATCGTGGCCCGTGATTCACGATCGTGGCCCATGATGCACAATCATGGCCTCGCTACCTCTGACTCCTCCTCTTCTGTCACGATCGTGGCCACTATGCACGATCGTGGCCTGTATGTTTTGGCTTGAAACTCTTTAAATCTTTACTGTTAACACTAGCACACACATCAAGGTACCTAAAAAATATACAATTTAAGCGCAAAGATTCAAACTAACCAATAAAAACATTTAAACACAAAAACTAATCTAATTAAGCCCTAAATGCATACTTAACACTCAATTTAACACAAAATGCATAGCAAATTAAACCTTAAAATATCATACAAAACACTACTATTAACATCCCCACACTTAAAAGTTTGCTTATCCTCAAGCAAACAAAAACAACACCTAACAAAAACAAACACACCATGCAATAATGTCACAATGACTTTAATCTTCATGAACTAAATTTAATCTCAAATACAATCACTCAGTTGTGTCAAATCATTAACATGCAAAACATGTGTCTAGGGGCTTTGAACTAAATATACAACTAATTCAAAACTAAGTGTTAACCTATTTACCCTTTTCAATTGTGCACATACATTAATAATTTTTCAGTCCCTCAACTTGGTAACTATCCCTAGGTATAATTCCATGAAACTTCAAGCCTATCATAAGTCCAGTAGGTTTTTATTTAAAAACACAATTTTTATTCTTTATTCATTTATTTATTATTATTTCGAGACTTATCCTTTTACTTGAAGGCAAACATTTGTATTGAATGTCGATCCGGTTACTCAACTAAGTCAATTGTTAATAGTTTGGTTGAAACATCATAATAGCTTTTTTACGTGAAGGCACACATTTGTGATGCGTGTCGATTCGGTTACTCAGCTACATCATGTTTTTAACTAGCTACTATCTCTACTCATAACTCGAAGGTCAGCAGAATAGTGATTTATTGAATTAAACTTTTTTTTTACCTTCTTGCTTTTAGCTATTTGTTTCCATGAAAAATACTAGTTGAGCTACTTAACCTAAAATGCCTTAAATTATGAATAATGCGACAATCTATCGGGTGCTAAATTTCCACTAAGTCCTAATTAGGCTGTATAATTATCCAAAGGCCTCATAATTCACTAATTTCACAAGCTAATGATTGTTCACAACCCAATAGACTATGTCCAAAATTAAAAAAGTTCACTCAATTTAAGCTATTGACTCATTCACACACTTCACATTATGCAACCTAATGTTATCATACGGTATGCAAAATTCACATACAAAAGAAAAACACAAAATCCCTCCCCACACTTGAACAACATATTGTCCTCAATGTGAGAAGGAACACACACGACACATATATAAACAAAATGTGCAAACAAAAATTAAAATAACAAAGAACAGATAAAATTAATGATAAAAATAAAATAATAGAAAAATAAACATACAAAACAAAACAAAACAAAACTGGAGAAAAATTTAGGGTTAGATTTGGATCTTAAGGTGATAGAGGTGGTGAAGGTGTGGGAGGTAGTAATTGAATACCCTTAGCTTTGAAATACTGATTGTAACACCCCAACTCCCGCCGGACCCGAACCCGATATCGACAGTGATACCCGGATCCGTGCCCCGCGAAGATGG
>JANQBM010000222.1:17162621-17174645 GCA_025594535.1 Erythroxylum domingense | reverse complement strand
GGTGTGGTAATTTACCACACCTGGACCCGTTTCTCTGGTCCGACCCGTTCTCTGGAAACGGGATGTTACACTGATGGAGTTGGCATATTTCTCGGCTCTGGCGTCTTTGTGTACGCACCACTTCTTTTAATGTTCTGTTGGTTTCGGATATTATATCCAAAACTGTTGTCCAGCGTTGGTCCTCTTCTTCCTCTTCTTCCGATCCTTCGCTCGTTGATGCTTCTCGTGCCTACCTAGGAGGCGCGGAGTGAATGATTTCCTGCAGTCTCATGTTAGTGGAGTGAATGTTTTCTACCTGAAATAGATGATGGTGGTTAAGGAACTCGGGCAGATGCACTATTAACCCCCACCGATCCACACCAAAATGCTCTACGATGGCAAAAACTAAGCACCCCATTCCAAGATGGTTGCTCCAATTTTGTGGAACTGCAACAAGAGCATTCAGCATATACATAGATGTGCAGACTGGGATACTGTGGTCTATGCACCACAGTATAAACAGTTTCTTGGTTGAACACTTGTTGGTCTCTGATTTGTTAAAGACCAACAATCACATAAATTTGTGCAACAACAAGTGTTCAAGTGACCGGATAATGTTGTTATGGGCCTTTTTGGAGTAAAAACGCTAAATGCTGGTAAGCTCTTGCCAATATTGGGAGGGACCGAAGTCATCATGTTGGTCAACAATGGTGGATTCGGGGAATCCACATATGTCGCACATAATCTCTACCGTTAACTCATACGCTTGCCCCCTCAATCTAAACCATAATTCCTTAGTGTTCTTGGGGTTAAAGGTCAGGGACGTGAAAAATTCTAGGGTGAGCTCTTCATAAATGGGGAATTGAAATCTAATAAATTATCCCCACCGGATCCTTTCTGCTAAGTTCTCTACCCATTCAGGCACTTCTATTCTATCTAATGTATCAAGATCAAAGTATTTAGGCACAACAATTTTCCTAGAACGAAGGGAACGGAAACGAATACCTTCTTCCTCGGTGTAAATAGGAAATGAAGCTCCAAAGTTCGCTGCTCGGTTTCGCCTCCCCTATCCTGAGACTTGTTGTGCTCTGTGAGGCTCCCGTCGGGCAGTTTACTTGATACGAGGCATGATTGGGTTGAAATTGGAATGATTTAGACATTGCAAAAATTTTAGAGAGAAGTGAGAGTGTTTGAACGTTAGAATTCTAGAGAGATAAAGTAAAAATGAAAGTGAACGTGAAAGTTAAGTAAGAATTGAATAAATAGGTGGTAAAAAGGGTAAAATGGTAAATTTGTCACTTAAAATTTGTGTCCTTCCCTTTTTGTGCATAGTCGTATGCCACGATCGTGGCATACGGCGTATCACTGAAGGAATTCCCAATCGCAGGCCACGATTATGACTTGACAGGTCACGATCGTGGCCAGTGCCTGTCTCCTGACACTAAAACCTTCTTCTTCCAATTCTTTCCTTCTTTTAGTTCATAGTTCTTCTTCACTTCTCTTAATGCGCTTACGTACTCTTCCCCATGATTCCGAAATCCTATTCCTCTTTTTGCTTTTATTGAACCAAAACAAGAATGAACCTAAGTACGAAATTCAACTATTCTAACAAGATTGAACAATAAACTAAATTTTCCATGCGTTGCCTCCCATGCAACGCTTCTTTTAACATCTATAGCTCGACGCTCCTTGTAAAGCTCACGGTGGTTGGAATGACTGATTTGATGATAGCTTCGTTATTAATCTCAAATTCTGAATATTTGCTACCATATTGCGACTACCACCTTCTTTGTAATTTTCTTTGCCTCGCCTTCTCCTTCGGAAGCACTTCTTTCGGAAAACATTTGTAGGATTCTCAATGTTTTCCTATTCTTCTCGAGGTTCGGGTTTGTTACAATCCATTAGAGTTGAAGGAACTCCGTACTCTCTAATAGTCACCTTGAAGGTTGGTTGCTCCTTCCCTACTCGTAGAGTTAGTTCGCCCCCATCCACATCAATCATTGAGCGCGCAGTAGCTAAAAATGGTCGACCAAGAATCATCGGGGTATCTTCATCTTCATTGATATCCAAAATATATAAATCCGTGGGAAAGATAAAATTACAGACCTTCACCGACACATGTTGTATGATTCCTTTTGATATCAGTGAAGTCCTATCAGTCGTCTTAACTAAAAACTTTGTGGGCACTAACTCTCTTAACCCCAATTTAAGACTGGGAGTGTAGGGCATCGCACTTATACTTGCGCCTAAGTCTGTGAATGCCCTATCTATGATGATCTTGTTGATACTGCAGGGGACAAAAAATTCCCTTGGATCACCGTTCTTCACTATGTTGGAGTTGTCTTCTAGTATTTGCTCCTTCCCCTTCTGTGTGACAAACTCTTGTAATTTCAATTTAGATTGTAATTGTTTCGTCACTTCCTCGATTTTGTTTGGCTTGATTTCTTGTAACGTTCCTTTTGCTCTACTAGCATATAATTCCTTCTGAGCAAAGAATTGGTGCGGACATACCCGTCGAGTTACTTGCACCGATTTGCTCACAGTCTCATTTGGAAGGCCATCTTTAACTACTTGACCTTCTCCTTTGTCTACCTCTTCCAGCTCCTCGTCCTGAATTTGGTTTACAACTATGATACGCTCCTTCGTGTTTGATTCGGTGTTGCTAAGAAGAGTTTCAGCATTCCAAGTTGACATTGCTTCTACGAGTTGCCTCACTTGGACTTCTAAATTATAGATAGACAAAGTATGATTCTTCGTGACTTGCTAGAATTTACTCTCGAGCCTCCTATGTGCTTCCTCCATTCCCCGTATCTTATTCAAAATTTTGTCCAATTTCAAATCCATCGAGCTTGTTTTGTCCTGTGGGAAACTCGATTGTCCTTGGGATCTGAACTGCCCTCCATTGTTGTTGTTAGACTAAGAAAAGTTTGGGTGATTCTTCCACCCAAGTTTATATGTATTGGAATAGGGATTATTATACCCTCTACGTCCAAATTGTGCTCCCATATAATGAACTTGCTCCAGGTTATCTTCTCTCTTCAAAAAGTAGTCCACTGTATCATGATCAAATTGGCCACATAGCTCGCACTTCAATTGCGCGGCTTTTACCGTAGCTGCGGATGACGCCTTCATATTATTAAGTTGTTGTGTCAAGTTATTGATCTTTGCTTGCATTTCTGTCATCTGATCGATAGTGACAACTCCCTTCTACTCCCTAAAGTTAGTAGGTTTCCTACTATGTTCACTAGCCCATAAGTAGCTATTGTTGGCCATCTCCTCTATTAATTCCTCTGCTTCATCGACCGTCTTTCTCATTAAAGATCCTCCCGATGCTGCATCGATGGTATCTCTAGTCTGTGGGTTTACTCCGTTGTAAAATGTCTGCAGTAAGAACTCCTTGGGTAGATTATGGTGTGGGCATCTCCTCTGCAAATCCTTGTAACGCTCCCACGCTTCATAAATAGACTCCCCATCACCTTATTGAAAATTTGTAATTTCCTTAATAATTATGGTGGTCTTCGTTAGTGGGAAGTACTTTTCTAGGAAAGCACGCACTAGCTGGTCCTATGTCATAATGTTGGCGGGGCTTAGTGAGTAATACCAAGCCTTCGTTCTATCCCTAAGCGTAAAGGGAAATAGTCTAATTCTCACTGCGTCTTCCGACATCTGGTGATACCGAAAAATATCACAGATCTCGAGAAAACTCACGATGTGGACGTTCGGGTCTTCATTTGCAAGTTCATAGAATTGGACGTTTTGTTGAAGCATGTTTAGGAGGGCTAGCTTAATTTCAAAGGAAACCGCTTAAACAGATGGTCTAGCCACTCCTTGGTTCGCAAGATTGAACCTTGGTCTCATAAAATCCATGCAGGTCCTCTGTTGTTGCCTACCAAGGTTGACTTCTTGATCCATTTTTCTTTGGACCTCCTCGACCATTTGTGTTTTCTCGAACTCTTCTTCTTCTTCTCGCCGAGCTTTCCTAAGGATTTGTTCTAAACGTGTTATGTCTAAATCTAAAGTTTGAATTTCGAGACTCGAACCCCTCGTGACTCTTGTGTTCATGCAAGAGCACGATTCCTATGTAAAACTATGAAAAACAAAAACAAAAACTAAAAGCTATTATAACGCCTTAAACTGTAGAACTAAGTTGCCTTCCCCAACAATGGCGCCAAAAATTTGTTTGCAAGGTTATGCACCCGCTAAGTTTTACTATTTATAACCTCGGTAAATTTCATAAGTGCACAGGTCGTTCACGTAGTACCTAAAGTATAGATCCCA
The DNA here is from genome assembly GCA_025594535.1 of Erythroxylum domingense. Classification (NCBI taxonomy): domain Eukaryota; kingdom Viridiplantae; phylum Streptophyta; class Magnoliopsida; order Malpighiales; family Erythroxylaceae; genus Erythroxylum; species Erythroxylum domingense. The sequence goes on along the minus strand of JANQBM010000222.1, from coordinate 17,170,388 downwards.
CGAGGAAGGGAACTAGTCCTAAAATCTAACGACAGTTAAGTTCGCAAAGCTAAATTAACAACTAACGCAGAAATTTAAATCAATTTAGAATCAAATACGAGAAATTAAACACCCAAAGAACAAACAAAAGCAAACTCACACAAATAATCTGAATTTCAACCTAGAAGCGACCAATTAAGAGAAAAGAGGAATTTATTCAAAATTAAAGAAAATGTACCAAATTATGAAATTTCCTATTTAATGGGCCTAAACGATCATAGGGTGAATTACTCTCTTTCGAATTATAATTCTTAACCCTAATTGATAATCCCTAATTCAAATTATGGAAATTGCGATATCTCGATTCGCAATTTGTACAAAATCTAAATTAGTTTTAACACTGTCTATTAACCTACCAGGAATCTGTAATCGATCTCTCGTTACACGACTCTACCAGTTTGATTCAATTCTCTACCTATCGATTTACCTAACTCTCGTTAACCTAAATCGATGATTTTCACCGACTCACCCTCTCAGTTTATTTCCCAGTTATGAAGAATCAAATTGAATCACAATAAATCGAATAAAACACAATCAAATCAATTTTATTAATCTCAAGAATAAATAAACCCAAAGGTAAGTTTAGACAGAAAAATCAATACTCAACGACAACTAATTCTAATCAATCTCAAATCCTATAAATCAATGAAATCGAAATAAAAACTAGAAAATACTGTCGGAATGGATCTCGGAGTCGTGACTATGAGAAACCACCTGTTCCGAGAAGTATGTCGCGTCAAGCGTGTCTCTGTGCCTCTCTTCCTTCGTCTCCTTCCTTAATTGCTTGATCTCTTACTAGATTTTCCCTCAGATTTTCGGCAAAATCTTATGTTTGTGCAGCTCTCTCTACTCTCTAATCTTTGCTGGTGGCTGTTAGGTATTGTTCTATTTATTTAGTAGCAGCTCTAGGTCAAACTCAGGGTCAAAACGGTCTGAAAAATCACTCAAAAATCTAGTTTTTGTGTTAGCCCAATGCAAGGCACAATTGTGGCCCTGCTTGCCATGATCGTGACTAGCACTTTTTTCCTGAAGTGTACAATCGTAGCCTATGATGCACGATCGTGGCCTAGCTACCTCTAACTCCTCTTCTGTCACGATCGTGGTCTGTATGTTTTTGCCCAAAACTCTTTAAATCTTTACTGTTCTTCCTTATTTACCCTGCAACACTAGTACACACATCAAAATACCTCAAATAATTAGGATCTAAGCAGATAGATGGAAGACCCGATGAGGGAGACAATGGCGACAATCTTTCCGAGAGTGACAACATGGAGGGGAGTGGAGATGCGAATCTTGGCATAAGAGGAGGCTCACTCGAGAAGAGAAAGGAAAGAGTATCGAAGAGGAAGGTGTAACAGCCACTTAGGAGATTAGAGGGATCGAGAAATTAGGAAGAGTTTCATGATTTCTGCTTTAAATAAATTGAGCCGTTCGATAAATTGAAACATTTGATCTAATCTCCGTTCGCGCTTAATATATAGTACTTAAAGAAGTTGCGCCATTGGATCGAAGACGGTGATTGATGGACTTCCAAGGAAGTCATGCCTTTTTGTCTTATTTGCAACCGTAAATAACGGCAAAGGACAATATCTTGTGTTTTATACATTACGAGTGCAACAAACAGCATAGAACGTTTATTAACCAGGATTAATTATAAAAATAATCTTAATTTTAATTAAATTTTTACAAAAGGAACATATCGTTAATTTCTCAATAAACGTCTTTAAATAATATCAAATAAAATATTAAAACTATTAAAAATATGTGACCTTCCAAAGTCAACAGGAGTCCTACGAGTAAGACAACTTGAAACGTTATAAACAAGTTGACCATTAGTGGCGCTTATTTCTAGGGAAGAATTTAATTTTGTTATATTTTATTTGAGATATATTATCACTATTTTTAAAATTTTATAATTACCCCTACTTATTACAACAAAATCATCGGCTGTAGCCATGTTCTTTTCTACTGTCTCTCTTTCATTGAACTTGAAGAGTTCATTTTGTACATCCATCTTCAATCATTTCACGAACTTCATTGATAACAAAGTGTGCTTTGTGACCACCCATAACCTCGCCCTGCTTCTCGCAGTCCTTCCAGAGCTGGATCATATATTTGCAAGTCATTAGAATCACATGACACAGTCCCATAAGGAGTCCAAGACTGAGACAGAAGTTACCTGTATCGTTGGCATCTTCTGCAAAATTTCCGTGATAACCCCCACATACATAACATCAATCACAATTAGTTAGAGTTATCTTACTGACGCCATCGAGCAAGTGTTAGGCAGCAATATCAGAGTTACATATTACTTCAGGCCACATTCCTTGACAAATTATATAACTTGCATTATATCAGCAAATATGGCGCCTAATGCACTAAGAAAGCCTACATAGTTCAAAACCAGCTGAGCAACTGTACCTGTTATACATTTCCCAACACTCATTTTGCGTGCATCATGACAGAAATGACTATTTATCTTAGAATAAGAGACAGTTATTGCCATGCTTTCAACACTTAAAACTCAGAACTCAAATGCTAATAGTATTTTGATAACCCAAATACTAGTTTTGGTTGTAAATGACCAGGGTGTACCATCACTTGGAGAAATACTCAGTGACTTACAGTGACTCCTGCACGAGCAACAAGCTTGTGTGGAACATTATTGACATCAACGCAGTAAAACCGCACTCTGTTTCAAGTCGTTGAATGTAAAACAACATCAAAACATTAAGCACAGGTACACTAGCTCATTCTAAATCTTTCCTTAAATCTTTTTGCTTATTCCACTTCCACAAACATATAAACTTATATGGTCAGAAATTTATATAATTAGTACTTAGGATGGAAAAACAGATCACAGAATAAAACTATTTATTATAGTTATTATACACATTGATATATTAAAGGTAAAATTACAGTTGAGATGGCTCTACATAGGAAAAGGATGAGAACTAAGCAACTTAATTCGAGTCAGGACCTACATTTATGATTAACAGAAACTCAAATCATGCATCAAATCAAATTGCCCAAACTATCTGACACCCTATATGTGCACAGCGTTCAATCGGATTGGCTGTTGAATCACATTGATTGATGAGTGACAAGTAATATGGTAAAAATGTTATTCACATTGTTTGTTCAGCATCCAAACATCCTTATTCTCCTGGCTGTCTCCGAAAGAAATAGGGCAGGAATATTAAGCAAACCTCGGGTAGTAATCAGCTGCCAACTTTTCCAACTTGGGTTTCAAATATATACATTTTCTGCACCAGGTTGCCATCCTACAAGTACAGATTGCTACTGTAAGCTTCACTAGAAGAAAGAATCAGAATATGAACCCGATTAACTACAACTGCTCTAATATATGGAGAACAGCTAGGAAAGGGCACATATTGCATAAGTCTTCTTCAATATCTTAATCCTGAAGATATCTAGAACAAGACTTAGTAGATGTAACAATATTGAAACCAAGAGTTCTAAACATTCAAAGATAAACATAGAAAGACATCGCAAATCCAGAAAATCCATCCTAATTAACTCCCAAACTTGAACTTGAGACTTAACTCCAAAGAGAGGTCTTGAACAAAAGCAAATTGAAATGATTATGAATCTCAATAAGTTTTAAACATGAGTTCTTTATACATTATAAGCTAAGTCCTCTTTGTTATTTCCAAAAGGCCAAGAAGGAGGGAGGGTCGATACCTAATTTTACACTGATCCATTCAATAAAAGAGGGAAAGCAGCATCTAAAACAAAACATCATAAATTGCTCCAACACACCAAATAATATTTCATCTGCAACTAAACTCAGCATCAAACAGGACTTTTAGAAGAAGTTTGAAGAAAGTAACAGCATGGATTTGAATGGAATAGCTACATGTTCTTACACTGAACTAAGTCACTTAGTCGATTTTAAGGACACATGTGCATACTGGTGACAGCAAGAATTGAAAGTGCCATAAGAACCCATAAGCCTTCGTAATTTATGATTAATAGTGTTTTTTTTTTTCGCTGAACTTAAAAAACACAAGTTATTCACATTAATGAGCAACAAAGCAAAAACAATTTTAATAAACGAATGCGGCGGAACCAAAAATCTGACTACAATGGGACTAAACATTGACTAAAATCGCACCGCATCAAGGCAGTTACCTCGCTAAACCTCAAGAACAAACTAGAAACACATAAAATCACATACCAGACGATAACAACCGATTCCTCAAGTTGCTGTGCCTCGGCAATGACACGGTCGAATTGGCTCTCGGTGCAAATGGGTTCCAGCTCAACAGATACAGGCGAGTCATCCACATCTTGCAAAGACCCCTCTTCGGCCCAAGCATTAAAGAACCTATCTTTGCCTCCAAAGACAAGCAATTTCCCCTCAAAATGAGAACCCACTAATTTTTCAGGCAAAGAAAGTTTTTTTACAACTGATATAAAGAAATTCCGACCAGTAGTAGTATTCAATATTGACCATTCATGCCGAGTTGCTCCTGGCAGTAAAAGTCTATGAGATGAAGAGAAATGCAAAGCACCAGACATGATTGAAAAGAAAGGAAATAAACGAACTTTGATAAATCAAACGGCAGATGGATGATGAAAATCCGTGATGCAATAGTGTTACAAAAAGAAAACAAAGAAAAAATCGCCCTTCAAAGTTCAAATTGAATCCCGAAAGAGAAAGGAAATTACAACAAGATTTCTGCGGATTGTTCTTCTTGTGGGGGCCAACTAGATAGTGGGTAGCAAATATCGAAGACCGACAAAAATCGTATTTCTTGGGCCTAATTGTCCGGGGGTTTCTGCGTCGTACGGTACGAGAGTCAATTCCTAAAACATACGCTGTTCCAAACCAAAGCCATTTGCCGGAAGGAAGCAGCTCTGCTCTAAACAGACCATTCAAGGCCCACCACTAAACTCGTAAATGGCTGAATTTAAAGTTTAATTTAAAAAATTTTAGAATCTTTTAGTTTATATTTAATTTCAACTCGTGAAATAAGTGTAATTTCTAAATTTTAAATTGAACTTATTATAAAATTTAAAATTTGAATTTTACCGTTCAATTTATATCTTATAAAAATTTTAATAATTATATAAACTATAATTGTCACATTAATATTAGCTTATATTTTAGCATGTGAAATTACATTAAATTTGAATAAATATATTTAATTATTATAAATAAATAGTAAAAATTAAAATAAATAAATAAATAAATAATATATAATTATGTTAAACTTTAAAAAATAAAATATTTATTTAAACATTGACTACGTTATAATTATTTAATATTATCATCACCTAAAAAAGAATTATCTTTTTTCGTAATAAAAATATATAATAGAATAAATAATTAAAAATATAAACATTTACTTATATAACTTTGTATAGAATGAGAATTACCAAGTAATAGTTATAAATTAACTTAAATTTAATATATTTATAAATATAGATTTTGATTAATTTTTTATTTTTTGACCAAAATATAACCCATAATTTTCTTGACTTAATTTTTTTCATCTCAAACTCGATTGGTGGGTTAATTCTAGGAAAAATGTAAATTAAATTCTAATCTTTTCACCAAAATACAAGTTGAAATATAACATTTCAAAGCATTTAAAATGAATCCCAATGTTTACATAACATTCAACATAAATCCTAGGTTGATAAAAAAAGAAGAAGATAGAATTAAGTTTTTGTCCGACATGTGTCACGTCACATATTATATACTTTAAATATGACACCTTTGCCTCATCATATCATGTGGATGTCATATAGTTTACTTAGTTATAATTATAATTTTAATATAAAATTAAAAATTAATATAAATTTGACACATGGATCCCATGCGTTATGTTTATATTAGTTTTTAATTTTATATTAAAATTAAAATTATAAGTAATTAAACTAATTTAATTACAAAAACTTTAATTAACTAATTATCTTAATTAATTACAATCCAAAATTCCTCAGCTTGAGCTTCCAAAATTCCTAAACCTAAAGAACTCTAATTAATTCCAAATAAAATCAATTAACAACAAGAATCTATTTTGGAACTTCTGGAGATAATATATATGATGACTTGTCATTGTCTCCTCTATCCTCGGATGATGTGTTCATTGAAACAATAGTTGAGCAAGCATGTATATACTTTAGCGAACCACGAGCATAAGCTTGCCAATACTAACAAGAAATGTTGATCTAAACCTTACAATGAACATGCCCATTTGGTCCACTGAAGAAAAGGCCAATAAAATGATATTTTACCTTCAAACCTTGAGAAGTTTCTCTTAGTTTTATCCTTTTCTCTACCCCCAACCTGTAAAACATAGAGGATAAGCATCTTCCCTCTTCGCAATCCATTCTGTTTTCATATGAATACGAACATGTGCTGGATCCATCGAAGTCTTAGGATGTATGGAGTGATCATAAATGAGATTAATGATAGTTAAAACATGTCAAAGTTCTACTCAAACAAAGTTCTCAAATTAAGGTAGTTTACCCATATTAGGCTGAGCAGAGACGTTCATGTCCATACAACTTCCTAGGAATCTCACACCTCTTATCTTTTCATCGTCATTACACTCAATCCGAAATTTCGCAATAAAGCAGAATTTGAAGAGATCTGATAGTACTCTTATATAATAGAAAGACTATTTTCAATAAACCTGCATGCAGATATGGCAATAAAAGAGTGATGCATGTTAAAGAGTAAATAAGTAAAACCGACACGTTAAATTATTATGTAAATAAAATTACAATAAATATATAAATAAATAAAATAAAATAAAACCAAAGGATATACTTGAAAACAAAATATAACATGAAGATAATAATAATAATAATAATAATAATAATAATAATAATAATAAACACCTCGTATGTTTTGTTGGGAATAAAGATTCTTTGGATTATTTTAAAATTTTAGAAATTCAAGCTGAAGAGAGAAATTCATATTATAATTAAGTTTATTAAATTAAAATTATTTGTAACTAAATTATTCTTATCAATTTTAGTTATGAATTTAAAATAAAAATTAAAATATTGATATCACATTATACAATTTAAAAATATATAAATGTGTTGCGTTATTGTTGATGTAGCACATAATGGATAGGGATTTAATTCCCTTTAATTTTCTGATTACTCAAGGTTTATTTTAAACATTTTATAAATGTCGGAGTTCATTTTGAATGCTTCAAAATATTAGGACTCCACTTGTAATTTAGTGAAAACATTAGGATTTATAATAAGACCATCATAGATGATCATTTTGAATTTTAACACCTTTGTGTTATATAAGATTATTGAATATATCTTAAAGATTTGCTTATCTTTTGTGTTTGGCTCTAATGGAATCCAATAGAGAGTGAATTGGGTATTTAAAAATTTAATAACCTTTTATAACCAATGTACTTAGTTAACCGAACCAATATAAATAAGGTTGAAGAAATTATTAATGTAAATCAATCAAATAATTGAACAATAATTCAAAGTGACACAATAACAAAATAAGGAAGTTTTAGACGCTTATGCTTAGACGCATCTAATAAGTGTCTAAAATAATATAAAAATTGGTAAAATTTTTAGACATTTAGTGAAGATAGTAAAAGTTGTCTACAAAATATACTAAAAAAGTGTCCAAAACTTAGATTTGTCATTATCAATAATATAATAAATTAATTTAAATTTAAATTTTGATTTATTTTGTCATAATAATAATTA
>JANQBM010000222.1:17128915-17155080 GCA_025594535.1 Erythroxylum domingense | reverse complement strand
GAAAAGAGTGGAAACAAATGAACAAAGTAACAAGGAAGAAGGAGACCAACGAAGGAGGAGAAGAGAGCTACATATGAAAGAAAAATTGTCAAAGAATGGAAACATCGTAAATGTTAAAGAAGTAAGACTTTTATTACAAGTATACTTCTTGGTGGCATGATAGGCAAGTGACACATGTCATTTGCCACATGTCAACCTCTCAACTTTTCATTTAATTTCCTTCCAATTCAATTCCAATTTCTATTTCAATTTTTCTCCAAACATTCCAATGGCTCAAATTAATAATTCCTAAATTCAAATGTCTAAATTTCAAGTGCCATTGGACAGTGCTTTTTCCTACCGATAACCAGTCAGTCTGCCACTTAGCATTTTTCCTAGTCCAAAAAAGTACCCTGAAAATTTCCAGAAAAATTTCTAAAATTCACTAAAAATCATAAAACCAAAAAGACCCACTCCAATACAATTTTTTTATACACATAAATCAAATTTATTCACAATCACATTTCTTCACACTTATACGGGAAAATGTCCACTTATACTGAGAAATGTCATGAATGCATGTACAGTTAGTTTCATGCGCAAAATGTACCATTTACATGTAGGTATATGCATGAACATGTAGGGGCATTTTTTTCTAAACGCCCATGGTCCACTCAAAATTACATTTTGACCCTTCCCATTGGTGATGGGATGTTACACACTACACCAAAATAAGGAGGTTGTAGACACTTATGCCTATACACATCTAATAATTGTTTTAAATAATCTAAGAATTGGTGGAGTTTTTAGACATTTATTTTAGACAACAAAATTTGTCTAAAAAATATACTAAAAAGAGTCTAAAACTTCTAAAGCTTCCAATTGGCCGGACAAGAATTGGTGCCTTTTATAATTTATAGCAAATATCCATCCAGGAATAATGATTAATTAATGTCAAAAGATGGTATTTTAAACAAAAAACAACTTTTAAACATTTTGTAAAATATTTGGAGACAAATCACACCTTTTGTTGGTTGTTGTTTTAACATTGTAATGCACTTGTAGCTATATTTCTTGACAAGATTATTTAAATTAAAATGATATGATATATTTAGTCTTTTTTAAAAAAGATGATATTTTAAATAATTAATGTTAATATTAAAATTATTTTTAATATTATAGCTACCACCCTGTGTCCTCCTCTTTCCTCTAAACCAAAGCTCTAGGTATTATGTAAGGAATAACTTGAGGAGCAAAGGAAAGCATTGGGTTTCAATATGGGATTTTTAGGGAAACGATTGAGAGGAATGAGAGATAGCGACGGCAATTCTGAAGACGAATTCATTTCTACAGTGAATGGAAACTTAACGGTTAGTTTACATCTATGGTTGGTGTAAGTATGCAATGTGATTTTGTTTTGAGTTGTTGGTTGTAATTTGCGATGTAGATGGAAGATTTAGATTACAAGGACAATGATTTAAGTAAGGAGGATGAGGAAGAAGAAGAAGATGATGATGACGCTGATGACGACGATGATGAAGCAGAGGAAGAACGAGAAGAAGACGATGAGCAGAACGATAACCATAACAATGATGAGATGAAAGATCTAGAGAAGGAATACAGAGATCTTCAAAATCAAGAGCTGTATGTTCCTTCCTTATTTTTCTAAAACTTTATGTGGTTATTAGTTGTTGAAAAGAAAAGTCAAAGAAATGAAAGTGTTGTTCTATTTAGAAAATTGAGGTGCATAAGCATTTTAGAGTGATAAAGAATTGATAATTTGATTAACTAAAATTTTGTTCTTTTTCAGTGATCTATTGAAGAATCTAAAACGGCATAAGGATGAAGACGTGCTTAAAGGTCAAACAATAAAGAACCAGAAGGTATTTTTTTGTTCCTCTGTTGACAAAAACACTATTGCTTTTCATTAATAATTGGCTTATCTCATTTTGTTTGTAAATGCTCTTTGGGATAAAGCACTTGAGTTTCGCTTTTTTACTTCAAAAGACTTTATCAAGTTCAAAGATATTGCCACTGGTATGTTTCCTGTTTGATTTTCTAATTTATGGTAAGGAATTTGAGGAATTATAGTCAAGTGTGAAGGAATTTTCCGTAGGAACCAATTAGGTCTTCGTTTTGTGAATCTGATGGAGTTTTTGTAGCATATGATGATCTCATCTCCTCATCCAAGAAGACTTTGGATTCACTACTTGAACTACAGGAGGTAAATGACCGATGTATCATATTGAGTGTTGCGTTTTATGCAACTCTATTGTCTTCATTCACCATTAATCCTATTGTTAATTTCAGGCTTTGATTGAGAAGAATCTTGCTATTTTTGAATCATCAAATGGTATGCCACAAGTTTAAATTTCTTTCTTATATATTATTATCATAATGTACAATTGTTAAATACATAAACATTTGTTCAAATAAATACATAGGTATTAATGTTATCAATATGGTTTTCTTTGTTTTTTTGGGTCTTATAAAGGTAAATCTGCACAACCTTCAAAGAAGCATCTAAATGATTTTGAAGATATTGACAAAGAATGGCTACGAATTTCCCAAACTAATAGGAGGTATGTCCTTTTACATATTTACGTGCGGGATAAATTTTTATTTGTGAAAGAAATGAGTAATAGTTTTTTAAGATTCACCCAACATTTTAATCCTGATATTTAGACAAACTTTTTATTCTACAGAAAGAGTTTGAGCATTCACTGACTGTTGTTAGAGAACACTTTTCTTGCTTTATTTTTTTTTGGTCCAATTTTGTTTAGGACTGCTCTTAAAACTGTTGGTGATCGATTGAACTGTTATTAGAAATTGAAATGTCATATAGTCTTAATCTTGCTACCTATTAGAAGTCCAAGGCCTACTTTTTGAACACAATTAGTGCATGATCAATAAGTTCCAAAAGTATTGCACTATTCACTAAATCATATAATCGTATTCTTCTTCTTACAAAGCTTTTCCTTCTATATTCATCTTAAAGATGGAGAAAATATGCAAAAGAGGACAGTGATTGTCAGTGCGGTCTAAGATTTTCAAAGCTAAATTGTCTCCAAGAAAAGGGTTAAGAGAGGAATTACAAAAGGAATTTGGAGGGTTAGCCTATCAATAAAGAGTTATAAGTTTCAAGACTTAGCTACTGAAAATGTACATGTATTCATCTACTTGCTATGGCAATTAGTATCAGCAACCGAAAATGAATGACATGCAAATTGTAACACTATTCGTTTCTCCTTTCTAGTCATTTTGTGCTGCTTTTACTAGTAGCTTCCTGTGATTATTATTCTCAATTGATTTTGCCACTTACCAGGTGAAGTATGTGAATAGTGTGCTTTCTTCAATGGAAATAGACTTTAGAATGAATCTATTTTAGCTAATTTATGCTATTATATACATATAAATATGTGTAATATAATATTTATTATCAAATTTGTTAATTTATTATAATATTATGTAGATACATATTTTAGATTAATTTGCAAAATTTATTATAATAATATGCATGTGAGTGATCTTAAAAAAGATGTACAAAGCAAATTGTAAGCTTATTTTTTTACTAAAAATGGTGGAGTTTTTTGACGTAAAAAACTACCTAAAAGTGAAAAATATCGATAAAGAAAAGCATCTAAAAGCTTACACAAAGCGTATAAAATAGAATTACCTTTGAAAAATTACAAACGTAGGAAATAGATTTTTGACGTTTAGATGCGTGAAAAATATATATTTTTTGACGCATCTATATGTCTAAGAAAACTGTTGAAAATAGTTTTTGTGACACTTGTTTTTTGATGCTTTATAAAGTGTTTAAAATTATTTTTATGACACAAAAACGAGTCTAAAAACTCCACCTTTTTATGTCTTTGAACTCCATATTTTCTTGTAGTGAGTGTGGGGAAGTTTGATAACTACTAAATAGATTATATTTCTAATGCCATATGTAATGCATTTTGCTTGTTTATTTAAGAGTTTCATCTTATTTTGGTACTTATCTTATTTATATTATGTTTTTAGGTCTTATTTGTCTTCATTGATAAAAAGGTCAAGAATTAGGGAAAAATTGGGACAAAAATGGAAGCATTAGAGATATTTTGGAGGGACTTGTGCTGATGAAGGATATGTTCGTGTAAGTCTACATGGCCATATGTATGACCATGCAACTCTTTAAAAATTTCTTCTCACAATTTTTGAAGAATGAAGTAAGAGTAAAGGACAAGGTCATGCATACGGTCGTGTAGGTGATTGTGTCCACTCTAAAAAGCCACCATAAATTTGAGCTACAAAAGTAGTTCATAAGAGGTTTATAGGAGGCTCAAGTGAGGCTCAAGACAATACATATTACTGCCCTAAAATGATAGAGAGAACAAAGAACAAACAAGAAAACATATTCATAGTGAATTTTAATCAATCTAAAGTGGATTTCATGAAGATTAAAAGGGATCTCATCATGGTTAGTTTTCTGTTTTGCCTTTGGTCTTGATGTTATAATTATCAACTAAGCTTTTATTAGTTCTTAGATTAAATGAGCACCTAGGATATACCTTGTGGGGTTTTTGTTTTAACTTAATTCATTCTTTAGTTTCATTGAGATTCAATTATATATTCTTAATTGTCCTTGAATTAATGTTGCTAGTGTATTATTTTATTTATGATTTCATGTAATTGAGATTAAGAAATTCTTTTATATAAATAGATCTACCATAACTAGAAGGAGTTGTTGCAAACCTAGATATAGATTGACATAAATCATCTAGATTATGGTCAAACCTAACAGTGAAATTCACAAATCAATTAATGTAGTCTTAGGGGATTTAACTAAAAAGAGATTTTAGTTAATTAGCTGAGGGTTAGGTATTAATAGCATTGGTAAAGTTATTACATAACTGAGGAATTTCGATGATCCAATAAATTATAGATTAAATTGAGTAGTGAAAAATTATGATTGTGTGAGAAGTCCTAGGGGGATTCAAAGTCTAAGTACCTAGTTTTTCAATTATGTTGCTTTATTTTAGTTTATTGTTTGAATTTTACATTTTCATCACCATAATTTATTAGAATAGATAATAGAAAGACAATTACTAGTAATTATAGTCATTATAAGATCAACCCGCACTTGTCAATGCTAGTTACAACAACAACATACACTTGTGGTAAAACATATCAGTCAACTTTGTCTATTGAAGACATTGAAGTTTAATTAAAGAAGTTGACTATTTAATGAAAACCAATATGTTTATTTTTTTCATAACAATAAATTAGTTTATAAAAATTGGCTAATTAATTAATAAATCGATCTATTTTTAGTGACAAGGATTATTAACATAAACTTAATTAGAAAGCTAAATGGCTTAAAGTTTTTAGAGTTTAAATGGCCTAATTATTTTAGTTTTTTAATCATTAAGTAAAATAATATAATTTTCTAACCAAATATTACAACTTAAAATACCTCACTTTATCATTTGATAACTCAAAAGAGGCTTACTCACACAAGTATTGGATAATGATTCTCAAATGATTAAAAGACCACTAGAAATATGTGTAAAAGACATCCAAATGTTCCTTTTACTAAATCAATGAGAAAATATGTATTTATAGGATTTTGGGGCTCCTACTAGTTATTAGAGCCAATAATTAGCCATTATAAAGCACAAGTCAACCAATGTGCATTGAATGCATAGGTTCACTAGTTGTTAAGATACTGGTTGACCAATAAACAACCATATTAGTTGACCAATACATCAACCAATGTTATAAAAAACACTAAATACATCAAATTTAACAACTCTAACTTATACTGATGGATCATTAACCTATATAGGTCAAATAATCCCCCTCTTAAAAAACTATGATTTTAAGAACTTCTATTGCTCAACCTCAATTTGTTTAAGCAATTATGAATTAAACGCTTCCCAAAATATTCCCTAAAAAATGTTTCAGAGATCAAGAGGCCTTTTTATTAAAACCAAAAGCTTTAGTGCCTCTTGATGAATGAAAAGGCTCAAATAATGAAATGATATAAAATGTTTAGTTAAGATGAGTTTTTTAGATTATCAAATTATAAAGTGAGATTACAATTAATAATACAACATTTAAAATGAAGTTGATGAGCCTTGATCTTCTTTTATTCTTGTTTTGACCTTCAATTTGATGGTTGTAAATTTTAATTTCTCTTTATCAACTTTATAAACAATTTTTTGAGTTTATGTTTTTATTTTGTTTTTATATTAATTTTTGTCAAAATAATAAACCCATTAATAGTAATTATATTCTGTTATCATCAAAACATCTATTAGAATATCCCATGGTTAAACAATTTCCTCCTTTAATATAATGGCAAAGCAGTTGTGGTATTAGAGACAAATAAATTTAAGCACATAAATAACCATCAATATCAAGATAATGATTCATGCATAAACATAATTCACTATTAAAGAGCATCATTAAATATAAAGAAAAAAAGAGATATGCAATATCAACAAAATATCTGTACATATAGATAACATAAAGTGACTCAAGCATACCACATAAAGTGTAAGAAATACAAAAACAAAAAACAAAAAAATCATGCCTAAAACATTATTCAATATCGAGAACACAAAAGGTAATTCAATATTAAAGAAATATCCATACTTGTTGATATCATAAATTTACTCAAGCATACCATATAAAGTGTAAGAAATACAAAAACAAAAAAAAAAGATCACTCATAAATCTAATATCATTAATCTTTCTCCCTTGTTTTAGAATTATAAAAAAGAAATAAGTTATAAAAAATAAAAAAAGAGTTACGCATTAAGCTAATTTGGTTAAAAATCAAATTGAATTTGATCTCGATTGATAAACTTTCTCGATAAAGAGCACTATTAGACATTTAAAAGTCAAAAAGCCAATATGAAATATAATCATCTCTAGCTATATCTATTTTTGAAAATTTCCAATTTAGTATTTTGCCCAGGTTTTCAATTTTCAATTAAAGCAATAAAGGCAAGCTTTAACAAAATTAGAGTTTGAAATTGTAAAAATATAGGCAAAATTATAGTACCCAAGAATAAATTTCATAAAAAATGTATAATTTTCAAAACTACAAATTTTCAAATACAATAATAGAATAAAATACTCATATTTGAAACAAATATGATGTAGTAACATTTGATTCCTAAAAAGCTTGAATGAATCATGATAGGTTTGCATTATGATATGTTTTTATAGGTAACTGACATGTGTTTTCTAGCATAATTGTTGTTTGTTGTTCTAGTTTAAGATTCATTTTGTATGTTTTCATTAAGTTTGATTTTCATTGTTGTTCTTGTGTGTTTGAAGCTAATTGAGGGTAAGAATTGATTATTTTTTTTGTAGAAAATAAGAGGAAGCAACTTAGAGGATGAACAAGAGATTAAAGAAGAGAAGATAAGAGGAGTTCATTTGGGAAAAATTCCCACGTTAATGGGAATTAGGAAAATTCCCACGGATGTGGGAAATCACAACAGAAAATGAAGAGTGTTTCTGTATATAATTCCCACACTCGTGGGAATCATGCAAATTTCCACGGACATGGGAATTGAGATATGAGGCAATCTGCGAGGCTTCATTAAACCTAGGATTTTTAGACTATAAAAACATCATTAAGCCTCCATCTTTTGGGAGACGACACCCACCTGGAGAAACACCATACTTAGGTGAAGAACACATTGAGGAGGGATTGAAGACAAGGATCATCATCAAGGTTGGGCAAAATAGCACATCAACACCAAAATTCCATATTTTGGCAAAGAAGAAAAAGAGCCTTATATTCAATTTTCTGTCACTTTAATTTCTTCCTTTTTTTATAAAAATGGTTTATTTGATTGTTGATGATGTTATGGAGACCATGTTAGGCTAATTTCATATTAGAGATTGCTTTTTCATTATTTTGTCAAAACTCATATTTTATTGGATTGAATGAAGTGTCTTTGATGATTGTTGATATTATTTGTCATCTTGCAATAAATCGAGAGAGTGAGTGAGATGAGATTCTTGTAGGATAGTACAACAAGAGTTGGTGACCTATAGACTAGCAATCATTATGTCAATTGAAGAATTAAGAAAGAGATCTCGATTAGTCAATTAATCACCCATAAGATAGCTTAATAACTAGCTAAATCGGTAGAGTCATTAGGTAGCTTGAGAGATCATTCAATTGATTCCTGTTAATTCGATTAGAATAAAATAGTTACACCTTGAGAGAGGGTGATTAGTACATTCAGAAATCTAGGGTGAGACACAATTCAATCAATAAAATAGGAGGGAGACAAAATAAGGAAAAAGTAATCTCTAGCACTTAGATTCTTAAATTTAGATTTTTTGCAATTGCAGTATTATTCATTGTTTATATTAGTCTTTTAATTTTAATTTAATTTTCATATTATTTGCATTTCACAATTTAGTTTCTTAAACAAAGTTGTGTCTAAATTAAGCGGTGTCTAGGCATCAATCCATGTAGGATCGATATCCGCTCTTTTTATTACAGGTTATGACCTGTGCATTTGCGATTTTTGAGCATAAAACAAGTAGATAGGTTTTACCATCTACAAATCACTTAATATATAGAAAAATTTCAGAGCAAAGATATTATACAAAATTTAAAATTTAGGGATTATTAAAGAGACTGTGAGTATTAAAGATCTTTAACATAAAGGAGAAAGAAAAAATTGAAGATAAGGTAGTCAATTGCAATGTTAGATGGTGTTTTCTAAAGAAAAAAGTGAGTTGTCTAAGGTCTTAAGAGGCATAAACATGAAAATTAGAAAATAAAACAGAAAAAAGGAGAAATCTACTAGATTATGACAACTGGTTAACCATATAACTACATTGCTTAACCAGTGTTTGTCTCAAATATGATAAGTGAAATGGTGTTAAACACTTGGTTTGAACTCGCTATATTGATTGAATATATAACCATGTTGGTTGACCAACGACTAGTGTGGTAGACTAGTATATGCAGATAATACATTTACAAACTCATTAAAATGATAATTTTCATAGACTAAGGGACACTAGTTGACCACTTAAAGACATGGTCGATCAGAGGAGTGATCAAACTCCTTACAAACTCATTAGAAAGAATTTTTTTGAAAACGAGACATTAGTTGATCAGTGCATTCTAAAAGGCTAGAAAACAACATAAAAACTTGAAAAATATTAAAACACATAATTGATCAACTAAATATCAATCAATAATAAGTTGAATCATATAAGGTTCCTTATCATATAGAATTTCCATATAACTAAATCTAATTTATGCTCATTCAAGTTTGAAAAAATTATTACCCAATTAATGTAAATTCTAACTTAATAATCAATGTCTATATACTAGGGCCCACATTATATTTTTTAAAAATTTTCAATTCCTTATTCATAGTGTAAAACCAACATTCATCTCTAATGGTAAACTCAAGTTAACAAATAAGTACAAGATTTCATATATTTTAACATATAGACTAATATTTACCTCTTCTTGAGCATTACCTATGAATGATTTAAATGATGATTCTTCTTGAATTTTCAATCCACTGAAAGTATCTAACCCTTCTCTTCTCCCTCATTTGGTTTAACAGTATACTCTTTTGAAAAATCTTAGTGGCTATTTTTAAAGAATAAATTCCTATGTCCTACATCAACAATGTCAAGACTGTCTTCGAGACCCAAAGGTTAAATTCATCAAGAAAAAGAAGCTTAATCTCTTTTAAAAAATACTACCATCTTTACTAAATATTAGTTACTCTTTAAGAAACCTATAAAACAAGCCAATCAATATGTTTTAGATACCTAAATTGGGTCCATAGTTATTAGTCTCCTTCTTCTTTTTAGCCTACTTCCTCAAGGGTTTGCTTACCATCCTTTATTTAATAAAATAAAATATATCAACATGTCCATACTTACCATAAACATGACATGTGAGGTTATGTAGGTAATGGTGATAACTTGGAATTCTATGTGTGCATAATGAGGAATCTTCCTTTGGATATTAGAGGTGTTGAATGCTTTCCTAGGATACTGAGATGAGCTACCATGAATTTATGATACCTACTATGAATGAAGGCTAGATGTATGCTTTTTTTAGGCCTAAAAATGAGTGAGCAGATTTGTATGTTATCCTAGAAGTTATACCTATTTTTCTCTTAAGAGTATTAAACCCTAAACCTAAATTATGAGTCATTTATGAAAGTATGATGCTTACTTTTAAAACTAGTCCTAGTGGATGTGCCATGTGTATGCATATGTTTAGATGTGGGTGTTCCATACTCATTTGTCACATTAGGCAATAATTCTTTTATATGCAAATATTTTCCTTTCATAAATGTAATTATATAATTAATTTCATTTTCGTGGTTGTATCCTATTTTATACCTATCATTTGAGTTCTTCGAAGGTCCTAGAATGTTTTTTTTAAAGCTTTTCGCTCCTTTTTGTGAACTTGGATAATGAATACTTAAAAATAAGGATCTCCTTTTTTTAATGTCTTTTTTTCATGCTTTAATATGTCCATCGCATGATTATCATTAACGATAATGCTTTTGGATGCTTTAATGTTATGTAATTCACTTTTCATCTTTCATTTTCATCCATGCATGTATCCAACTGTTTTTGAACTTCCTTGAGTTTAGTAGATAATTTCTTATTTTTCTTACTTATGATTTTTAAATTTTTAATTAATGGCTCATATGAAAAATCACAAAAATTATCATATGAATTAAAGTTGGATGTTACCTCATTATCGTCAATAGCGATAAAGCACATATGAGATATCTCTTCTTTTAAATGTTCATTTTCATATTCACTTGTGTCAATCCTAAGTTGAGGCTTTAAGTGCTTTCTTCTTATCCTTCTTGTCATTTTTCTCCTTCTTATAATTACTTTTGTAATTCTTATTATATTTGAGTAGAGAACATTGTAACTTTATGTGGCTGAGTTTTTTACATATAAAGCAAATAATGTTAGAGGATTTATATTTTAAATCACCTTTACCTTCGTTGAAATTCTTTCTCTTGGAGGGGAGCTTCTTAAATTTGCTAGTGATTAAGCTAATGTCTTCTTTATCACTTCCACTAGTTGATGTCTCTTCCTCTTTACTTAATTCTTTCTTTGAGGCTTTAAATACTAAGTTCTTTTTCTTAGGAAATGTTGTTTCTTCTTGTGTCTTTTTAAGGCTTAATTTTTATGTAAGAAGAGACCCAATAAGTTCCTCCAACGGTAGTGTTATTAGATCCTTGACTTCTTATATGGTAGTCACTTTAGCTTCCCATATCTTTGGGAGTGACCTAAGCAACTTTCTTATCATTTCAAAATTAGTATAGGTCTTTCCAAAAACTTTGAGAGCATTAATAATATCAATAAATCTAGTGTGCATGCTAAATATACTTTCATCAGCTTCATTTTAAACAATTTATATTGATGTGTTAGCATGCTAACTTTTCTCTCCTTTAGTTGATTTATTCCCTTATATGTAACCTTTAAAGTATGTCACATTTCATAAACGTTTCAGGTATATAGAATTTATTAAATTCATTTCTTCCTAAAGTACAAAATATGATGTCTACGATCCTCCTATTTAAGAAGATTAATCTCTTATCTTGAGAATCACATTTTCCCTTTAATTTAGGTATCTATACTTTTTGTAGGAATAAAGGAACCATTTGAAACTATTTCTTGTAGGTCAACACTTGCAATTATTAAGACAAATCTCATCCTAGTTTTCTAATAGAGGTAATCATTACCACCAAAGAAAAGTACTAATACTTTATCCCTCTTGGTTAAATGATGATGATAATGCTCATAAATATACCATTTTGATCTTTATTATATGATTTCATTTGAAATGCTAGTTTAATAGACTCACTCTGATATCATTTGCTATCACTTAATAATAACTAGTTGTAAAGCACTAATTAACTAGTATAACATGTTGGTCCAATAATATGCATAGATTCACTAGTCATTGAGACATTGGTTGTCTAATACATTAACCAGTGTTACAAAAAACTCTCAATACATCAAATTTAATAATTTTAACCTATATTAGTTAACTATTAACCTGTATAGGTCGACCAATCCCCTAAAAAATACGATCTTAACAACTTTTAATACTTAAACTGAATATGTTTAATATAATTACAATTTAACTACTTCTAAAATGTTTTCTAAAGATTGTTTGAAAAATCGAGAGTCTTTATTAAAACTAAAAGCTTTGATGCCTCTTGATGAATGAAAAAGACTCATATAATAAAGTGATATGAAATATTTATGCACGGTGAGACATTAAGAGT
The DNA here is from genome assembly GCA_025594535.1 of Erythroxylum domingense. Lineage (NCBI taxonomy): Eukaryota > Viridiplantae > Streptophyta > Magnoliopsida > Malpighiales > Erythroxylaceae > Erythroxylum > Erythroxylum domingense. The sequence continues at coordinate 17,142,787 of JANQBM010000222.1, read as the reverse complement.
ATCAAATTAATAAGTAAGATTACAATTAACAATAAAAATTTTTAAATGACCTTGATGAGCCTTGGTCTTCTTTTGTTTTAGTTTGATCTTCGTTTTGACGATTGTAAACTTCCTCTCTCTTTATCAATTGCATAAATTATCTTCTTAAATTAATGGCTTAATTTTGTTCTTACACTATTTTTCATTAAAATATCATTAAAACATCTATCGGAATATTTCTTAGTTCGACATTTTGTATTAAGATGATTTTTGGTAGATCTAAAGCTAAAAAATAAAAAGCTCCAAAATACAGTTCAACTATAGTGATAGACAAAACTAATATTATTGTTTATGATGATTAGACGTGGGCATATCTAATGAAATTCTTAACTTTCAAATGTTGAATATGTAATTAAAATATATCACAACTTGTTTAAACCTTATCTTAAGTAAGTTTGGATAACAATTGGCGAAGTTATAATCTTTTATATCTAAAGAATTATAACAAAAAGATCCTAACATCAACAACACAGGGGGGTAAAGTGGATATAAATAAGACCTATGTGAAAGAGAAAAGGTATCTAAGTTTTTCATCTCTATCTTACAACTTCTGACAAAAATATCTTTCTTTTTTTGTTTTCAAGAGGCGTTCGTGTTGCTTTCTCTTCAATAAATGTTAACAGTAGTTATGTCCATTATTAACTAACGTTCTTTATCTTGGTTAAAGGGAGTTGAAGCACTTGGAGCTTTGTAGATTAGGAGATAGTCGTGTTTTATAGCGAAGCATTTTATCTATTCATATATTGAATTATTCTTCCGTGCTTTTGTTTTTATGATTATTTTGATTGATTTTTAATATGTGCGATTAGTTTATTGATTAAAACAATAAAAGTTCAATTCCTTTAATCTTTACAATGACTAAGAGTTCTTAATTTATTGAATTAGAAATTGTTAACTTCTAAGAAGAGCATCAACTACATCAAATGCAGCCACAAATATTGTTTTATCTTGTTTCAAGGGTCTTTCTTTTATTAAAGTTATTGTTGAACTAAATTTTGGATCATTTTTAAGATTTATAAATAATAAAGATTAATTGAATTACGCATTTTTTATTAGCTAATCCTAAAGAAAGATGATATTTAATACCATATTAAATATGTTACTAATGAAATAACTTTTTTATATTGATAATCAATTATAGTTCTAATAGTAGAAGTAACTATAAACTAAGGTTTATTTTACTAATAATTTTCTTTTTTATTACTTGTAAAATTTAATTTATTTTCTTCGGTACAACCCTCATTTTGTTAATTTACGTAACATTTGACAAACAAAAATTTCACGTGAGAATAATCCTTACTTTTCAATACTATGATTATTTTATTGCTGACGACATCAATACCAATCTAATTTACACTTTGTACTATTCTTATAATTGAAACTCTTTAATTTTTAAACTTAACTAATGGAATGTTATAGGCTAGGTCATTTAGTTCAAATCTACCTATGACCAAGTGCTTCTTTTAATGAATAAACGGAAAAGAGATAAATAACGTGTAAATAATTTAGCAAAATACTTGCATGACATTTACGACATCACGTGTCTTAATCATTAGTAAAAGATCTTCACTGTTTATCATAATAAACGCTAGATGCTTTGAATATTTTTTATAACCAGTCTATGTATTTAACTAATATTTCCTTTTCACATAAGAAATTGTATAACGGACTTAAAAATTCTAACAATGATAAACCCTCAAACTTAAAACTTTAACTTGAAAGTCTAACAATGATAAACGCTCAAACTTAACTTGAAAGCCTAAGATACTGAATTAATTCCTCAGTTAACTTCAGAGGATTTAGTTCCCATTGCCCCACCTGACCAGCCTTAGTTCCCCAGTTAACCAACATTCTTGAAGATAATAATATTAAAAATGTCAAACGTACCAACTGTCTCTCTTCGTTTTTGTTCTGTCGTTTCTCAATTCCTTGCAGACGAGATTGCAAATTATGCAAACACAACATTGAACTTGGTATACAAAGATCAAAATTGCCCCAAAAGTGCGAAGCTGGAGGAATCATTGGTGAACTAAACAATTTAAGGAGAATCCCGACGCAAACAAAACTATCAGTCGCTCAACTTCTTAACGATTTTGGACAGTGCCGAATAGGTTCCAAAGCCTGATGATACAAGTCCTACGGTAATGATCACAATACAAAACGCAACCTACAAAAGCAACCAAAAAAAAAAAGGGCAAAGATTTAAGGGGAAAAAAAAAGAAAGGTGAGAAGATAAATGGAAAAGGAAGGGGTAGGGTATACCTGAAAGCGGCTTACTTTGTCCCTCAATATGCTCAAGAAGCAAGCACATGGAAGTATCAAGGTCTGCAGTAGATGTTACTAGTTAATAGTTATGCCGGTATTTTCAGACTACTCTTCATGATTAAAATGGTATCAGAAGACTTACCACAAGCATTGTGAGTAGAGATCCAATTAGTGACAACACCAGACCTGAGACAAAAAATACAAGATTGTGAAACTACGGCCTCGGTGTAAAAACGTTTCAAAACCCAACTTATTTTACTAACCGAAAAAGGGAACAGCAAGACCAACAAGCAGGGAGGAGATCACCAGGACTGTCCTAATGCACATAGCATATATGTGAGATTTCATGCGGTTCGATGGTAACAACTCCTCCAGACTCATCGCCACAGGTGAAATAGTGATCGCATATGTGCTTCAGATTAAGGATAATTCCGAATAACATTAAGAACATCCAGTTTTTTTCTACATCCTGGTCAAACTGAATCAATTAAGAACCACACAAGCGTCATTTATGTTCCCTTCGTTATTTCGTAGACTAGCAGTGCTATTAATGAAAACAACTTATCTTTTTAGAAACGAAAAAGGAAAATAACAATTACTTGAACAAAAGGATATTTTGTGAATGGACTAATGACCTGCAAGAACAAGTAAAAAGCATTAGTATAACCACTTGCCCCATAATAAATATACATATTTTAGTCAGAAGCCTCAATTTGAAATCTGAAAGTGGCAACGCAAAGAGCATAAGATCCTTTGAACCTTAGTTCTTTATGGATTTTATTAAGAAAATAGTCTGATAAACTTAATATTTTGTGAAGGAATTAAAAAAAAAAAACAGCAACTTGTATATATTGGAACCATGTTGGCAAACATTAATTCCTTTCAAAATTCATACTAGGATCTATTGAAATTGGAGTTCATACCGTCATCCACACAGCAATCTTGGAAGCAACTAGATTTTGGGGCAAGTTAAGAGTGTACTGCGACTCTGTTGATTCTCCAAACATACTATATCCCATAAAAGCTACTCCAGCATACATTAAAGTGCAAATACTAAAGCTGCATGCAAGACAAAGTCCAGTTTACAATACAACTTTAGGGGTAATTAAGACATAATATGAACAACTCTAATAATAACTAAGACGGGATTCCAATTTTACCATGTAAAGAGAACTGAAGGGAATTTATTTGGTTGCACCATTGAGGTATAAATGTTTGGGAAAACGGCATGCCCAGAATAGCAATAACCATATAGACCAATAGCAACAGGAAGAGTTCCCAGATTTATCAGTGTCCCTTTGCTATGAATACCAACATGATCGACCAGACCGACCCAAAATAAGCAGAGGACCACCACCAATGTTGCAATTACTCCACCAGCTGAAGGAAATTGTAGAAATGTCGTTGAATATATAAATAAAAGACTGTCTTGTTCTTGGATATGCAAAGAAAAGAAAATTCCCAAGAACCATCCTAAGGCCTGAATGTGATTAATACAGTACGAAAGGGAAATCACAATACACCTCTATGGATCAAATTAAAGAAGCAGCATAGAGTTGAATAGCAGCAATTAGTAAATGTGATTGATATTTATTGAATCTCAAGTAGCAACCATCTAAAATCTATATAAGCAGCTTGGACATGAGATACCAGATATATAACTAAGGACGCTCAGATCTCGCAGCCAAACTGTTGGAATAACTGCTACAGTTATCAAAAGAGCAAATAAACGGTGCGAATCCAACTCAAGTCCACCAATATTAATGTGGGCATTTGGAAATAATGACGATAAGTTATCACTCTCCAAAATAATGTATTCAACGCAACAGGCCTGCAGGTGAAGTAACCAAACAGTGTGCAATTAGTAAACATTAGCTGTCGCAACTTTCCCAGACAAGACAAACATTCAAATAAATAAATAAAGTAACAGCTGTACTTACATATAATTCGACGTACAGTATTATCTGCACAGCAGCGAACCAAAAGGGAACTCTTAGTGGTTGGTGAAGTATATTTATTAACAACTTGTCTGGTAAGATTTTCTATCGTAGGATTGGGCACTTACTGAAATGACTATTCTCCCTGCGGTACCAAATGCAGCTTGGCCAATATCTGGGTAAGTTTCAAGCCCAGGTTCACTATCTAAACAGTAACGCAAAAGCATCCCAGTGTAGAAAGACAGAACTCCAAATATCAGCAATATTAAGAGACCAAGCCATCCTCCTTCTTTAACAGCATAAGGAGTGGACAATATTCCAACTCCGCATAAAACGTTCATCCCTGCATTATTTTTTTTAAAATGAAACTTAAATTCTTGGTACTGTAGGTGAATTTCTTTAGAGAGGAGCATGAGAACCAGACGCATGTTGTTGATACTATAATGGATCCTTCCACGTGCTATGAACTAGACGACAGGGTCTGTAAGTTTGTCGTTTTCATGCCCATTATAAAGATAACTAATTATAAGCTACGGTTTTTTTGGTCCCCGTAACCTAAGGGCCAAATTTAGATTAAGACCCGTAGTAACCCTACGGTGGAATAGTGGCAATACAGTGACTCGTCAAGTTGTCACTACGGACAAAAACAGACTCCTCTGTTCCCATTTTTAAACATGTAGCCTTTCCAATGTGCCATGAGATGAAGAGTTGCATGTTCTGTAAGGTATCATATGTCCACTCATGCCACTAAAAGACATTAAAGATGCGCTTTCTACGACCAAACCCATTCAAGATGGGCATGATCAATTATCATTTCCCTTTTTGTTTGTTGGTTAAACATTCAACAAGTTATGCAAATGCTAATTAACAGATCATCATCTCACCATTAAGTACGGCTTGCTTGAAGGAGCTTTCACGGGAAATGGGAAGTTCATGTGAAACCATGGATGGCTTCTCATCTTTCCTGATTGAAGATCTTCTCGAAGGAATAGGAGGAAGTAGAGAATGGGAACTGCGCCTTTGGTGTGGAAGTTGCTCATCTTCTACCTTGTACAGTAGAGGTTTGTCTATGGAAGGTAATACCTCAGGTGTGTGCTTCCTTGTTAGTGAGGAGGAAAGAAATGAACTGCCCAATCTCGACAATGAAGGAGTGCCCAAGAAGTTGATACTTGGGGACGGTACACTGCTGTATAGATCAATGGACTGCCTGGAACATGAATAAACGGAGAAAGCTGAGTTCTTTGAATCGCAATTTTTATGCACATCCATCTTTTATTTACAGTTGGAAGCTCAAAACGACAGTGATACTAGAGTCGAGTCAATCAATTACAAACCAGAAAGGATTAAAACCAATCTGGGAAAATCTCGGCTGATGACGCTAGCATCCATTCAAGTACCTCGGCTCATGTCACCATTCAGAGTTTATGCAACTATGTCCCACATGAAAAACGAGCCATGTCGGCAATTCATGGCCAATCAATCTACTTTTTACGTAACAGGAAAGCGAACGTTGAATAATGGAAACATAAAGTAGAACAAACAGAGAGAGATATGGAGGGGACCTGTAACTTTGTGGCCACGAAGTGGTGTAAGATCCGGTTTTGTTTTGTTGCCGGTTGTCATTGGAAGAATCGTCCAAGTCTGATCCAGTTCCATCTTCTTCCTCTTCTCTGTTAAGTTCCTTTTCTTCGTCGTCTTCATCACTCTCAATGTAAAAACTCTGTTCTGAAACTGAATTCTTCATTTTACGCGTACTCTGTTCCGATACCGAATTGCACTGCACTAATTCATGTTTTGTTGTACGAGAACATAAATCAAGAGCACCTTAAAACAAATATAATAGAAGAAAAAGCTGGAGACCTTTTTCCAATTCAACCTTTATTTGGCAGCTTTCTTTGATTGCATTACCTGAAATGGCAAGCAAAAATATTAAGAATAACCATTAGCAAACAAAGGAGTGCCATACAAGGCGAAAGAATTTATAAGACTATTGAAGATTTGTTTCCATGTTTTCCAACCTACTCACAGTTGTGCACTTTGAAAGAAAATATGCCCCTATTAACAACACAAGGAAAACCATTTAGACACAAGGAGAGAAAAAAGAAAAATAACAGGGAAAAACTAGACCATGAAGATTTTCAAGGAATGCTTAAAATACATAAAGAAATTTGTAGCTTTTACACAGACTCTGTGTTTAGTTACTGGGGAAGCACGTGAAAGGAGGGGTGTGTATTTTGCGGACTGCGGATTTGTTGTAGTACTATTTCCCCTTTCTCAGCTTTTCTTTGGGTTTAGAACTGAAAAACTGCCATAGGAAAAGAGAGAAAAGTTTCGAAAAAAGGTAAGATTTGAAACCTTTCGTTTTAGTCAACTTCAGACAAATGATTCCGGAATCCCCCACGGCCACAGTCGTCAGGAAAAAGAAACAACAAAAAGGTTCAAAGAAAGCGTGAGCTGAGCTCTACTAAGTCATTCATCTCGAAAACAAGAAAGAGAGAGTGTGCGTGTTGTGTAACCTGTGATCTGATAAAACACGAGCAAACATGTTTGTAACGCAGACACAAACGATAATAACAGAAGTCCGGAAATTGAGAGAGGGGGAGAAAGAGAGTCTTCGTTTACCTTAGAGCATGGCCTATTTATAGAACCAAATTTGTTTTTTATAAGCAGTCGTAACCGTATAATGAAATTTTAATTGGAATCAACCCATGCGAAGCCTTATATCGTGAATTATTGTTTACACTGCAACTTGTAGTTCAATGTTTTATTTTTTACCCCGCAGAAACTTGTAGGTTAATGTTACTTCTACTGGACGGGATAATATATACATAAGATCAATTTTATTTTTTAAATAAATATATATAATATAAAGGTATGTATTTATTGTTATTCTTCCTTCCTTTTCTCTCTTCTTTAAAATTTAATTAAACCTCCAATAAAAACATAGATGGACACAATTGTTTCATCTTTCATCATAATTCTCTAAACGAAAATAATTATTCTATTTACAATTAATTATAACAATAAATAAAGAAAATTACTCATTCAAACATATATAATCAGAAAAATGAATGATAAAAATTATCATTATCGATAATATTACTCAATTATGTTCGTGATTAGTGGAAAATTACCTTAAAAAACGTCATACTAAGGACACCATGTAGTGCATGTTGGAAGTTGAGGTTAATCCGAACTTGAAGGAGTTTTTTACGGTGTTTTTTGTTTTATTGTTAAGAAACTAGAGGATCAGTTGTGATTATTTAGCTATTATCTTTCCTAATTAATAGCTAGATTGGTGAGAGTTCGTAGCTTAGCTTCCCCTTTTCCAGCAAGTGTCAGTTTCATGTAAAGCCTATTTAACAGGCTTTTATTCATATGAAATAAATATATGAGCAGTAGTGTCATACTTCTCCATCTTCATATGTTTTTATCTAATTTTCTCCAACCATTCTAGTATCAGAGACAGGTTCCATCGTTGTTTTTTTTTAAGGCAGTAAATGGAAGTGCAGTTAGCTTGTCTCAACATTAGATTCAATTTTCAAAGGGGACTCGTATGAGTTTTGGAGCATCAAGATGAAGATGCTTTTCAAGTCTCAAGACCTTTGGGACTTGGTGGAGAACAAGTATGTAGAAACAAGTGATGATGAGACAAGGCAGAAAGAAAATAAAAAACGTGATTCCAAAGCATTATTCTTTATCCAACAAGCAATGGATGAATCAATACTTGCTCCATGAAGGAAAACGAATCACTTCAGGAATACTTGGCACGTGTCTCGTCTATCGTAAGTCAGATGCATTCTTATAGAGAAATAATTGTTGATGAAACGGTTGTTGCCAAGGTTCAAAGAAGTTTAACTCTTAAATTCGATCATGTAGTAGCAATGATTAAGGAATCTAAAGATTTGTCTGTTTTTCCTTTTGATTAATTAATGGGTTTTTTGCAAGCAAATGAGGTCAGAATAAACAAGATAGTGACGAAAGAAGAAGAAAAAGTTTTTCAAACTAAAGGGGAAACATAATCCTCAAACCATCGAGAAAGAGGCAGAGGAAGAGGAGGCTTCCGAGGAAGGGGATAAGGTCATAATAGTTTTATGCAGTGCTCTTATTGTAACAAATATGGACACATAGAAAGTTCTGCTAGTCAAAGCATGATGAAGCTACTTATGTAGAAGAGAATGAGAATCAAGAATACTCGTAACAGACATAAACATTAGAAGGGCAGAGAATGAGGTCTGGTATCTTGACAGTGGTTGCTCGCATCACATCATAGGAGATAAATCCAAGTTCAAAGAATTGGACAAATCCATCAAATCACAGGTTCGTCTAAATGATAATCAGAAACTTCAAATTGAACGACATGGGATGACCACGGTTACGATAGATAATCAACAAAAGCTTATTAAAGATGTGCATTATGCTTCTCAGTTGGCACATAACTTGATAAGTGTAGGTTAGTTAATTAAATGTGGTTATTATGTGGTATTTGATGGATCAAAATGTAAGATAAAGAACAAGAACTCAGGAAAAGTGTTTGCTCAAGTTGACATGTCTTCCAATAAAATGTTCCTTCTTGATTTCATTGGAAACATAGTGTTGGTCAACAAGGAAATGGAGGATAGAGAGTTATGGCACTTGAGGTATGGTCATCTCAAGCATAAGGGACTGGAGTTGTTAAAATAAAGACAACTGGTTTGCAGCTTTCCCTCTACAAAAGAAGGTATATGAAGGGACAAGCAAAAAAAGCATTTCCTGTTGGAAAAAGCCAAGTGAGCAACAGAGGTCCTTGAGTTGTTTCACGCTGATTTATGTGGACTGATGAAGAGTGAATCTCTTGTGGGAAGTAAGTACTTTTTGCTATTTACAGATGATTTTAATTGGATAAGTTGGGTTTTTTTTTGGGCATATAAAGTCAGAAATTTTTGATCATTTAAGAAATTTAAAGCTACGACAGAAAAACAAAGTGGTAAAAATTTAAAGGTACTCTATACATATCGAGATGGTGAATTTCTCTTAAAGGGGTTCATTGCATTTTATGATGAATAGGGAATTAAAAGGGATCTCATTGCGTTGTATTCTTCAGAGCAAAATGGCATGGCTAAATGAAATAATTGTACGGTAATGGAGATGACCCGTTCAATGATGAAAGCCAAAGGTCTTCCGAACTCCTTCTAAGCAGAAGGTGTTACTATAGCCGTCCACATCCTCAATCTATCTCTCACAAAAGTTGTCTGGAATCAAACTCCTTCTGAAGCTTGGAACGACAATAAACCATCACTGAGCCATTTACGCATTTTTGGTTGTGTATGCTATGCTTTTCAAACTATGGATAAGCATGAGTTAGAAGACAAGTCGAGAAAATTATTTTTGTGTGCTATAGTTCCAATTCTAAAGCGTATTGTCTTTATGATCATGTAAAGAGTTGTATTGTTGTTAGTAGAGATGTGGTATTTGATGAGCAGGCAGTCTGGAAGTGGGAAAACAAAGATGAGAATCAAAAGATATCAATTTTAGACATTGAAGTTAATAAAGAGGCAATAAATCCGATCAATTCACTAAACTCGACACCAACAAAAACAAGCCCATTGTCAAATACCACCTCTTCATCAGAAGAATCTCCTTCCAATGAGTTAGCTTAGCTGCGCAGAAGTAATCGTGGTAAAATACCTCGACGCGGATTTGAAATTGAGGGAGAGGCTACATTGCCATTAGTTCTATTTGCTAGAGATCCGATTATGGTAGAAAAAGCTATGGAAAGTCAGGAATGGGAGATGTGATGAAAGATGAATTGGTACCCATACAATGTAATCGAACGTGGGAGTTAACTGATCTTCCTAAAGGTAAAAATTGCATTAGTTTGAAGTGGATTTTTAAAACAAAGTTTTTAGCTGATGGTAGTATTAAAAAACATAAAGTAAGGTTGGTAGTGAAGGGATATAGATAATAACAAGAAATTGACTATGAGGAGACATTCTCACCTATAACTCGGTTTGAAACAGCTCGTGTAATTTTCGCATTGGCAACTCAAAGAGAATGGAAAGTTCATTAGTTTGATGCTAAGTCAACATTCTTGAATGGAGAACTATATGATGAAGTATATGCGAGTAAGCCCCCTGGATTCGAAGACTTAAGCAGACCAAACAAAGTGTACCACCTAAAGGAGGCACTTTACGGGCTCAAACAAGCCCCTTGAGCATGGTACAGTAAGATTGCAAATTCTTCCACAAAAATGGCTTTGAAAGAACTATGCATAAGCCGAATTTATATATCAAAAGGTAAGGTATTAAAAACTTGATGATAATAAGTCCATATGTTGACGACATAATTTATATTAGTTCATCCTTATAACTCATATCTGAGTTTCAAAGTTCTATGAAGTCAATGTTCGAGATGACAAATTTGGGAGAACTTCATTATTTCTTGGGGTTAGAAGTTGTTCAAAGCAAAGAAGGAATTTTTATTTCATAAAGGAAATATATTGAAGATATTTTAAAAAAGTATAACATGATGAACTACAAGACAACAATCATGCCCATGGACATCAACGAGAAGCTGTAAGTTGAAGATGGTATGGGGCTAGTTGATGGAAACTAGTATAGAAGTCTAATTGGATGACTCATTTATGTGACCCACTTACGACCCAACATCAAATTTTTAGTGGAAATATTGTCCAGATTTATGCACCATCTAACAAAGCTTTACTTTGATACTGCAAAGAGGGTATTGTGATACTTAGAAAGAACAAAAGAAGTGGGAATTTGGTTTCGAAAAACAATATCCTCTAGTCTCAAAGGTTATAGTGACAACGATTGGGCAGGAGTTGTTGATGATAGAAGGAGCACCTCTGGAAACTATTTTGTACTTGGATCAATAGCATTCTCATAGAGTTCAAAGAAACAAAGCACAGTGGCTTTATCATCCACAGAAGCATAATATATTACTATGATTGATACATTATGTCAGGTAGTATGGCTAAAGAGGATTTTACGAGATTTAAGACATAAACAAGATGAAGCTACAAATATGTTTTGTGACAGTAAATCAGCGGTGATGTTAGCAAAAAATCCAATCTATTATAGTAGAACAAAACATATTGAAATCAAGCATCATTTTATCATAGAACTGCTTACTAATGGTGAAATTACACTGGAGAATTGCACGACAAATCAGTAGGTTGCAGATATTCTTACAAAAAACTTACCTCAAAAGAAACATGAAGAATGTTGTATTCAACTCAGAGTCTTTAAGTGCGAATGAAGGGGGAGTGTTGGAAGTTGAGGTTAATCCGAACTTGAAGGAGTTTTTACGACTTGTTTGTTTTATTGCTAATAAACTAGAGGATTAGTTGTGATTATCTAGCTGTTATCTTTCCTAATTCATAGCTAGATTGATGAGAGTCCATAGCTTAGCTTTCCCTTTTTTAGCTGGTGTTAGTTTCATGTAAAGCCTATTTAACAGGCTTCTATTCATATGAAATAAATATACGAGCAGTAGCGTCGTACTTCTCTATCTTCATATGTTTTTATCTAATTTTCTCCAATAATGCAACCTTATGATTTTTTTAAAGAACATGATAAGGTTGTAAAATGACAATAAGTTTGCATTATGTGAAACCATTTATGAACACAATTGCTATAACATGAACGCCCATATTCTTTGAGTTTTTTGTTTTTTTTTGTGATGATTTGGAAAAATAATTGTATGTAATTCTCTAACTCATCTACCTACCAAGTTACACTATTTATTTTTTTAACATAGTTCTTTTTTTTAAAGTTAAGCTAGAAAAATAGGTTTAACAAACTTGCCAATTGTTTACTACTCCATTGCTCAAGCCCTAAGTTTGTCCATTAGCATGAATAACATCTCTAATGCATCAGACAATAAGGTTGAAAGTCTGATGCACTTCTTTGGATATGTAAGAAAATATCTTTTAGATATAATTCAAGTAGGGGAATTTAGATATTAATTACAATATTCAGATATTATCCATATTAGAAAATTTTATATATTATCAAAATATCTAGAGAAAAATAATTAATTTATGGTATAAAATAAATATTAGAATATGTGACAATATAACAATTTAAAATGTATAATTATAGTTAGTTTAACACGTCTATAAATATTCATCCATCTAGTTGTTTTATGTACCAAGAAATAAGTTCAAGCATCTAAGAGTGCAGTTTGTGAGAATTCCAATCTTATACGTTTTAATATTTGTAACTTATAAAGTGATTATTATAATTCCTCTTTGTACTTATAATAATATTTCATATGTATTCTTTTTCTACCATATTGAGTTACGTTCTTACTTTATCCACCTAATCATTCAAACAAATGATATAAGAATCGTGTCAGGGTATACATATCTACTTACTATATGTTCTACGGTTGCTACTATAAATGAACCATTTACATTAGAAAGCAAGTTGGATAGTACTCACTTTTTAAAGCCATTATGTACTGTTCATATATATAATTAATGTTTACGGAAAATAGTGGAAGCTATTTATATTAGCTCAAAGTAGTTTGGGATAGAAATAATGAAAATCAAATTTAAGATTGATAAGTTCAACGAACATAAATTCTCATCGTTGAAGCTAAAGACGAAAGTTATCATTGCAAAGGATAATGCCTTGCAGCTATTAGTGGAAGGCTGACAGGCTTTGCAAATGTTGCCAAATGGAATAGATGTATATAAGTGTTTTTGTAAATATTTATTTAGCTTCAACTGATCAAGTTTTCTTAAACGTAAAGGAGAAGAAAACAAAAAAGGAGATATGAAATCATCTCACAAAGTTGTACAAGGTTAAGTTCTTCTATAATAAAATTTTCTTAAAATAAATTTAATGATTAAGCATATTAGTAATTTAACTATTTTATTGTCTCAACTCATAATATAGGGTTATAGAGTAGAGTCACAGAAAGTTGTCAAATGTATACTTTAAAGTCTACCTAGTTCATATGATTAACTTATCATTAATTTAATGAGTGGTCAACTACCTAGTCTTTGATGATGTTGCAGTTGTAGGAAGAAAGTTGGTGCAAGAATAAGGAAAACAAATAATCTAGTTCATAACAAGTTGAAACTTTGATAGTGACAAGAAGGAGATCAATATGATGTGACCCATATAAGAGCCAAAATCATGGTAAATCAAATTCAAGAAGTAAGAATTTAAAATATTACAATTGTGAAATAACAAATATCACATGAAAAAGGATTGTTGGAATTTAAATAAGAAAAACTTCAATCCTCAAGGAAATTTCATAAGTACTTAGATGATTACAATGTTATATATTATGAAGTAGCAATAACAATTGAATGTAAACAGTCATTACTCGAGGTATGGCTCTTCAACCTAGGAGCTATTTTTCATATTAACTCTAGAAGATAATAGTTCCATCATTATAAACATATTTTAGGAGAATTTATGTGCAGTTGTAATGATTATCCTCTAAAAGTTATTGGTGTTAGAATCATCAAGCTTAGGATATATGATAGTTGACAGGCGCATCGTAATGCTAGTTAAAATAAAATAACTAGTCTACTACTATAGCAGTGGTAAGTCTAGGTCGATCCCATAGGGAGTGTTCGGTTAGCTTATGAAATGATATTAATGGATGTTTAGGT
>JANQBM010000222.1:17019524-17036828 GCA_025594535.1 Erythroxylum domingense | reverse complement strand
TTAATCTGAGTTTCAATTTGAAAGTAAAAAGTTCAACCCAAATTGAAAAGGCTATTATTCACATAATCAAATTTAACGTTTTTACTCAGTCTTCAAATCTGAAAAAATCTAAAATTCAAAAGAAAATAATGAGACTTAAGAGAATAAATGAGATGCATTTCTTACCTAGATAGAAATGATGTTGATGGAGGTAAGGCCAAGGCAAATTCTTGAATTTAAGGCCTTCTCTTGTTAAATTTCAATTAGAAAAATGTGAATCTTGACATTTATTAAGAGCAATTTTATTTTAAAATGTCCACTTCTACTGCTGTTTACTTCAAAAAAAGAAGTTTTCGCATGTTTTTAATAAAATTGAGATTGATGTTTTCTCCTTAAATAAAGTCATTGAAATCTTTAAAAAACAATAACTTTTTTTTAGACCTGTTTTGCTCAAGTGAAAAGCCCTTATGTTATAAAATAACATGTAATTAGTAAGTCCTTAATAAGCGCGAGCCTAGATTAGGGTCCTTCCTGCCCTTGTTCAGGACCGACTCTTCCACTATGACCAATATTTTTCTCATTAGTGAAGATAAGTTCAAGGGGCAAAGGAATTGAATTTCATTGTTTTTCTTATCAAATCCCTCGTGACTTGGTAGATTTATGAATTCAAGGACTCTTGACACTTGGATTACAAGATTCTCCATTATAATTTCTAGGAAGTACATTGTATGCAGTTGAGGAACACATTATGAAACGTTTTAATCTTTCTATGTTGTTTAGTCATTACTAGAACTTAAATAATTAAACCGAGTAAATGGAGATTCATCTATGCCTTCTCTTCCAAAATGTAATCCAACTTTCTTAGTTGGTTGAATGAGATGTATAGCATGTTTTATCGTTAAGGATTTTTAATGACTTCATTAAGCTTCTTTATGATATTCATGATTACAATTGCAGTCAATGATCAACTTGGATACATAGGTCCTGGGCTTCTTAAGATTTCTGTCAGAGATGCATAACATAAAACATTAGAACGGAGGCTTAAAATCATAACTGCTTATATCTGACATATGTAGTTTATACAAAATCAAGGGATGTTTTATTTTCTTTAGCATAATTTACCTGTATTCCTTTCATTTTCATTCTTCACCACCAACCCATACTGACAAAGCCAAAGTGAAAAAGGAAGCTGTAAAACCTAAACTCTACTTTACTTGAACTACTTCTCAAAATGTTGTTATAAGGTGCTCTGTGGAAATGACATTGATTTTCTTTCTGAACAAGTCCTTTGATTTTATTCTTCAATCCTCGCCTTTTTTTCTTTCCTATTGAAATCCTTCCTTATTCACAAAAACCAAACCAACACAACCTTCCATTGAGTAGCTTCTGCTCTTTTCCCCTGCATGATTTTTTTGTTGCCAAACCAAATTATGAACATTCAAAAAGTTTACACCTTTTTATCTCTAAGATAGTTTTTCTCAATCATATACCTTCAGTGAATGCCTTCCCTACATGTGAAAATGAAAAAGAAACGGAAAGGCAAAATCATCCTCCTTCTCTATATTTTCTAAGCAGTGTCTTTTCGGAGAGCGGAAATCTGGGTGCTTTAAGATGAATTTAAGGTTATGAAGATCAAATTTTGGTGCATATGATAATTAGTTAGTAACAGAATATTTTAGACACTCTGCTGCATTTCTTTGTTGACTGAAGTTGGACTTCCTCTCTGGATTGATTTTGGATAGTTGTAGTTATTCTTTGGAAAGGATGCAATAGCGCTCTAGAACATGTTTAATCCTGCTCAATCTGACTAAACAATCCTTAGTATTTGTATACTGTATAGTTTAATGTTTCCTTGGAAATTTTGACATATGGCTAACAAATATTGCATGCATAGATGATTAATTTCTAATTATTCCTGTTTTAGGGTCTCTATCTGAATCAAAGGATTCAAAGAAATTCGAGTCTCTTTTTAACATATCAAGGACGAGATTCAACTACATCTGTACACTTGTAGAAGATGTTATGAAGCCTAAATCAAATTATGTTGGCACAGATAGGAGGCCTTTATTTATAAATGATCAAGTAGCTGTTGCTCTTAGAAGACTTAGCTCCGGTGATTCGTTATCAACTATTGCCGCTCGTTAGCAATGAACCGGTCAGCTGTTTCTCAAATAACCTGTCGATTCGTTGAGGCAATGGAAGAAAAAGGGCTGCATTATCTTCGTTGGCCTTCCACGGAAGCAGAGATGGATGAGACTAGGTCCAATCATGGGACTACCTAATCAACCTTTTGTTTCTGGACGGCATTTTGACCTTATGTCGTTTCTGTAATTTTTCATTTTTCAAGTAAACGTTTTTCAGTACAGATATAATACTTTAAGCCTGACCCTGAAGGACCCTACTCTCTCTTTCTTCACTTTTCAGTTACCAAATCGCAAAGTAACAAAACCTCCTAGGGTTAGGGCTTCTGGGTTCATGAGAATGGAAGCAAAGAAACTCCTCAAGGACAAGAAATTCTGGTTCGCTTCTTTCCTCATTGTCTGGGCTGCTGCTCTGCAGGTATCATAAACACGCCTATTTGGCGTTTGCCTTTTGTGTTGATGAGTAAATTAAAATGGATTCTTGATAGGATTCTAAAACTCTTTCGTTTTCTTTTCAATTTTTTATTGTGGATTGGAGGGGCACATGATGTGGTTACAGAGGCAGGACTCCTTCAAAGAGAAGTTTGGGAGTTCTGATCAAAGCAAAGGTGACAGTAGTCAAGGAATCGATCATAAAGTTTCGACAGAGGAAAGATTTTAAATTTATACGAAAAGAATTTAAAATTGAATTTTCGACTTCTACCTTACCGAGCCAGAGCTGCTCAACTGATAAAATTGCTGAAATTGGAATCTAGAAGTTATCTTCCAGGTGACACCACTAGGGAGAATTTTGTTAGTAGTTGAGCCTTAATGCAATATTTTGACATTTTCCATGTAAGACTCTGGTTGTCCTCCTATAAGATGGTGATCTTGATTAGATTGAGTTGGATAGAGATGCTTTCTTCTGTGAACATTCTACCTTAGTACAAACAATAAATTTGTTAAGTACCACGAAGTATTCCTCTGATACTGATTGCTCAAGGATTTACCAGGTGGTGACGATTTTGACTTCAGAAACAAACAGGGTACTGAGAGTTCAGATTGTGATCGAAAGTCATCAATCTGCAAAGCAAAGAAAAATGGAAATGTGTGGGTGAGGCAGGACTTAAGCTACCATGTTAAAATTAACAAGTAGGTAGAAGTTGCTAGGAGAGATTCTTAACTTTATTGAACATATTGGGATGTTGTAGGAGTTCATCATCACTTTCTCTTAGGTAGAGTCATCCTCAAATAAAAGACGAAATATTTTATCTTAGTGTTTCACCAGATTCAAGTGTTCCAGCCGCAACTTGCTTAGAGTATAGAAAGCAATGCTTCAACTTGTTGAGAAACTCCCTGGAAATTTGCATTGCTTGTAGCCTTAGAAAGGGTAATCCAAGGGATTGCACTGCAAATGTTGACCCTTAAGTCTACCCTGGAGTAGAAAGGATTTTGGTCTATGGCTAAAGCACCCTTTTTGTGCCTGTTTTCCTCTCACTTAAAAAGTATTTTAGAACCAATTTGCTTGATGGGATGATTTGGCTCTTTTAGACAAAAATATTAAATTAGTCTTTGTAAATTTGAGGGTTGAAAATGAGATAGTTAAAAAATAAAATGAAAAAGGAGCTGTTGCTTATGGGAAGTCTGAACTGTAGCCAACCTGTCTGGGGTGGATATATACACACACACATACTTTCCCGGGGGTCTTTATTAGTCACTTAGATGTTAACAAAGATAAGTCTTCTATATAAAGTTGCTGAATATAAATTTGGTAGCTTCTAATTCAAGGCAGTAGATAATAACTTATCTTAGCTACTACGTGATTGACTTTGCATTCGATTATATTCTCCAATTTCGGTTTCTAACTGCTGATTATTTTGCTTGGGTTGGCAGTTCCAAAACTCACCCCCTTTTACACTTAGACCCAAAACAGGATTGCATTGTAAGACAGCTATTGAAACACCAGATGTATTGACAAGATAAAAATTGCAAGGAAAAGAAAGGCTTATCCCTGTTATTGCTAGTCTAGTCACCATCTTCATCTTGTTCAAAGTCTATAGGAGTCGCCAACAGGATTTTTCCCGGTAACGCTTGGGTTGAATATGCTACTGACTGACTTTTCAAATGATTTCTTGTTCTGTTTTTTCTTCTCATCAATTAAATCCCGGTGGGCGTAAATTGTACGCAAAATTCTAGGAAGTTGCAGTATGGACAACGAACGGTATTGTACAGGTAAAATTTTGCACTACTAAATTGGGAAGCGGCAACTGCGGCGACTACCGTGGCTTCACACGCCTACAAGCTCCAATTACCTGTAATCTTAGCCGACTAGTAAACAGTAATCCTCATTTAAACGTCAGCACTTACTCGGTGTTCTAAGATTGTCTTTATCTATATAATACTGACCATATCAATCCGTTACATGGCAGGTAAGCGTTGACTTGTAAATCCCCTAGTTGTATGGTTCAAAGTTTGAACTTTCGGGATCGTTATGTTAGATCCACCAGCTTTGTTTATTTCTCAACTAATTTTCTTCCCGTTGTGCCTACATACACGGTGTATGTGGAAGACAGTTTTGTATTGAAATGCAAGTTTGGCATGACATTACTTCAGTGTAAAATATGTTCTTAACCCCAGTAGCTGGGATTATGAGTTTGACGTCTAAACTTACTGTTTATTATCTTAAGCAATGCACGAGGTAAATACTTGCCTCCAAAGAATATGAATTTGATGGAACAAAGTACTCATAATGGGAAGTAACCCTGGAGGTTGTATGAAATTAAGAAAACCAAGCAGGACTGACCTGGGTCAGTATCTTGGAAAGTTTCAGTGCAAGTGCCTAAAAGGGAATTGCTGTCCCTGTATTCTTATTCAACACTTATGGCCTTCATCTCCAAACTAGACCCACTAATTTTCCAATCTTGCTTTTCATTTCATCTATGGCACTGCTTAACAATGAAGTCTTAAATGACTTTTTAATGTCCTTGAAAGCAAATGTCGAGCCTAGCCTAATTAACTTGACTCTTCCAACGACCCTGTTAGTCGCAGAGGTTCCAGTCAAAGTAACCTAATAACTTCTGGGGTAGGAAAATATGACTTTCCTATGTAGCAATCTCAAATAGTTTTTAACGAAATACTTATTTAACTGTATGTTTTTGGGCATTGTTGGACATGAAATCAAATGATTAGATGCTCTTGTTATACCTTGTTTTCTTAATAGAAAATATCATTTACGCAGTTGCAGTTTTGTTACATTCTTAATAAACCTGTTATGTTTTTTGGTTAAAATATTAATTAAATCATACGTAAAAACATGGCAATAGATAGGTTAAAATGAGAAACACGTCCTACCAGCTTAATTTCCAAGTGCTAGTCGCTGGGGCCTATGCGATCATAGCTTGATGTGCAATGAAATTAGCTGGATCTTGCTCAAAAGTAAACCTTTAATGCATACGCTACATGTACGATTACAAACTGGTTACTGCTAATTATGACGTGATGGCGATGACAATAACGCAACTCAATTAAGTCAGCTACTCTTCCTCTTTTCATTGGCTCACCCACTAGGAACGGATGTGAATTGGTGAATAAGTTTTCTTGTCTTTTGATAACAAGGAGAACAGAAAGAAGCAGATCATTGTATCTAGCAAGCGCAATACCTAATTATATAAAAGTACCATGTTTTGATAACATTAATTGTGGACTAACTATCCAAACCACTCGCTAATCCTAATCCACGGTCAATGACTCCACTTGGTCTCCAACTACCGTTTGTTTTGTGTGCACACTTTCCCTAGTTCAAATTATTTTTTGAAATTATAAATCCCTTCTCAAATTGGAAATCAATTTTAAGTTTACATCTGGAACAAAATGCTTGTCTTTAATGGTCTAACTCATTAAGTTGTTATTGTTTCTTTTCATTCATTTTATTTTGTAAAAAGGGTAAATATAATTGATATATATATAGTCTTTATTCATATTGTCATACAGTATCTCTACTTCCAACTACAAAGAGTCCTACTCACAAAATTTATCTAACAACCTACCCCCACTCCCTATTGGTATAATAAAATCAAGTGTCTGGCACGTCAGATACACTGACATAACCATCTAGAAAGTTGGCATCAAAAAGAGAAATTCAACTTTTACACTAGAAAATAAAAACTCCTGTGCTAGTAGATGTAGGACACGTACTGCGTGCGTCACCCACAACCCACCAACCAAAATCCGCCCATCTATGCTATATGCTCAAACAAACTCAAATTGAACCAACGTTCCATCCAATTTATTTCATTGGATGGTTCACATCTTACGGAAACATGGGATATTAGAAACAGTTCCGACTCAAATTGCACGCTTTTTAAGTCATTAAATGCAAAATAAATAAGGAGAATTATCACAATTTCCTTTTTGTTGCCCAGAACATTAGTCGATAAAGGGCATTGCAAGCGTTCATTCTAGTGAGACTGGCATTGGTCTTTTCATACTAGAACACAAATTTTTGAGAAACTTCTAGAAGATGCTGAAGCTTCTAGGAAGAAGACGAGTCGCTGCGCCACTCGCTTTTACGACTCTTTCTTTCTCGCTCTCCCCACGCGTTCACGCCGCTTCACTAGTCACTACTCGTTTCACACACGACACGCCTATATTTATAACGGAGAGAAACAAGGGTATAAATGTCATTTGGAGAATGCCAACAATAGAAAGTCACACGTTCAGTTGCCTACTCCAACAAGTTAACAACACACTTGCCCTTATCTTGCCCACGTAGCCAGCCTATAAATACCCGAACGTAGTTCCATTTTAATCTTCCTTCAAACGAATCCCATTCAGACTCTTATTATTTAATAAGTTACAAGTCCCATTCAGACACCGCATTCTCTCCTCGTTTTGTTTCCATTTTCTTGCGCTAAAATGAAGAGAAGCTTCCCTGAAGCAGAGCTTGATAGCATTTCCATGGCTAACTGCCTGATGTTATTGTCTCAAAGGGGACACTCATCTTTCCCTTCTTATGAAGCCATAAGCAATTCATCCAGTCGTGTTTTCGAGTGCAAGACATGCAACAGGCAATTCCCGTCGTTTCAAGCTCTCGGCGGCCACCGTGCCAGCCACAAGAAGCCTAGGTTAATGGGTGGAGAAGCCAGCTTCGATACTCAGTCACCTGCAAAACCTAAGACCCACGAGTGCTCCATTTGTGGGCTTGAGTTTTCAATAGGTCAAGCTTTGGGGGGTCACATGAGGAGGCACAGAACAGCCATGAACGATCAGACCCTGCAAACTCCCTTGAGCCCTCATAGTGCACTGGTTCCTGTTGTTAAGAAATCCAATAGTCGCAGGGTTTTGTGTCTGGATTTGAATTTGACTCCCTATGAGAATGATCTGGAGCTGTTTAAGCTAGGAAGAGCAGCTCCAATTGTTGATTGTTTCATTTAGCTCTCAAATATGTGATCTGACTGACAGCACAGAAATCTAGTTTAGGACATTTTTCACTTGTATTTTGAAGAATATAGGATCACTGCTTTGGTGATCATATTTGTTTATTATTTGTTCATATGAATATACAGTAAGAAACTAATGATATATCTCTATAACTAATTTAATGCTATTTAATGTTTCCATTAGTTAAGGCAACCATGGTGTAGTTTTTGTTTTTTTCTTTTTCTGCAACTAGTACTTCATCAACCAGAATTATCATCACAACGCATAGCAGGTTTTACAAGAAAAACCCTTCTAATCCTTTAGAATTTCAACCTTTTCGGTTTCTCCAGCTAAGAGATAGCTGCGTGTTGGATGTATAAAATTTCATAAGACTCCAAACCCATGACCACTCTGAATTTAGTCTCAACACCACTCGACCTATTATGATCTTGCGTATTAAGCTAAGCATATTGTGGAGAGATGATGCGGTCTGGGACACGAAAAGAGTTGACGAGTCTTCGCGTGATCCAATCCCCACACGATCGACTAGTTTCAGACCATTTTTCAACTTCAGAATAACCACTTACACACCAAAATTGATTTCCTTTCAAAATAAATGCATTGGAAAAACGACGACCTTCCAAGGATCAAAGGATGTCCGTGGTTGATTTGTTAAAATGAAATCAAAATTTAAAAAAAAAAAAGAGTACTTATTGCATATGCAGTGACAAGATAATGGACCACACATATTATATAACCGATGGATCACAACTTTCAAAAACGTTTTCCCTATTGCCAACATCGATTTATACCTCATATTTATTCCAAAAACATATGCATCGCAAGGGTCCAGATTGCTCTCGCATGTATGTATGTAACAAACCAACAAAAAATAAGCATATCTAGTTGTAACTTCAGCAAGGGTCCAGATTGCTTTCGCATGTATGTATGTAACAAACAAACAATAAGCATATCTAGTTGTAACTTGAGCAATGTCCACGTAAATTTATTTGTTTTTGAGTTTAATTGATCCTAATTAATTAGAATTTTTAAAGAGTAAAACCGTTTACTCCTTAATGCAAACCTTATAAAACATCAACCTTTTAATACCGTCTCGTTCAGAATTATATATACTTATGGTCATTGTCAACTTTTTCTTCCCATTGAGAGATCCATTCCCCCATTTTTTGTACATCAATCAATTCAATTACAACATTTGGAAGCTAATGATCTCCTCATGCGTGAACCTGTTTAACCGGGGTTGATAGGTTTCTCCAATAAAGAGATTCATAAACTCAGGTGAAGACCATGGACTTTTTTATTTGAATTTAATTGCGTAATTGAGGAAGTGATGATCTTGGATACTTTTAATCTGGTTAACTTTATGGGCTGAGAGATGCCATCTCCAACGTCCGAGCCCAAAACTCTGGATTGTGCACTTTGGTCTCATTTGACGAGCGTGTATGTATGGGTCGCAACTCTAGGCGTCCGTTTACGGTTACGTCGATTAAGGGAGTAGTTGAAGGGATCTATGACGTCTGCATGTACGGGCCCCACACTCGGGGGGAACTGAGAAGTCATGGAAGACCATAGTTTTCTCGAAGAAAAATGAGGGGATTACGACCCACGCCAAATATTAAAAGTCTTATGCAGTAATAATTACAGGAAGGAAATAATTTAGGGGAGCAGGTTGAATTTAATGGCAACCTTTTTCTTGCAGGAATCTATCAAATAACCACTGTTCACAATAAATATTAACAATTTCAAGTATTGATTCCTTCCTATCTCAGCAAATATTGAATATTGAATACCTCATGTATTCCTTCTAACCTTAAAACTTAACTAATTTTTAACTTACACTCTACAATTAGAGTTTCATACAAATTTAAATAAGTTTACATGCATAAAAGGGAATGTTTATAAATTTATATATCCAAATAGAAATAGAGACGCTCTTAATAAGTAAGAAAAAGAAGTGTTTGAAACACTTATTCCCTCGATTTTTATTTCTCACTAAATTATTTCTAAACCCCTTTAACTTAACTTATCCCTTGTAATATAAATATTTTTAGAAAATCTATTTACGGTGAAAAGACCATAATGTCCCTCACTTCAAACACTAATTAATTATGACAATGCCTTCATTCCTCGTGTCTCACTTTTGTTTTGATCTCTAATTTTTAAAATTATAGTTTTAAAATTCAAGGACGAAAATTGAAGTTGATGGTTAAAAAGCTTCCTAACAAGTATGAACAATTAAGTAAGCATAAGCAAGTAAAGTATAAAAAGGGAAAGAAACTTTATACTAGTTTGGTCCATTGGGATTTACCTTCTTTCTAAAATCACACTTGAAAGTGGAATTCAATATCTAGTCTCCTTCAATATGTTGAGATATTAGTATTCACTTTTGTAAGAATCATATATACAACATGTACTCAACTTTGATGGCTAAATTCCTCTTATAGTCCTATATTAATTACGAAAAGAAATAACATTAGATTTATTATAAAATTAGGCATTGTGTTTACTCTTATCAAAAATCACAAAGGATTTAATACAAAACATTATTCTTCTCAAATTTTCAATCCTTTCAAGATTCTTCATCCTTATTCGTTTTACTTTTTTTTAATAATGTTATTATTTTCTTTTGCGTACAATGTTTCTTTTTTTTTATTATTTGTTGATCATATGCCTTAGAGCATCCATTGTTCACATACTATTTAATGATTTTGACTTCAGTCCCCATTAAAAAGAGATTAATAAACTTTGAGCACCAATATGGTATTAGGAATTAGATTTTAATCCTTTCTCAATTGACATGCTCTTACCTAAGTTGTAAAATCTTTTAACATGACTATGATCTCCTTAAAAGAAACATCTTATGTAGTATGTTTGAAAATAGTTTTTAGTATATGTGTTGTGGTAAATTCAAATTAAAATTAAAGTTTTCTCTATCACAATATTATCACGGACAACTCCAAGCAAGTGCACCTATCATCTTATAGTAATATACACTCTCTTTCTATACCTAGTCAATTACTAAAAACATGGGGTGAGTATGTTGAGTTAATCTAATCCTAAAGGTATTATAAAACAAATCAAAGATTCTAATAAAAAAAATAAAGGAAGTTAACATTGAGAAAAATATTAGATAAGAACTCCCTTATTATTACCTTTAATTTATGATTTAGCTATTTAAAGATTTTATGACTTGGATTAATGAAATTTCTTAATTCTCAAGTTATAACCATATATCCTTAAGTTAATTAATTGGAATTTCTATCTTGATTAAAACACTTAAAAATGTACTAAGATTTATGAATTTTCATGAAAGGTTTGACCTTAACACTAGAAGAATTATGTAGGCTTATTTTTAACATCCTATAAAACTCTTAATATCAATTTCATGATCTACTTACATGCAGGTTATGTTAAATCGTCCACGTGCAAATTATAATATGATCTAATCATTCCCTTTAATTAAGTTAATTTTAAGAACTAAAAAGATATCTAAAAAGTATAAAATTCTTTATAAATAATTAAAATCAGGCCATAAAAAATATAACACTATAGTTATTATTTAAACATTAAAACAATTGATAAAAATTACCTTTGAAGCAATAAAAACCAAAAAAATAGAAGAAAAACTCATTCCGAAGTTTCCTTTGATGATGATCATAAACTTATGATGTGATTTGCTCTTTTGGAATGATTATTGATTTTCGTCCTTATCGAATACTACTTCTAGATTGTTCTAAAACCTCCCTCTCTCTAGATAGTTACTAATCCCAACCTATATCTAAAACAAAACTAACTAGCCTTCAAGGTCAGGGCTTTTTGTGACGTTAAATAAATAGTAGTATAAAAAATATGCCTTAGGGCACTGTTAAGTCCTAAGTCATACTTTTACTTTTTAAAAAAATTTAAAACTTAAAATTTTAAAATCTATTACTAAGATTTTCGTAGTATTTTTTATCATGTTAATCAGAGTTATGTCCAATTTTATAAGCGTTACAGAAACTATTTAAAACTTTTCCTTTTAGAGAGAGATACAGGTAGGGTTATTCATATCGTACCATACCAATTGAAAAACGGTACTGAAATAACCATTACCATAACGGCCTTATGTTACTAGCCTATACTAGCTGATACCGGATACCGATTGAATACTGGACTTAAATGAAATTTAAAAAAGGACTAAACTATAAAATTCAAACAATTAACCCTAAAAGCCTAACCTCCTTGGCCCCTTCTGAGCCATACTATCCATTTCGGCCACTCCTCCTCTCCTCCTCTACCCTGTCGTCTAGAAACTACACTCTTAAAACCATCATATCCATCATGTTCTGCCAGTGCTATCTGTGTGATAAGTAATTTTTTTAAAGAGATAGAGAGAAGGTAAGAATCAGGAGAAGAAGGGTATGAGAATGAGTTGGTATGATCTATCCTTATTTCATAAGCTGCAGTAGGCTTTTATAGCCATTTACAAGCAAAAGATAAAACATAAAATAACGTTACTGGCCACATTATTGAGTAGATTTCTCCAGCAAAGTAGGAACAAATAACTGAAAAGCAAATCATAAAAAATAAGAATCCACTAGCAAAATCAGCAACAATATTGTCATGCAATAGTTGACATGGTCTAGCCTTCAACTGTATGGGTTGGCCTGATGACTTGGTCGTATCATACCCCCCCACGATCATCATCCTTGTCCGCAAGGATGAATTTAGGATATTGTTTGGAGAAACGCCACAAATTTTCCAATATTGAATCTTCACGGGTTGTTCCTTTCCAATGGATTAATACTTTCGTCTTCGGTCGGTACTTCCCTTTTTGTATGACTCACAGATCTAACACACGATCAGGTTGAGGCATAATGGTTGCAGTGTCGGACACGGAAGGAAGAGTAGATGAAACTGCTGGAAGAGGACCGAGAGACCTCCGTAAAAGGTTGACATGGAAGACTTTATCTTGGAGTCAGGTGGTAGGTCCAGCCGATAGGCCACAGGGCCAATTTTCTTAACGATCCTAAATGGTCCGAAGAACCTAGGGGCTAGTTTCAAAGAGCTTTAGAATGCCACAGAAGTTTGTCGATATGGTTGGAGCTTCAAATAAACCAAGTCACCAACCTAGAAATTTACATCTCTACGCTTTTGGTCTGCGCGTAGCTTCATGCGATGTTGAGTAACTCACGCAGAATGGTGGTGCGTTCTCGCAGGTGTGTGTCTACAACTTGTACATGTGATGTGCCTGGAACATAGGGAAGTAGTGGAGGGGGTGGAACACCATACACGGCTTCGAAGGGTGTGGTTTTGGTGGTTGAGTGTTGACTAGTATTGTAGCTATATTTGGCCCAAGGTACCCATTCCACCTATGTACGAGGTTGGTCGCCTGCAAAGCATTGAAGGTATTGTTCCAGAGTGCAGTTCGTCACTTCGAATTGCCCATCGGATTGTGGATGGTAGCTGGAACTCACATTCAGGGCTGTCCCTTGTAACTTGAATAAGGACCGCCAGAAGTTGCTCATAAAAACTTGATCCCTATTACTAACAATTGATTTAGGAAATCCATGCAACTTAAAGATATGAGAAACAAATACCTTTGAGACATCGGAAGCAGTAAAGGGATGCTTAATTGGAACAAAGTGGCTGTACTTTGTTAAGCGGTCTACCACTACAAGAATGGCAGTGTACCCTTTTGAAGGTGGCAACCCTTCAATGAAGTCTATGGAGATTTCAGACCAAATGCTAGTAGGAATGGGGAGCGGTTGAAGCAAGCTTGCTGCGGCCATAGTGTCAGTATTGAACCGTTGGCACGTTGAACATTCTCAGAGAAATTTCTTTACAGCAGTACACATACTTGGCCACACAAAAGATTGCTTTATTCAGCTAAGAGTTTTGGTGTAGCCGAAGTGTCCTCTAACCACTGAAGAGTGTGCTTCTTATAAAATTATAGGAACTAGTTTTGATGTGGGGCTTAAATATACCTTTCCTGATTTGAACCAAACCCTATCTCTTTGCGTTAGTTGGTCGTCATGTGTCCCTTTTGTGTACAAACTCTTATAAAAGTGGTTTTGGCCCACTTCAATTTTTAATCGTTCCCAACAATTTGTTATTGGTAAAGATAAAGCTAGAAAGAAAGTCTCCCCACGTCTACTTAATGCATCAACTCCTGAGTTGTCCTTCCCCTATTTATATTTAATAATGTAGTCTTACCCCGTTAATTTTGGTAACATTCTACAACAAAGGGTTGTGAGAAATCTAGTAGCTGGAGCATGGGTGGTGTGGACAAAGCCTTTTTAAGGGAATTGAAAGCTTCCTCTGCTTGTGAGTTCCATTGAAAACTTTCTTTGATCAGTAATTAAGTTAGAGGGGCTACCATCTGACCAAATTTACTGATGAATTTTTTGTAATAACCAGCCAAGCACAGGAAGCCTCTAACTTGTTTTGCAGAACTTGGCATGGGCCATTCTAAAATTGCCTAGATTTTCTTTGGATCAACTTCCACTCCGTTCTCTAAAATAAGGTGACCAAAGTACTCTACCTGTGTATTCCCAAATTGACATTTTGATTTTTTGGCATATAATTAATTATTCTTTAGGATTTCCAGAACAGTTCATAAGTGGCATAAATGCTCTGGCCATGTTTTACTGTAAACCAATATGTCATCAAAGAAAACTAATATGAACTTACGCAGGTATGGCTGAAAGAGATCGTTCATCAAGCTTTGAAAAGTGGCTGGAGCATTGGTAAGTCTGAAGGGCATAACTAGAAACTCATATTGCCCTTCATATGTTCGAAACGCCATTTTGGGAATGTCCTCTTCACAGACTCTCATCTGATGATATCTCGATCGTAGATCTAACTTCGAAAAATATTTAGAACCATACAGTTCATCCAGTAGTTCATCAATCACCGGAATCGAAAATTTATCTTTAATGGTAATTTCATTTAGAGCCTGATAATCTACACAGAACCTCCAACTTCCATCCACCTTTTTTACGAGAAGCATATGGGACAAGAAGGGACTTCAACTAGGACGAATTAATCCAGATTGCAAAAGTTCCTACACCAATTTCTCTATTAGCCTTTTTTGGTAATAAAGGTACCTGTATGGATGAACGTTGACGGGTCTAGTTTACAGTAGGAGAGGAATGGGTGATCATGTTCCCTATACGGTGGCAATAAAGTAGGAGTTTCAAAAATTATTTTGAATTCAGTTAAGAGAGCAAAGAGACCAGGTAATGGCTGTGCAGGCTTCTATATAGTGGCTACCTGTGTAATGTGAAGAAACAAACCAGAAATTTGTATAAGGTAACATTCCTTCTTTTTAAGAGCTGCTATGTCTCCTTGCTTCATGCCTTGAAACACAACTCGTCTTCCCTCTGTATTGATGGTCATTGTCAATTGGCGATAATCTGTTTCTAATGGGCCGAGTGTGGATAACTATTGTACACCAAGTACTACCGCGCAGGCTGTTACTAGTAGAATGTAAAAGTCGGCTTCCGTTTTGAATCCTTGTATGTCCACAATAATTGCATGGCACTTCCCTACACATTCAATCTGTTCTTTATTAGCAACAACCACATAAAAGGGCTTGTCTGCAGTTACCTGTAATCCGAGTTTCTTGGCTAAGGATTGATCTATAAAGTTGTGGGTGCTTCCACCATCAACCAAGATTGTGACTTCTCGCCCCTTTATCATCCCCTGTAGCCGTAGCGTTTGTGGATGCTCCACACTAGAGATAGCGTGAAAGGAGATTTCTGGGGCTGTGTTGTCTTGATGTTCATTGGGTAAGTCTTCTTCCAAATCCATATCGTCTTCTTTCACATCTTCTATCATGAATAATTGCGGATGACGACATCGGTGACCAAGGACGAATCTCTCGTCACAGTAGTAATAAAGGCCTTTATCACGCCTCTCTTTAGCTTCTTGTGGGGTTATTTGATGAATGAGCATGGTGGCATTAGTGTCTGCTACACTGGTTTTAGAAGCTGGTGCAGGTCCAAGTATTCTTGTGGTTTGATTCCCCTTCGTGGTCCAGGTTACCTTGCCAGCTAATGTTGATTTCTTTTATAGTGTATTACGTTCTCCAATCAGGCGAGCAACCCCTATGGCCGTGGCAAGTATTCTTGGCTACTTTATTCTAACATCCAACCTCACTTGATCTTTCAACCTGCTACAAAACAGCCTACTAGGAAGTTTTTAGGTAAATCGTCAACTCTATGAGATAATTTCTCAAACCCCTCTTGGTAAGCTACCGCAATGGTAGTTTGTTTTAATCTGGTTAATGCTTCAAAGGGGTCATCATAATCAGTGGGCCCAAATCGTTGGAGCATAACCTTGGAAAATTCCTCCCAAGTCATAGGTCCTTTAAATTTGTTCAGCCAGCGGTGCCATTGTAAGGCAATTCCTTCCAAGTGAAAATAGGCCAATTGCACCCGTTGTATCTCTGTTACTTGTTTGAATTCGAAGTATTGCTCTACCTTGTATATCCAACCTTGTGGGTCGTCCCCGTTGAACTTGGGAAAATTGAGTTTAAGGCGATGGTGGTTTGTGTTAGAATTGGAATTGGTAGTGTTACTAGAACCTACTAAGAAGGGGGTGTTGCTGCGGTTATGTTGTGGTGAACTAGTGTGGGGTGGTTGTTGAGATGTGGTGGTTTCTGGTGGGGCAAAGGGGTTTGTTTCATCTCGGGAAGTAGTGAGGACTTGTATTTGGTGGTGTTGGGACTCTTGGGGGTGGTTTTCGTGAATTGTATTTCTGTGAGGATAGTTTGCAAGGTTTGGTGAATTTGGTCGATGCTAGACTCATGGCGTCCCAATGCCTCATGCACTTCATTGCGGAACTCAGAGTTACTCTGATTACGGGTATTCATTTGAGCTCACCAGCTCTGATACCAATTGATAAGTAATTTTTTAAAAAAGATAGAGAGAAGGTAAGAATCAGGAGAAGAAGGGTATGTGAATGAGTTGGTATGATCTGTCCTTATTTCATAAGCTGCAGTAGGCTTTTATAGCCATTTACAAGCAAAAGATAAAACAGAAAATAACGTTACTGGCCACATTATTGAGTAGATTTTTCCAGTAAAGTAGAAACAAATAACTGAAAAGCAAATCACAAAAAATAGGAATCCACTAGCAAAATCAGCAACAATATCGTCATGCAATAGTTGACATGGTCTAGCCTTCAACTGTATGGGTTTGCTTGATGACTTAGTCGTATCACTGTGTGCCCTGTGTAGTGTTGCCTCACCAATCTCCATTGTCTTCTGTTATAGTCGTGCCTTACTCAACCCCTCTTTCTTACCTGCACTGCAGCCATTGCCGCCTCACCCTCTCCCATTTTTACCACAGTCACCTACCCTCTCTCACCTATGCCACAGTCGCCTTATCCTCACTTTCTCATAGTCAAAAAACCACTCCTCTGTGGCTATCTCTTCTCTTTCACACTCAAGCAATCGCCTCACTAACATCGAGTCGCCGTCTAATCAAGCCTCATCGACACTTAGAACCTATTTGGTTGAATTTTAATTAATAAAATGGAATAAAATAAAACAGAACGAAATAGAACGGTTTATAATGGAATGACATGTAATACAGTGAAACGTTGTTTAGGAGAGATAGAAGGGTTCATAATGTAATGTAATGAAATGTTGTTTGGAATATGGAATGGAATGTAATGTATATAGTAAATGACTATTATACCCTTTATATTAAAATGATTATTGTAGGAGGTTTATTATTTTATTATTAATTATATACAATTTATTATTAATTATATAAAA
>JANQBM010000222.1:16993735-17019424 GCA_025594535.1 Erythroxylum domingense | reverse complement strand
ATTATTATTTATTATTTAATATATTTTATTTTATTTTATTCTATATTATATATATATATATATAAATAATTTATTTATATAGAAATATATACAAACAATTAAAAAATAATTTTTAAATATATTTTTTATTTTTCGTTTATAAAATTTTATTATTAATTATATACAAGTTATTATTAATTATATAAAATTATTATTATTAATTATTTAATATATTTTATTTTATTTTATTCTATGTGATTTATATTTAAAAATAATTTATTTTACTTTTATTTATATAGAAATATACACAAACAATTAAAAAAATATTTTTTTGTATTTTTATTTTCATTAATTAAAATTTTTCATTTTATTATTAATTATATATAATTTGTCATTAATAATATAAAAATAATATTATTAATTTTTTAATAAAATTTATTATGTTAATTATTATTCTATTCTATTTAATATATTAATTCTATTTAACATAATATTATGACTTGATCACAGTTGGTATTACGAAAAATTATTGATGATATATTAGGTAGTTTGTATTTATTAGTTTACGTTCTATCCTAAACCCCCAAATTAGAGGTTTCTTATTTTCACTGTTTAGGATGGAATAGAACGTAAAATGAAACCCTCTGCTTTTATCATATTCCATTTCATTTCATTATAAAACTTTCTTCTAAATGATGGAAGTATGTTACGTTTCGTTCCATTCCATTCTATTACATCCTCAATCCTTAGTCAAACTTTAACCTTCAAGACTTAAAGTTACAAAATGCAAATAAAAAAATATAAATGTTAATCATATGTAGTGTGCGTGAGCCTTGAACAATTAAATGTTTGCTTAAGCCGTGATTTGTGGTGTGTTAACCGATGAGTAATTATTGTGTGAATGACTTGTAGTTGTGTCATAGATAATGCATAAGTTTGGAATTTGGAGTTTGGATCTGGAGTTAGAGGATAGTTAGATGTTGGATAGATGTGTTTACTTTGTCTAATGGAAATTAAGGAATGAGGATTCTATATAGAATTACTTTATTTAGGATTTGGATGTGTTTAGTCATTTATGTTATTTGAATTCTGGAAATTGGGATTCAATCATTTAATATATAATTGAAGTTTTTGTTATTATTTGAAATTTGAAAAATATTGAATTAAATGTTGATCTTTATTATAAATTAGGTTATATATATGAATATATATTTTATAAATTGAATTTAGCAGTAATATACAAAATGAGTTAGTTAATTTATGGTTGAATTATGGGATTACACAAATTAAGTTAAAGCTGTGAGTTTATGATAGTTAGATAAAATCACAAAAAATGTGTTTATGGTTAAATTATGTAATCATATAAAATGAATTATAATTACAAATTTATGTAATCATACAAAATAGGTTATAGACGTGAGTTTATGTTTGAATCATGTAATCCCACAAAATAAATTATATTCATAACTTTATGATTGAATTATGTGAATACACAAATTAAGTTATAGATATGACTTATAAATTTATGATTAAATTATGCAATCACACAAAATGAGTTATATTTATGACTTTATGGTTAAATTATTTAATTATACAGTATAGGTTATAATTATGTCTTTATGGTAGAATTATGCAATCACACAAAATAAGTTATAGTTGTGAGTTGTGACTTTATGTTTAAATTATGTAATCCTATAAAATGTATTATAGTTATGAAAGTGTAGCAATCAATGCACATACTTGAAGTTTAGGTTAAGAAACATAAGAATTTCTTAGATAGAATGTGCTTAAGCATCAAATTTTCTTAAGGAATCATTTATATAAGTTTATGAAGTTCATTTGCATGTGTATATAATATGATTGTTAAAAAACTGTTGTTACTTTATTTCTTCCTGTTATTATACACAACTTGTTAGAGTAGTGCTCTAAAGACAATCACCTTTAACTAAATTTTTTGTTTTTAATTAAAAATAGAGCTAAAAAAAGATTGGAAACAAAAATGAACGTAGGATAAAGTAAATTACTTAGAAAAATCAATATCAAATAATAAGGTCTAGGTGATGAATCCCTTTAAGAATCATAAAATATTTAATCTTTTATTATGCAATTATATTATTGATTATTAGACTATGAAAATTCCTACTTTATGTTAATATCTCTCCTGAGACTACTAACAACTAATTTATTAGTTAGTTAATAGAAATCTTTCTAGTTAAAACCCCTAAGATTGCATTATTGATTTATGAATTTTGCTATTAGGTTTAACCATAATCTAAAGGATTTATATCAACCTATCTCTAGGTTTGCATGCAACTCCTTCTAATTATGGTAGATCTGTTCACATAAGAGGATTTCTTAATCTCAATCATATGAAATCAAATGCAGTAATATTCTTGATATATTAGAACAAGAATAAAATGCATAATTGAATAACAATAAATCAATCAATATAATTGCATTAAATAAGAGATTAAAACATATTGTTATCACAAACTAGGTTCATCAAGCCTAAACACTAAACATATTTAGTTATTAATCATAGAAAATGAAATCAAAGATAAAGATGTAAAAAAAACTAACAGAAAATAAGGAAATCATAATTCTAAATCTTCCTTTCTCTTCTATTGGATCTTCTTGCAATTTTGGATTTGATGTAGTTGTCTAATAGATCTCTTGATGTTAACTTCGTGTTTTCCTTATCCCTTGATCAAAATCATCGCTTCTGAATGTTGTTTACTACTTAAAACTGCTTAATAATTCACCGCTCCTCTGTTTTCCTCTACTCGTGTCCTTTTATAGTAAAAATTAGGGTTTTTGGGATATCACTTACAAGGGCATGTACGAGACCATGTATAATCAAAAACACCTGAATTTGTAATTTCACATGGGTATAAAGACTTACACGGGCAACATACACGATCGTGTATATCAAGATACAGGAGTGTGTAACTCTACATGATCACAAACCAAATTCTTCAATCTTCACATGTTTA
Organism: Erythroxylum domingense; assembly: GCA_025594535.1. Taxonomy (NCBI): domain Eukaryota; kingdom Viridiplantae; phylum Streptophyta; class Magnoliopsida; order Malpighiales; family Erythroxylaceae; genus Erythroxylum; species Erythroxylum domingense. The sequence continues at coordinate 17,016,452 of JANQBM010000222.1, read as the reverse complement.
CAAAGACTTACATTGTCACTGTACATGGTCGTGTAGGTACTTAGTTGGTTCAAATCTTCGGTTTACATCGCATTTTCATTCGAATTTTTCTTCTTTTGGTTCATGAAGGCAATTATAATCGACAAATGTACTTAGAGCAAATTAAGTATCAAATATACAAAAAAATATAAAATATTAAGTAAAATATGTTAAATATGGGTGTATAGTTATAGTCAAATTAGCATCTATCATGTATGGATTAGCTTATTTGGGTCAAGTGATGTAGGTTATAGTATATGAGTTTTATATTGGTCCATATGTGCTTGTACTTACCATTTGTACATCACTATTACTTAATGTATAAAAGTATCATATAAGCCTTTTTTTTATATACAAATTATAGATTATAAGGAGATTCTGTTATAACTTTTAAGCTCAAGGAATTTTTTTAGAAAGCTTAAAACTTTAGGATAGTATCATGTACTAGAGACCTTTATTATGTCTCCGTTAGTATCATGTACTAGAGACCTTTATTATGTCTCCGTTATTCACATCTAATAATAGTGATCCATATAATCCCTTATATAGTAGGTTGTTTAAGTCTTTGCTTTTTAGATGAATATCATGTTTATCCTATATTATTTCAGAAGTGATTTAAGTATCTTTTTCACCAACTTAATATCTTTACTTTATTCAAAATAAAATGGGATCCATCGTAGCCCCATTTTGCTTATTTATTAAGTTTCATCAATCTAACTATGGGCTTCTTTTTCTTTATCTTTTTGACATGCCCCTCGACCAAAGATATTTAAAATCTGTCACACTTCCTATTCATTTGTTGAATTTTGTCAGTTCTTATTTTGATATCACTTATTTGATGTAAAGACTATATTTTCATTGAAGAGAAATCAATTCATGCTTAAGCAAGTATGTTGCTAGTAACATTATTTTTTGTAGAATCATAAGATATTGTGTTATGTGCTATTTTTATATATAAAGTTTTAACACCTTCATTTTTAGCATCTAGGCATATCTTTCTAAAAAAAATAAGGATAATAAAATACAAAGTGCTAAACCTTTTTATATATTTTTTTACTTCACTATCCAAAATTTTAAAGATTTGATAACTTAATTCCAAAAATTATCTTTATGAACATTTTGCTAATGTGATTGACAAAGTACATAAAGACTAACATTTGGAAAGATTACGTGATATCTTCTTCTCCATATAATTTTTGAGCATTAAATAATTGACTATATTTTGAATACCTAGCCATTAATTTATTTGTCATACGAGGCTACATGTGGACAAAGATGAAGAGCCACGTTGCCTTTATGTTTAAGTGGTCTCTCAATCACATTAGTAAAATGTTAATGGAGACAATATTGTAAATTAAGTTGTTCGATTTTTAAAAGTTTAGACATTTAATTAATAATTTTAAATATATGGATACTAAAATAAAAATATAAAAATTTGACACTTTTTAATTTATTATTCCAAAAAATTAACTTATGAGTGGCAACGATTAATAATGTCATTAATATTAGCATTATGGAAATTCAGACAGGTTAAGACAAGTACATTCTATACTGTAAGAAAAGACCTAACATTACTTCTCTTTTACTTTTCATTGAGGTTATTAGTTCGGTACATAAACACACAGTGACTAGTTGTGTTGCGCAAGTGCCTTGTAACATACATGCATCTTACGTTTTGTATTTCTTTTTAGCATGTTAAACTCGATATTTATACTAGTAATCACTCATTATATTGTTTTTATTGTTCTCTATTTTTATTTCATAGTTGCTTCATACTTTGATTTAGTGTTTTTAGTTTCTAGTAAAACTTTTATTTTCTTCCAAGGTATCACTGTACTTTGCTTATCTGTGGCTGCTCATTAATGAAATTACCATACTACGGTGAAGATGTGGTAACTTTCATATGACCAATGTTTGCTGTGAAAAGTTGAAAAGGTTCATTTATCTTTAATATCAGATTAGCTTACATCTCCAAACCAATATAAAGCTGCCACGTTGTGAACCCTGGTTCCCTGAGGTCAAAGAAACCTTTTCTTTGAACCCAAATCAAGCGCAACGACACCGTCGACACGCCACGTGTACGGGCGTGGGGCAGTCATATGATATAATATTGATTCATTTCAGTGTTGCGCAACACTAGAGGACAAGACTCCGCTTCTCCAATGCCTAAAGAGTAGCACTCCCTTCCACTCTCCAAGCCCAACTCATTTCCGTTTTCTAAAAGCATAACACAGAAAAAGAAGGAAGCACTCACTCTTTTTGTCCTCAACAATCTCTCAGCCGATATCTCAGGCCAAGTTACCCTTCCTCATGGATACATCTGGTCTCCGTTGCTATGCCTTCTTTACTTTACACTCTATCATAAGATTCCTGTGGAGCTCTTCTCTTTATTAGAAACGTAGACTTTGCTTTCTCTGGATCATCGATCGCATGTTGTTAGTAATCGAAACTTGATTTGATATTTGATGATTTGAAATGTTAGGTATTGCTGTATTTGTGCAGATTAGTGAAGAAACAGCTCCTAGTCCGGTTTTTGCATGGTTCGAGATTCGACTCTAACAATGGGTTCTGGCAGTGTAACGTCGTAGTAAGCGATCTTGTTGTTTTCATGGCCTGAGCTAGGTTCACTTTGAAACGAGTTCACTGACTCTTTGGAATAAAAAAATGGTAGGCGTTGCAACTCGTATTACAGCTTTTAGGATGCAAATGCTGTATTAAAATTTTCGCGTTTAAAGTGCAATTTTCTGTTATGTGGATTATTATGCTTTTGATAATTTAATTTATACCGATGACGACTGTTTGTCTGTTTCTGCTCTGCTGGTTAATACTTTTAGCCTGTTTTAATTTAATACGTTTTTGGTGTACATGGAGATATGTTGATCGTAAATTTCAATTGCATAAGAATTTATTGGGGCCTATTTAAAAGTATCTCTACTTATCATACTTATTTACTCTATTTTGCTGCAATAGATCTTTGCTGTGAATATGCGGCGGTAGGTAATTTCTAGATGGATGTCTTTTTGCTAAATTTTCCTTCTTCTTGATTGTGAAATTGCTCCATGGTGGTTTTCTTGATGATCTTGTGAGAGCTATCTTAATGCTTTTAAGTCAAGGTGTAAAGAGAGTAGTGGCTGGAATTTGCACAACCTGAATATTGATTACAGAGCTGATAACCAGCTTCCTGGTCTACTTTGTTTTGTTAGTAATCAAATAGCCAAGGTTCAAATAGTTGTTTACCATGATAGACTGAGGATTCTTAATTTTCAAATGGCTTTAAACTTTTGAGGAGTGACCGAAAGGAGATCAGATAATTTGGTTAAACTAAGGAAATCATTTCAATGTCCTTGTGCCTGTATATTTAACACGCATTTGATCTTGTGGACATTGTTTTAGAAAGATGTTGATGGTCCCTATACCAGTGTTGAATGTTCTAAAACTAAGTAATTTTTCAGATATGTACACTCCTAAAGTGCCACTAGAGATTTGAATTCATTACACGATCTGCTTCACTTGTTGAACATGAAATCATTATAGTTTCTAGTTCAACAACTTATAATTGATTCACAAAGAACCTCTCCAACTCATTTGAACGAAAATCTCTTTAGAAGTGTATGCAAATATGGTATACAACTTTAAAAATTCATTCAATCAAGGTAATTCTAGGGCTCAATCTGCATCTTATTTCTTTTTCAAAGAGTTAACAACTCAAGAAACCTCTTGATTGTTTCTTCAACTACTGAAATTCAGACTAGCCATTGGCCTAATAACTCTAGCATTTAATTGGCAAAACTAATAAGTCTAAGATGAGTTGCAAGTGCATGAGTTTTCTTCACTTAGGTCCCAACCAGCATAACATGGGTTTCAACAAGCTGGGCATGAATTGAAATGGCAATTCTCTTGAATGTGCGTCACACTGTTAGTTATTTGTTGCTTCAGGAATTCCCATTTGTATTGAACCTCTTGTTGAGTGACCAGTTCCCTACTTGCACTACCATTTGGCTTGAGCTATTTATCATGAATGAATATAATTTTACTTGCCCAAAAAAGAAAAAACTAGTTGTTATAGCTAAATTTGCACCTGATCTGGTTAATCAGATATCATGTGGGTGACATGATACCTAAAAACATAAAAGTTCCGGCTGCAAGATGTGCAATTAACTACCCCTTGTGGGTTGCCTGCATGTAACTGGAAATTATTTTTCAATTTAGTTCATTTAAAAGACTATCCAAAATCAACCAGAACCTTTTTAAGTTAATGTTTTAAGGACATCATTACTATTGTATATCCTCTTAATTCAAGAATTATATATACAAATTCAGCCCTTTAATTGCAAATGACACACAAGTGAGTTGTAAGAAATTTAACAAATGGAGATCTTCTCACTTCTTAACTGGATTTGCATTCTTCTCAATTTGATCTTATCCTTGTATGAATTGCTTCCATCTCTTGATCCCATGATTTAATTTTACAATCACAAAAGGACGAAATGATTAGTATTTAATATTTTATTGTCATCAAGGTGTAACAAAGACCTATATGTGAGAATACATACTTCGAGTTAACTCTGCTTCTATGTTCTGGATTTTCTTGGAATGAAAAGTTTGATGCCATCTTCGTATATTTTTGTGCTTATATAGTTTCTTTCTAAACGTAAGATAGTTTAGGCCACATTAGGTTGCTGATGACAACTGACATCATCACCTAGACATGGCTTTTTAAATCTGGACTATTGTGCTGGAACATATGTGTCATTTTAAGCATATCATTTAACTGACTACAACAGATTCTTGTTAGGTTCTAATATTGATTAACTTTAGTTGTCCTGAAATCTGAAAGCACGCCTGCAGAAAATCTTTCCCAACTCCATGAATATCACTAACTGTTGTGATACATATATTTAGTTATTTGGCTTCATCTAATTTGCAGCATTTTACTCTCAGAGTTGAGAGAATTCTGACAAAGGTGACTAGTTTTCGTGTCCTAAGCAATCCTGTTTGTCTCAATGCATTGGATCTTGTGAATATCAATTCTCCTATTCTGCCATTGGTTACTCTGCTTGATGTGAGGTTATGATGTAATAAGGTACTTAAGTCTTTGTACTTGCTTTGTCAATCTTTCTAGCAGAAAACCTTTTGGATGTCAGGAGATGTTGGGTGCCTAGCTGATGGAGAGATGGGTTGTGATAGCTCCTCAAGGATTGAACCAAAACGAGGTCAGTGGTTTATGGATACCACCGGCGCTGGACCAGAATTGTTTAGTAACAAAAGGCAAGCAATTGAAGTTGTTGATAGGCCGGCTTTGGGAAATTCCCTCATGAATTTTTTTCCATGGCACAGTAACTCCAGTTTTCAGTCAGTCTCAGGGCAATTCAGTGACCGTGTGTTTGGATCTGAGATGATGGGGAGTATAAATTTGATTGATAGGAGCTTTCCTTCTGTAGGTTTTGGAAATATGAATGCGGGAGGGAAAGAGTTTGATGATCAATATTGTGGCAACTCTTCAATGGGCTTGTCTGTGTCTCAGAGAATTCAAGCTCCATCTGGATGCCTCAGTGTTGGTGGAATCAGGAAGGTTAAAGTCAATCAAGTTAGGGACTCTAGCAGGGACTTTGTACAGTCCTATCGTACAGGAGAAAGCAATGCATTTTCAGCAGGCACAAACTATGATAAGAATGACAACGACGCTATGTATTTGCACGCAACTTATGGCAATGAAGACAGGAATGATACATCAATTAGCCCAACCTTCGGTAAGGCAGATGCCAATTTTATTTCCATGGGCCTTTCCAACAAGGCTGATGCGAATTTGACATCAATGGCTCATAATTTTAATGACGGTCACAGTGTTTTATCAATGGGTCAACCATTTGAGAAGGTGGAAGGTAATTTTATTACGATGACTCCATCTTACGGAAAGGGAGAGAATAATGTCATATCAATCACTCCCTATTATAAGGGTGATGGAAATTTCATTTCAATGGGCCCAATCTATGATACGGGCGATGAAAATTTCATCTCAATGAGTCTTTCATATAGCAAGGGAGAAGATAATTTTATATCGAGTGGTCCAACCTGTGATAAGGTGGATTCCAACATTACATCCATTAGCTCTGCCCAGGATAAAGTGACTTCCACCATACTCTCCATGGGTCATAACTTTAACAAGGTTGATGGCAATACTATATCTTTTGGAGGTTTTCACGATGAACCTAAGACAAATTCTGGTTGTATTATTAGTGGCTTCGGTGCTTCACTGATTAATCAAGACTCTGCTCCAGATTCGGAAGTACAGAGCCAAAAAGATTTAGTTAAATCAAATGCAGATCTAGTTGCAAATAGTGCCTCAAAGACTAATTTGAAAAGTGATATTACTTCCAAGAATAAAGAGAAGATCACTAGGAAGGTTCCGCCAAACAACTTCCCTTCAAATGTCAAAAGCTTGTTGTCGACTGGCATGCTTGATGGGGTTCCTGTCAAGTATGTTTCATGGTCAAGGGAGGTAGGAGTTTGTTTCTTATTTGTGAGTTGACCATTCATATATAGAAATAATATTTAGTTTTGGATACGGATCAGTATTCTCCCTTTTGAAACATATTACCCTTCTGCTTGGCAGAAAAGTCTTAAAGCAAAAATAAAGGGGACTGGGTACCTATGTAGTTGCAAGGACTGCAACAGCTCCGAGGCAAGCTTTCATTTTATTTATGTGACTGGTTTAAATTAGATAATTTTGGTTGAGAAACTTACCAAATTAGAAATGTTATGCAGGTACTGAATGCTTATGAGTTTGAACGTCATGCTAACTGCAAGACAAAACACCCAAATAACCACATATACTTCGAGAATGGAAAGACCATTTACGCTGTTGTTCAAGAGCTTAAGAGCACTCCTCAGGAGATGCTGTTTGATGCAATCCAAAATGTCTCTGGGTCACAAGTAAATCAGAAGAATTTCCGAATCTGGAAAGGTCAGTCCTGTCCTGATACAATTTGCATGATCATATTAACTCATTTATGATTTTGTCGTTGTCTTTGTAACAAGTACTTATCTGCGTACCTTTTACAGCATCATATCAAGCTGCCACCCGCGAACTTCAGCGAATTTATGGGAAGGATGAAGTCATCTTGCCATCTTTGGATTAAAAACAATTTTCAGGGAATTAGGTGGTATATTAATCTGTGCATAGCAGCAGCATGTTCCTTTAGCTTAGCTTTAATTTTCATTCATTTCAAGGATATAAATTCTATTTATTTAGCCTTTGATCTTTTTATAACTAATATCTTAAAGCCTTCATCATTTGTCTGGCAAGGTGATTTTAGTTTTTGCGACTCCTTGTGCACGGTAATGGTTGTGCTTTCTCCATCTTATTAGAAGATACAAGCCCCAATTAATGTCGCTAACTGAGGTAATGGCGGACAGCTTATAGTCATGGAGTTCTGTTTCTTCTAGCAGTGCTGTTTTATTCGTGTTCCAGAACCTCGAGGAAGAGTGATCAATTAATTCCAACCCTGCTATGCCCGTTCAAATTCCAACCCTGCTATGCCCGTTCAAATTCCAAAATCAAATTTAACCTGGCCTGATAAAATTCAACCCAATAATGCCACAAAATTCTATAATAATTTTAGTAATTGTTTATCATTCATTTTTCGCGTAAGGAATTAAAAAACCTACAAGCAAGTTATTAAAAAAAAAAAACAGTTGTTCCAACTATTAGTAAAAATCTTCAGTGAAAAACAATCTTTATGGATCAAACGGATTTACATTTATATATTAAAAGGTAAGAGTCTTTGTGCTCTAAGAATCAAAGACAATTATTCTTAGTTCTCAAACCAAATTCTCATATTGAGGGAAGAAATTCAGCAACATATAACTTGTCAAATTGGGATAGGGGGAAGAATTTTTTTATGGTATGATAACTGAACAGGTAAGGGGCATTAGTTCATAATTAGTTGGCAAGATCATTATTGGGAAGGTTCTTTAAGAGAGTTAAGCTTCATGAAATAATTAGAAATAACAATTGGATGCTCTCTTCAGAAGAACTTAGACTTTTGCCCATTCCTCAATATAGAAGCTTTAGGGAGATTGATTTATACTTATGAGATGAGATACTTGTATCAGAAATTACTATTAAGAAAGCTAAAAAGCAGAGGGATGGGGTAGTTACAAGAGTATGATGGTGTTCTCGAATTTGGAGCAGGGTTCTTAGACCAAATGCAAGTTTTTTCTTTTGGCTAAGGCTTGGCACTATGAATAGACTAAATTTCCTATCCTCTTCTAAGATTTATATTCTTTACAACCTAGAGGATGAGACTAGGGATCATCTCTTCTTCGATTGTAGTTTCTCTAAGAAGGTTTGGGCTAGAATTTCTAGTCTATGTGACCCTGGTACTAATTATTGCAACCTCATTGATATCTTACTGGAGATATCTCAACTGCATATCTCTAACCTTATGGTCGCTGTTGGCACTTGTCTTCAAGCAGTTTAGAATGAGAGAAATAATCGGAAGTTTAATGAGAGATCTAACACCCTAGTCTCTCTTATAGAACTCTCTATCACTAACATTAGAGAACAACTGATTACAAATCAATAGGATCTCATCGTAGTAGAGGACTGGCTTCCTTATGGAGAATATAGTCCTCTATGTTTATTCATAGATCACGATATTCTATAAGGGTTTCACGCAATTTGGGTTACAGAAAAGAAAATAGTTTCTCATGCATAACTATTTCTAGATTTCAAGTAGATTCTTGAACTCATCTACTCATGAAAGAAGGAGAATATTGAAGATTAGAAGGAACCTGAGAGACTATTGAAGATGAGAAGGAAATTGACTCACGTGTAGGTATTAGAATGTATTATGAAGGACCTCCTTTAGATCTACCACCTTACTAGTTGACTCTTGTATGAAGGTTCGCTGTTGTCCTCTCCAAACTCCTAATATTAATACATAGTTCGTTAATCTTTGGAGATTCACATAATCTTAAAAGCTGATGTCATTTTCTAGTTGATTATGCATACCTGAGATGAGATCTTCCTTTGTGCGGAGAGACGAGCAGTAGAAGCCACCACATTGCCTTCGTAGTGTCGCGCCTCCAGAGCATCCTCCTCCTCCTCCCCAATTGAGTAATTGTCTAAAGCTTCGAGGAAGGAAATAGTCGTTTTACCCTAATTATTGAAATGACAGCGTAAAAACTCCCATTAGTTTCTCTGAACGTTGCCATTTGTTTTAATGTGTGCTTAATATTCTTAGTTGTTTTATCTCGCGTAGGAGAGGCTCTCCATAGATGTACACTATTTTATTTCTCTTTAATGAATTTTTTAAATACTCAAAAAAAAAAAAATCAAGAATACAAGTTTGAGACGGAGGGGAGGCAACTTGGATTCAACAAGTTACATAGAATCCAAAATTGTCTTTGAACTTCAAGATTTAGGTTGGATCTGCATAGATGAAAAAAGAGCTTTCTTACCAAACGAAAAGGGCCACAAAACAAAGCTAAAAGGTCAAATTGAACCTAAGTTTTAAACCAAATTTTAATTTAAAATTAAACATTTTAATATGGATAGAAAGGATTTTAAAGTTTCAAAATATTAAAAAAATCTTGACTTAACATCCCTGTCAACTCTTCATTAAAAAAAAAAGTGACATTACTTATTAATTTTTAATGAATCCTATGATGTGTATATCCTACATTCAATACATATATGATTATTATTATTATTATATATACATGCATATATTCACCTGTTCAGTAAGCAGAGCGTATTAGTATCAGAACTCTTGACACTGTGAAGAGAGTGCTACAGCCAGTGAATGATAATGATCTCGCTTGCAAAGGTTAAGCCTCTCAGGGTCTAGGTTCCCAACTTTGTCAATCACTAGAAAGAATTCGAAGGGAAGGCCCAACTTTTGAGCATAATTAGACAAAATGCCTGTCTTCGGCCCCTAGAGTGTCTAAGGGGGGTGCCCAGCCCCTAAGAGGTGTGAATGGAGATCCACCTGACTTAAGAAGCTAAAATGTGAAAAAAGCCAGGCCACTACAAGCGTTGCATAATGTCCAGATCTACTATGTGCACCTCATCTTCCTTTTCGAAAGCTTTTTGTAAGGCCTGATTTGCAGTAAATAAGAGAACTTGATAAAGGGACTAATTCTATTGAACACATGGAAAGCTGAGACCATCTTTTAAGCATAGGTTGAGGAAATGATGATACCGAAGCATATATTCTCAGGCATGAGTTCACCAACCTCGCTAAACTTTCCTCTGGGAAGTATGTTGCTATTCAACATGTTAACATTCCAAAGGGCGTGGAGAGGTCTAATATCTTAAGCAACAACTTGGTTGCTTCTTTATAATTATCGATGTAGACTGCCTCAGTTCATTGAAGAAGTAAAGTGAGGAGGTGTAAGCCTTCATAGTCTCTCTTCTATTGTTGTAGTTCTTCAGTTTTTTCCCTAGTACTAGTACTGGCACTAGCTCTAGCTCCACCTAACGTTGGCATTACTACTTGTTCTGTCTCAGAAGACGAAGATTTCTTAATTATCGGATGTTAGAAGAAGTGGTGTAATAGAAGTAAAAGATGGGCTTTGTGCTTGTTATTGTTAGTTATAATGATCTTGAACATGAATATAGGCTTATTGTTGCTGGTGTTGATTGTTACCTACTTGTCAAATTGGCGGTGGCATTGATGAGCAGTTATAATGACGAACGATGGGAGAATTAGTAACAACAGTAGCAAATGAGGAGTAGGATGAAGATGTAGGGGCATTGTTGTTGTCAAGATGCGGAGTAAGGGAAGAAATGGTAGTAGTAGGAGTAGTGGAAGTAGGTTAGGGTAGATTATAAAGCCTTTGAGACACAAGCACCACTACTTCTTTCCTTCTATCCAATACCGATAAACAATTATAAGAGTGGATCTATGAGAGCTTGAAGCCTATACTCGAAGAGGGAGGCGAGGCTAGGATTGCGAGGGTATACAATCTCCCTCCCGTTCTAAATGAGTGAAGGGATGGAGACAGTGGTGGACCTACGGATAATACTGTTGTTACTACTGCTACTTCATATAGTAGCAATGAAAGAATGAAAACTAATAACGTTGTTGTTATTATTGATTTTGTTGTCTGAGAGCATATCTATGCTCATGTTCATGCTCGTATTCATCTTGCTATTGTTTATCTAACGGGAAATCCTTTGGTTTTGGTTGTTATAATACATTTTCATCTTCTCTGAGCCTGTTCTCTTTCTTACCATATTTCCAATTTCTGCTATAGCTTTATTGGGATCACTGACAAGGAGGTTGATTGCATTATAGGTACTATTGTCGTTGCTTCTGCTGAGGAAATCATTTGTCAATGACTTGGGGTTGTTGTCCTTGCCAGTTATATCAACTTGATTATCAAGAAACAAATTAATTAGAGGCAACCATGAAATGAGAATGACAACAAATGAATAGAAGAAAAATGCAACCGGTGATGTCTGGTCTAATGTTTCATTTGTCTTAAAAATGAAAACAGGAAAGAAAAAGTGGGATAAGACTTGCAAGTTACAAGGAGTAAGACTTAGTTTAGGAGAGCGGTAACGGTTAATAACCTGCTGAAATGATAAATACTTATTCCCAATAATTACTTATATGTTTGAGATTTCTGTTTTGGTAATTGTTGAAACGTGAAAATAGGTGTTTGGTAAGTGTGGTTGTGGTTGCTGAAAAGAAATAAAATGACTAAAAAATCTATTGATTTGATAAACTATTAATTGTTGTATTCATAAAAAATATTATTAGTAATATAAATTCAAATTATAAATAAGAAAATATTAAATTAAAATAAGAAAATATAAATAAAATAAATTTAGTAAATTAAATATTTCATAAAAATATATTATTAGTCATATAAATTCAAATTATAAATATAAATTTCTATTAGTTGAGGGTATAATGGAAAATAATAATTATTATAAGGTTATTAATGGAAAGCAGAATTTCTACCGCAGAAGCACTTTTCTACCGCAATCCTCTTTTTACTTATCGATTTTTCTAACTTCTGGTTGTTTGCTCGCAGATCCAAACATGTAATTGCGTTTAAAAATTGTAGTAGATAAGTACTAATCCTACCGTACCGCAAATCCAAATACAGCCTACGTGAATGATGTGTTAAAAACGTTACGGGTAATTTTCATCTTTATCACATAGCAAAAATTAATAAATAATATCACCTATGTTTTTTTAAGGAAGGATGACAGAAACATTAAGTTGGAGTCCTTTTTGAACATTTATTAAACATTAGGGCTCTTTTTAAATTGAATTTTAGTTAAAACTTTATCGTCTAATTTGACCTCTTTGCCTATAAAACAATGACTATTCTCTTGTTAGTGTAATATATTCTCTTTCAAATTAGGAAGGGCCTTTCCAAGATCGTTAAAGGCAAAAGCAACTCTTCCTAATTGAGAAAAATAAATACATAAGAATCGACGTTCCTTTCCAACTTATACAAATCTTTCAAACATGAATTATGTGCTTACTATTGTCAACATTCATATAGCCATTTTTTATAATTGGAAATCAGTTCAATCATTGCCAAACATAATGCATAACTATTTCCCCTGATTAACCTTTTCTCCAACAGTTACCAAAATATGCTAATCATGTCCACCCACCTGTTTTCCTATCTTGTAATTGGAATTTCACTAATATCTTAAAGCTCTTATTTTGAATATATTTTTATTTTTATTTTGTAATAGTATATATCATAACTTACAAAAGTATATATTTATGTGTTCCTATTAGTAATAATGCTCAAATTTTATTATCATATTTGGAATATTTTTTAGAACGTATACACAATTCGAACATACTTTTTATTTATTTATGATGCTTGGTACTTTTCAACTTTAAAAATAATTTCCTTATCAATTTTTTATTTAAAATTATATGAAAAGTGTACTAGATCGTTCTTAAGATATTTAATTTTTTAGAAAGATAATAATTTTATTAATTAAAATTTTCACTAATTTGAATAAGCATTTTTATAATTTGTAATATTTAGTTATAAAATAAAATTGAGATATATTTAATACTTTAAGATATTTAAAATAATTTATCATAATTTTTAAAGTCCAAAAAAATTCAAACATTGGAATGAATTTGCAAATTGAAAGATTAAAAGACAAATCCCCACTTTTATAGCCCATGAAAAGAGAGCTTTCTTGATTTACAAATGATTTTGATTTTTGTTTGAATAGCAAAAAAAAAAAAGAAAATGAAAAAAGAAACTTGAAGATGAAGTTTCAAAGTAAAATCAATAATGAAATTGACCAAATGTATATTCATTGATATATAACTATATGTGTGGAAATATGAATAACATACTTTCATCCCCTTAAGATGGACAATGCTAATCAATCAGACTCATCTTGAAATAAGGTTTCAAAGTAAATCTGCTAGCAACATGCCTAGTCACAACAAATCCAGTTTGAATTTGTCCGTAATAATATATAAAAAATGGGATCTATCTACAACAATATACATAACAATTGCATTATCTCAATATGAAGGAATAGATAGATTTAGTAACAATATTCATATCGTAAAAATGTACATAAGTTATTGTAAATGCCAACATTGAAACGTAAAAGATTTAGCTGCTTTTTGATTTTCCAAGTCAATAAAACTGCACTAGAGAGAGGTCTTCATTTACTGAGATGACTATTCTAGTTAGTATCAAAATAAGCATATATCTTAAATGACTTGTAGATGGAAGAATAAATGACCTTTGGCTATTATCCTTCTCTCTCTAATTTTCCCTCCCATTCCCTTCACATGATCCCCGTATTACAAATTTTGGTTAATGGAAGCTGTCTCTACAGTAAAGAGAGCCTGACCTGGAGTCTGGCACCAAAACTCGCTATTTACCATTAACCAAAATTTGGCAAAGAGAGCATTTATGGATCATATTTTGTCAAGTCATACCTGCATCCACCACCCCCCATTGCTGAGTAGGCTTGACATTAGGTAAAGTTCAAGGACAAGTTTCATCTAAAATTTTATTTTTGGGCTTACACTTGACCGACCAGGCTTATAGTTTTTAGTCTGAGCCTAAATTCAATTGGACTTGGGTGGCCTAAAATTCGATCGGGTCCATACTAGTCTTGATTAATTTTTTAATTTAAAATTTAAAAAGATATCATCATTTTACTCAAAATAACATTATTTTATTGAATATTTTTAGAAATTAGGCTAGATTAGGCTTAAGTAGCCCGAGTTTGAGTTTGACTCGAAACGTAAAAATTAAAATAAAAAATTAATTAATGTCATTTTACTTAAAATAATTTTATTTTATTTAATATTTTTAAACTTTGGGCCCGATCAGGCTTAAGCACCAGAGTCTGAGTCTAGCTTGAAGTTTAAAAATTAAAATAAAACATTCAAACATGTCCTAAAGTTCAATTAACTTCATTTGAGCTTAAAGCTTGATTGACCCAAATTAAAACTGATTAATTTCTTTTTTAATTTAAAATTTAAAAACATCATTTTACTCAAAATGACATTGTCTTACTTAATATTTTTGAGTTTCAAGCAAGGTTGAGCTTAGACAACCCAAGTTTGAGTCTGGCTCAAAGCCTCATTTTTTTAAAAAAGAGCTCAAGCCTAACTTGAAGCTTGATCAACTCAGGGATTAAGTTTGGATTTAAACAAACACTATGGTACGTGGCATTGTTACACCACATGAATCTAGAAAGCAAGTTCTCTTTTTGACTCCTAGACTCATGGAATATTTCATCGATAAGCCTCATACAACACTTAACAAAATCATTATAGGCATTGATAAGTGTGAATTATATCATATTTTAGGGCTTAGTTTGATATATATTTAATTGTTAATTCAATCGTTTAGTATGTGTTTAGGTTATAATTGTGTTAGTTTGTTAATTGTTTATGTTTTAAGTGTTTTATGGGTTAGTACAAGTCTTTGAGCTTAATTATTATGTTTTTGAGGTACCTTGATGTGTTTGTTAGTGTTTTAGGGTCATCATCGAAGAACGAAGAAGTTTCAAAGACACTTGGGATGAAACAACAGCCTACGATCGTGGCACAATAGGCCACAATCATTATAGAAGCACCAAAGTTAGCCTATGATCATGGTCCATATGCCACAATCATGACAGAAGCTTAGGACATGGCCCACGATCATGGCCTGCTTGCCACAATCGTGATAGAAGGCTCAGACATGGCCCACAATCGTGGCCTATATCAGGTAGACATGCAGACACTCAAAAACATCAAGTTTTAAGGAATTTTTGGACCTTTTGGACACCAGAAAAACTTTAGGGCTGCTCAGAACACAAAAGGTATTTAAAGAATAAGACAAAGAGGTAAAAAAAAAGCTTTTGCATCAGCCACTTCTAAATAAACCCTAGAGAGAATTATTGAGAGATAGAGAAAGAGAAGAAGGAGAGGAGAAGAGAAGAAGAAGGTGACTCGATATACATCCTAGATTAGGAGTTTCCTGACGTCACTGCCTCCCTTTATTCGTTCAATTAGTTTTTTTTTGCTATTTTCAATTTTATTATTGTATAAAATTGGAATAATAGTTGATGATAGGATTTTTGGATGTTAATGATGTTTCTAAACTCACCTTCGGGGTTATATTTTTGATTTAATGAAGTCTAATTATTTATGTGTTATTTGGATTTATTGTGATTAAATTCTGTACGTGCATAATTCGATAATAAACTGAGAGGGTGAATTGAATGAAAAATAATTAAATTGGGCTAACCAGAGTTAGGTGATTTAATAAAATAAGAATTAAATTAAATCGGTCAATTGTACGAAGAGAGATCTTGCATAGGTTTCTGATAGTTTATTGGACAACTTCAAATCTAATTAGGGTTTTAGATAGGTTGTTAATTGAGAAATTGCAACTTCCATAATATGATTAGGGTTAATGGTTATAACTCAAAAGAGAGTAATCAACTTTAGGATCATCCAAAACTAATAATCCGGTAATTCATAATCGATTAGGTTAGCATTAAAGATAGATAAAATTCCCTTTCTCTTAATTGGTAATTCCTTTAGGTTGATTCTTGAGTGTGCATTGCAATTGCTAAATTATTAATATTTTTGTGATTGATTCTTACTTGATTGAATTTAATTATCATTATACTTTTGTTACATTTTGAATTTTGCGAATTGTTTTGGTCCTATATTTTGGGATTAAATTATCCCTCCTTGTGGGATCGACACATTAGGTACTATACGAACAAATTCTATGCTTGTGGATTATTAAGGTTAATTAATTAAAACTTACACACATCAATAACCCGATAAGTTATTTCTTCGAACACCTTACAGACATGACAAATTCTTCCCAAGATTCAAATGTAAATTACGTGTTTTCCCTTCCATCATTAACATTAACACATTCCACCCTATATCAATTCATAGACAACCCAAAACTATGCAATGAATGCATATATAATTACTAGTTCAAAACTAAACATCACACGTTCAAAACACGTGAAAGGAAGCACAAAACAATCTAAATAAAAAAGAACCCACGACTTACCTCGACGAATAATCAGAACGAGAGTGATGGTAGAACACAAAAGCACGTAAAACCTAAAAATCAAAATGTTGTCTAGTCAGGAGAAAATGAAGAAAAAATGAGCACACAGGAGAGTGGGAAAAATGGAGGTGGTCGGGTCTTTGGGATAACACTGAAAATCAAATGACATTGTTTTTCATTAAGTAAACGGTGTTGTTTTTATTTTTTTAATCAATACAACATTTGTCGACACTTTTAAAAAAAAGTCACCAAATGCAAGCATAGACCAAACTTTTCAAAAAAATAAAAAAATAATGTTGTCTTTTCATATATGTATTAACATTTAGCGACGAATTACAAAAATAATTGCCAGATCTTTAAACACAATCATCCTTTTAGCGAAATCGAGAATAATTTATTAGTAAACAAATTATTCAGGATGACCTTAGAACAATAGTCATAAATTGTTTACACATAGTCAACCTTTTCCCGACCCTATTACTAATTGGTCACTAAAGATGATATTTGGCGATGAATAAGCTATGAGTTGCTAAATCTCTATACAACGTTAACCTTTCAGCAACAATATGTTGGTTTGTCACCAAATCTTGATACAACATCGACCTTTTAATGACGTAATGTGTAATTCATTGCTAATTATAATATTTAGGGACTAATTGCCTTATAAGTTGCCAAATCTTTATAATTTTTATATTTTCAAAATCTTTGGTATTATATAAATTAATTCATCGTGGAATGTCAACATGGCGATTAACTTCTAATGATAGAAATGTGCTCTGTTGGAAGGAATGTGACAAAATTGTTCCTAATGATGAACAAATCAGTATAGAACAAATCCCCTCTTCATTCACTAATAACCACTTTCCTTCCATGACTGATCTTTTTCTTTAAGGTTCTTAGTATCATCCAAACTACCTTTTCTTCTTTATAATCATTATCTCATTTTCTATTATAAAGCTATTATTTGAGCATATGATATATACCATATTTTGGTTTAAGCTGTCTTGAATCTTCAAAAGAACATAAATGGAAATGGAGGTGGTGGTGATGCCCCGATGGTTCGTATAGGATTAGGGAAATTGGTTGTTTTGAAATAGTGGTCGATTGCAAAAGCTGGGTCTGTTCATCTTGATGATCATTGAGTTTATCAGTTGAGTATGCATTTGTTTGAATTTGACTTCTTGTGACCATTTGATTTAGCTTTGATTTTTTTATTCTCTTTGCTCATTACCTGAAATGTGTAGTATGTGCAGTTCATGTAGTACCACGTTCCATAATGGATTTGGGAAATCTTTCACTATATCTTCTGCAAATTTAGTTAAAGTAAAGAAGTTATTGGAAGAGGGTATCCTTAGGGACAATCTTTAATTGTTTCCATTGATGGCTTGGAACGTGCAAGGAGGTTTCCTAGGAATCCAAACATTGGTAATCCCTTTACCTTTTTTACCAACTTTAATGTCACTTGGAATCTAAAAAAATAATTATTTCTTTTCAATGGAATATTAGGTGTCAACTATACTTATTATTTTGTCTGCAAAAATTGTTAAACTTCTAATTAACATCTTGTACTACTTACCATATATATATATATATATATATATATATATATATATTTATTTATTAACATTAAAATTTTAGGTATGTTTATCTTGTTATGTCCAAAAAATATTCACTTTCCAAAATTTAAATTACCTACTATGCATGTGTTTTTCAATAATATGTTTAAAACTTTGAAAGCATTTTACAATTTTTAGATTTAAGGATAGTATTCAACTTAAAATTTTTGTTTCTTATCTTATTATTATTAAAATTTTATGCTTGGTTAGCTTTTTATATCCAAAAAGATAATTTTTATAGTTTTAATGCAATAACTATATATATATTTAAACAAATTTATAAAGAAGGAAAATGCAAAAATATGAAAAGTCATATATAAATGTCAATTATAATTAACCTTATGATTATTAAGCACACTTATCATTAAAATTATCAAATTAACATAATTAATTATAGATTCTTTGATATCGACTTTTAGGGACGAATAAAAGGTTTAGCGGCAAAAAGTTCACATTTTGTGACGTTTCCAATTATCATCGCCAAACACTTGACCTTTTGTGACGAAATAGGAAAACGATCACAAAATTAGGCATTTTGTGTGACGACTCTAGAATCTCGTCACTAAATAAACTCTTTCAACGATGATACCGTATAACTTCACCAAAACCTTGAATTTTGCAATGATTTTAAAACAGTTGAAAAAAATCTTCATTTAACGATGATTTTTGTTTTGTCACCAAAGAAAACGTAACTAGTAGTCTGTTCTATTATAATATCAACCTAGCCATATCATTCTTGATCACTTACCCCTAGTTCCTTTTAAGCTTTCCTTTTTTTTCCTCTTATAATCTCTTAGTATTATTTTCTTGCAACTTTTCACTAGAGGGCTAGGATGTCTCCTCTTAACATGTTTGAACCACCTGAGCCTTATCTCTCTCAATTTGTCATTAATACTAGACAAGTTTTATTTGTCTTTTACCACTAGCTTTTTAACCTTATATCTTCTGATAAGGTTACACATCCATTAGAGCATTATCATCTCTGTCATCGAAAGTTTATTATTATGTATTTGTTTGATGGACCAACACTTTACCCCATATAACGTGGTTGATTTAATCACTAATCGATGGAATTTACCCTTGAACTTAAGTGGTGTCTTCGTATCATATAAAAATCCTGATGCATTTATCCATTTGAGCCACCCTGATCTAATACGATAGATTATATTTTCATTGATCTCTCCATTGCTTTAGATGATATACCCTAGGTACTTAAAACACTCATTCTGTCATATAATTTCTGAACTAATATTTACCTCCACATCGGTATCCACCTGATGGAATGAAAATTTACATTCTAAGTATTCAGTTTTAGTCTTGCTCACTTTAAAACCCTTCGACTTTAACGTTTCTCTGCAACATTCTAGCTTGAAATTCCCCCCTTTCTTGCGTCATCTACCAAGACAATATCATCAGAAAATAACATATATTAAAGCACATCTTGAATATTATTTTTAAACGCATCCATCACTACTGCAAATAGAAAAAGGTTTAATGCAGAGCCTTAGTGTAGCCCAGTACTAATAAAAAATTCCCAGTATCTCCTCTTATCATCCTTACTCTAGTCGTTTCCCATTCATACATATCTTTAATCACCCTTATATAAGTCATATGAACTCTCTTAACCTCTAAGCAGCTCCATAAGATTTTCTTAGGAGCCTTATCGTATGCCTTTTCTAGATCAATAAAGAAAATTTGTAAATATTTCTATCCTTTCCTATAATATTCCGTTAATCTTCTAAGGAGATGTAAAACTTTTATTGTGGACCTTCTTATAATAAAGATAAATTTGTTTTCTTATATATAAGTTGCCTTTTTTACTTTCTTCTCAATTACCTTCTCCCACAACTTCATGGTGTGACTAAGTAATTTGATACCTCTATAGTTGTTACAACTTTAGATGTCCTCTTTATACTTATATAGAGTAATTAGCATACTGTCTCCATTCATCTGAAGTTTAGGTAGACTTAAGGACCACCTTAAAAAACTTGAGTAGCCAAGTAATACTTTCGATACCTAAGCTCTTCCATACCTCTATAGGTAACCCATCTAGTCTTATTGCCCTTCCACCCTTCATCTCTCTTAAATCCCTTTTTATTTCTTCCTTTATGAGAGATGTTTCCCTCTATGCCTTCATTGACCATAGAATACCTTTTCCATATACTCTTGATGTTATTTTCCTCTATGAGCACCTACCCTGCTTCATCTTTTATACTTCAAACTTGGTCTAAGTCTCTCATCTTTGTTTCCCTAACTCTTTCCAATTAAAAATGTCCTTCTCTTCTATTTTAGTATCCAATCTCCTCTACAAATTCTCGTAAGCTTCACCTTTAACCACTAAGAATGTCTTCTTTGCCTCTTTCTTTTCCCAGTTTGTACCTTTCTCTATTAGTGTCTCTCTTTGCCTCTGTGGTACTTTCAAGTAAAGTTTTATATGGTCCTTTGTTAGCCTTCACCTTTTCTTATACATCTTGAGTCCACTACAAAGATTCCATCTTACCACCTCTCAACCCTTTAGAAACTCCCAAGATCTCTTTCGTAGTATTCCTTAACATATTTGCTACTCCATCCCACATCTAATTAGCATCTCCTTTGAATTTCCATTTGGATTCATTTCTTACTCTATCCTTAAATTGTGCCACCACGTCCCCTTTCATATTCCATAATCTAACTTTAGTACACCTCTTATTATTTCTCTTCTTCCTCTATCCCTTAATTTTATATCGAAGAAGAACATTCTATGCTGATTTGCTAAGCATGCTTTTGGAATCACCTTACAATCCTTGCACCTAGTTTGATCGCTCCACCTTATAAGGAAATAATTAATTATAGTCTTCGTGGTTCTACTCTTATAAGTCACCAATTTTTTCTTATTCTTCTTGAATAAAGAATCGCCTATCATTAACTCAAATGCTACTGCCATGTCTAATAAAGCAATCCCACTATCATTCCTATCTCCATACCCAAAACCCCCATGAGTCCATATATATCCGTCTGATGCTGCCCCTATATGACCATTAAAATATCCTCCTAAAATAACTTTCTCATTAGTAGGGATCTGTTGGATCAGCTTATCTAACTCCTCCTAGAATTGACGTTTATGTTGTTCGTCTAGACCTGCTTGAGGGGCTTATGCACACACTACATTGAGAACAACACTACTCCATAATCTTCTTAACAGCCATAATCCTATCATTTGTCCTCTTTATCTCCACAACATGACTTATAAGTTCCTTAACAATTAAGATATGTACCCTATTTTGTCGTTCTGAGCTCCCTAAATACCACAATTTGAACTCATTAATCTGTTTCGCTTTGGCCCCATCCACTTTCTTTGCTGGATGTATGCTTTATGAATCTTATACTTGTCTAAAATTTCCACTAATTCTAGAGACTTCCCTGTAATGGTCTCAATGTTCCAAGAACTTATCCGTAGTCTATCATCATCATTTTTACTCTTACATAAGAAACTCACCAGAGGACTAGCCCTTGCTTCATCATCAATATACAAAGCCACCACTCCTAACTCTCTTCCCCCATAAGCCCAAGAAGGCGAATCCCAAAAGTCCCTAACTACTCCTATAAACTAATAGAACACTAGGAAAAAATAAACTTGCAAAATAGAAAGGAAGAAGGGAAGTATTCAATATATGTATAGGAATTTGAAACATGTAACTGTTATCAAGCTAGAATATAAAAATTAAAACCCAGAGCACCCAAAGAAAGGTATCCAAACCTATCTTACTAGAAAAATTCCTCTATATCATAGTTTCTACAACAATATCCATTAAATACCAAAGACTCCTAAAGATGGAAAATCAGCTTCCTAGTGGAATAAAAGTTAAAAAAAAAACAACCCTAGTAGCACAAAAATAGCTTATCAACAAGATGCACACCTCAGGAGATTCACATACAAATTAACCTTACATATAATAAAAATAAAGATAACCTTAGAAGTTAAAAGTAGTAGTCAAAATGTAGGTAGCAAAAAGTATGAAGTGAATAAAAAGTGATAGATATACCATTGCTAGAGTCTTTACAAATGCAAAACTTGATGCTAGCAGCGGGAGTAAAGATAGAGATGAGCTTGCTCATTGCACCTGTAAAATTCTACTTCACAACTTGCAAAAATATATGAAGGAAAATAACAATCTAAAATGCTAAGTGTTGCCAATTGCCTTTGTCGAAGATTTACTAGTGTAGATGGCAATTTTACACCTCCATACGAAATATGCTAAAGTGGATCGCAAAGAAAAAAAATCTAACTTTGAGAGAAATATAATATCCTTGCATACATAACTTCAAAACACCTTGTCAAAGCACTACACCTATAGGTAAAACCATATGTCATTTGCACATGAATGGCCAAGAGGGGTTTTCCTCTTCTTCTAAGGTGATTGCAGGTTGTATTGGTGTTTTACAACTCTGTTACTCATCGACGCGTGGAAGGATAATGTAACATCCCCTCACCTATGGGAAGGGTAAAATAGTAAATTGGAACGGGTTAGGAGTGTTTAAAATTGTATTGC
>JANQBM010000222.1:16959514-16987255 GCA_025594535.1 Erythroxylum domingense | reverse complement strand
CTTTACGTTTTATATGATTTGTTTCGTTTTCAGTTTCAGTAACAAAATGTTTTGCAAAAGAAAAAGTGGGCCCACATTTATGATCAGTGATAAGAAGATGTTTTAAAAGAAAAAAATTTACACCGATCTTTAAAGTGTTAAGTGATGTGACACGCCACCCTCGTGGGGCACGGACTCGGGTATCGCCGTCGATATCGGGTTCGGATCCGGCGGGAGTGGGGTGTTACACCTAACAAATGTAAATAGGTATTTAAGACGAAGCATGATGCTAAAGGTTAAGTGGAAAGGTTTGATGCAAAGGTAATAGTTAAAGGTTATTGCCAACAAGAACGTATTAACTCTAAATAATCCTTATCTCCTATTTCCATTAAGGATTCTTTACAAATCATTATGGCAATTATGTCTTCTTTTGATATAGAGCTTCATCCAATAGATATGAGGACAACTTTCTTAAATGGATATTTAAGTGAAGATTTTTATATGCTTCAACCTATTAGTTTTGAGATAGTTAAAAAATAAACATGTTTTGTAAGCTTAAAATGTTAATTTATAGGTTTAACTAAGCTTCAAGAAGTTACTTTATCAACTTTGATAAAATTATCATTGATAATCACTTTAAGGAAAATATTGATGATCAATGTACATATAGAATGGTTAATGGGTGAAAAAGATATATTTTTGGTTTTATATATTGATAATATCTTGTTTGATTATAAAGATATTGATATGTTGATTTAGACAAATTTGTTTTTGGCTATTTTAACATAAAATACTTTAGAGAAGCACCATATATTTTGTCCATATAGATTCTCTGTGATAGGGCCAATAATGTTCTCATATTTTCTAAAAGCACATATATTAATCATATCTTAAAGAGATTTGATATATTTCTATGTTATTTTGTGAAGAATCTAGTTATGAAGGGTGACAAGTTCTCCAAAACCTAATGTTTATAAAATGATGTTGAGAGAGATAAAAAAAAGTCTATTATTCTTTTGTTGTTAATAGCTTAATGTATGCTTAAGTATTCAAACATTCTGATATTACTTTTATGGTTGTTGTGCTTAGTAAATACTTAAACGGTGCCACTAGAAAGTGACTAAGGAAGTCTTAAGGTATCTTTAAGTACTAAGAATATTATATCAATATATCAACGTACCAACACTCAAAGTGGTTGGTTCTAGTGGCTCTAATTATGTGGATTGTATGGATGATAAGAAATTCATTTTTGGGTACATTTTTATAATGTTAAGGGGAGCTATTTATAGAAATGTGTCAAATAGACACTTAACTAATTTTGTAGATTGTATGGATGATAAGAAATTCATTTCCAGGTACATCTTTATAATGGTAATGGGAGCTATTTATAGAAGTGACAAATAGACAATTAAAACTTATTTGATTATAGAGACATAGCATGTAACATGTTATGAGGCTACTTTTCATTCAATATAGCTGTGAAACTTCATTTCAACATTTAAGAGT
Source organism: Erythroxylum domingense (assembly GCA_025594535.1). Lineage (NCBI taxonomy): Eukaryota > Viridiplantae > Streptophyta > Magnoliopsida > Malpighiales > Erythroxylaceae > Erythroxylum > Erythroxylum domingense. The sequence goes on along the minus strand of JANQBM010000222.1, from coordinate 16,985,770 downwards.
TGTCGGCTCCATTTAAAAGCTGCTAAAATTATATTATGATAATTTCATTGATATATCTTTTTTCGAAACACTAAAGGCATTTATTGCTCAAAGAATATTGATATTAAGTTCAATTTATCAAAGAAAAAGTTAAAGAGTCTCTAGTTACTATTGAGCATATATCTACAAGTAACTTGTTGGTAGATGTACTAACTAAAGGTTTACCTATCTATGCTTTTCAAGAACATGTCTCTTGCATGGAATTGTTAAAAGCCTAGTTTCTTTTTTTTTAATGGGAGTTTCCATTCTATTTATGTTTTGTGATGGTTATTTGAATTTTGTGTAATGCATACTATTTTAACATTTTGTATCTCTACATTTATGATGAGTGACAAATTGATGATATTCATTTTGTTGAATCCATATTGATATTATTGTCATGATTTTAAATTAATTGTTTCTAATATGTACTACTTATATATCCCATTGAAGTATTAGTTTTGTATTTATTAATTTGCCTATGTATATTATTGTGAAAGCATTATGGTATGGTTATATTGTCCAATTGGGATAATGTGGATTAATTAATATAGACTAGTATAATCTTATAATAATACTTTAATAATGTGTATGTGACATTTAGGTCATTTATGACATTGGTATTATATTACTAACCGAACTATGAATCATCAAGTCCATTCACCAATATTAGTTAAGCTTACCTATAAAGCTTGTGGCCTACTACAAGTTACATTTAATCTTAATCGTTGTATTCTTAATGTATTCTTCTCAATTGTTAATTTGATGAATTAGATTAAAAAATCTTAAACTTTTTATTATATTTTATTTTGGTGTTATAACAATCAATCATGAAACTATGATTTCCATTAAATTTCAATCATCTTTAGTAAGTAAATCTCTAATCTTATTATTTATACATATTTCAAAGTTATGAAATTTTATTTTTAAATGATTAAAGCATATTAATTTTTTTAAATTTAAATTTGTTGTTAGTTGCCTATCCAACCTTACTAACATCAATATCTAGTTGAAGTTAACATAGTAATGGTGAGATTGGTGCAATAAGATGGGAGAGAAGCTCTGCCATCTCTTTAACCAAACCTCACAACTACTACACGAACTAGCTCCCTCTCCTACATTCCACCTTTAACATCATTTAACTCATTCAACCTTCTTAAATATGTATCAATTCTACCAAAAATGTTCATCAACACCATTCCTCTCTGCATCTCTTATTCACCCTATTATTTTCCCTCTTTCTTAAAAACTTTTGCTTAGCTTGTTTTCACAGTTAGGGTATTTCTGCCAATATTAGTGAACTACTCTTCTTGCTTGAGCCTTACTCCCCCTCTAGTAATTGTGCCCTTAAATTTCAATGGTTCTCTGGCTTCCTATTCCTAAAATTGTAACTTCTTTAATAATACAGGCCATATACCTAAATGATTTCCCCCCTCTAGCCTTCTCTGCTCAACACTCTCAAGCACTACCAAATGCCCAACACACCTTATCATCTTCTTCCACCTCCATCCCATAATCTAATCCATCCCACCTGATGTTAAGCCCTTAATCCCCTTCTTTTGGTAATCACTTATCTACCCCATAAACAACCCTCTAGTTACTTTGTTTAAAGGACTCACTCCCCTAAACCTATCTCCCTCTTATAACTCTGCGCCTTCCTTTACCCTCTTCTCCCCATTAGTCTAAAACTTCTTCTAGAAATAATAGACCTTCCTAACATCACCCTACACTATTCCTTATCCAAGGAGCTAAATGGTAGGAGTATTGTAGTACCAAAATTAGCAATCTGAATACAAGGAGCTTAGAGTTGGGAGGCTAGACTTGTAGGATTCTCCATGGATTGTAGACCTACTTTCTCACTTATCCAAAGATAGGCTTTGAACCTCTGGAAGGGAAGGGGTCTCTCTAAAATTCTCCTTTTTAAAGGATAATCTCCTTTTATTTACTTTTTCCTCGAAGGTTATAAAATTGAAGATAGTTGAAGAAGGGCTAAGACATATCATTCAGTTCCCCCTATATCTCTAAGTTTTGCAAGCTGGAACCAAGATAGAAAATATTAAATTCAGTAGCATTCCTTTATAGATAAACATTCACAATATCCCACTGGAATACTAGGTAACTAAAGGGTTAAGTTTATTGGCTAGCTTTCTTAGAAAACCAATATGTATGGATAAAAACCACAGTTAAGTGGAAAATAATTGATTATCCTAGAATTTGGGTAAGAGTGTACATCTCTTGTGAGCTTCCTAACTAAATTCCAATCATGTGACCATAGTAAACATCAACATTGTGCAGGATAGTGTTCAAGTTTCATACCAGTGGAGGCCCTTTAGTCAAGGTCAAGGGAAGATGTGGAAACCTATAATACAACTGTTTAAAAATAGGGAATATAATGAGCTGATGGGATTAGAGGAGAAAGATTTTATCAACTCTACAAATAATTCAGGTTTTTCCTCTAAAAAGATCCTAATGTAACACCTAAAGATCAAACCAAGGAAGTACCTATAGAAATTGAAGACACTCATTGGAATCTCCTACAACTGCTAGTATAAAATAATGAAAAAGGATGAAGTGAACATAGATAATAAAGAGCAATTTCATATAGTTACTCCAAGAAAATCTTAAAGGAGCAAGAAGAAAAGCTCTAAATGTAAACAATTTTAATGTCATTAATCATCTAGAATGTTCATGGGCTAAATAGCACCAATAAGCTAAAGACTTTAAGGGATTTTGTTTCTGTGGGCCTTTATATTTTGGGTATTTTATAGTCTAACATTAAATTGAAAAATATAAATAAATAGAAAATATTAGGGTCCTCTTGCAATTTTGTTACCAACCATCAACATCATACATATGGAAGAATTATTGTAAGCCACAATAATAGCTTTATTTATTTAGAGCTATTAGAGTCAAATGAATAGTTTATGAATTTGAAGATTTCCTATATAAAAAAGAAGCTATCTTTCTTTGCATCTATTGTATATATTTTTAACCTAACCTCCTTATGGAATAGTTTGAATACTATGGGTGCAACATACTCGAGAGCATGGTTGATATATGGAGGCTTTAATTCAACTCTATATAAAACTAAAGCTAAAGGAAATTTTGATTTAAATTTTTTTTGATGACTTCAAAAACTATGTTGAAATTATATGGGTGATTGGTAGTCTAATAAACAATCTTCTAATTAGTTTTTAAGGAAGAAATTAGATAGGGCTTTGGTGAACTATGATTTGCTAAATGATTTCCCTGAGAATAAGGTTGCTTTTTTGGATCCTCTTATATCTAGTCACACCCTATAAAAAAGGAAGGGCTTCCAAAGAAGATTATTGGACATGATTTATTCAAATTTAACAAATATCTAGTTGAGGTTGAAGGGTGTTAGGAAACCATTCTCAAAAGACTAGAACTTCCTATTGTTGGTACTAAATGATATATTTGTGTACATAAATTGAAGGAAATAAAAGGAGAACTGAAAAAACTCAATGTCAAAGTAGGCCTTAACATAAAGGAAACCATGGATAAAGTTAGGGAGGTCTTATCTACTACCCAAGCATTAATTATTTCTCATCTTAGCAACCCTAGGTTGTTAGCAAAGGAGAAAAATGACTTGGAGAATTTCTGAAGAGCAATTAAGAACCATTATTCTTTAATCTAATAAAGATCTAGGGTTAATTGGATTAAAAAGGGGAAAAATGCACCAAGTTTTTTCATGACTCTCTAGTTATAACGAGAAATCATAATATAATCTCTTCTATTCATATTAAAGATGGAAGGATCCTAAAAAAGCAGAATGACTAACTAAGGGATGCTACTAATTACTTCAAGAACTTGATTAGTACTAATTCAGATGCATATCCATACTTGGAGACTTTAAGCTAATTCAGCAAGAAGAGAATGTCACACATGGATTCCCTAGAACTAGTTAAGACTATTGATGATAGAGAAATTATGGAAACAAATTTTCAACTTATTGAAAATAAAGCAATTGGGAAAAATGGATTAAATGGTTCTTTTACCAAAAAAGCTAAAATGATGTTGGTTTTTGTGTAAAGCAAGTTATATTAGAATTCTTTGTTAAAGGATCCTTCTTTAAGGAAATAGATAAGACTTTTTTTATGTCTAACCCATCATAGTTTGGTGATTTTAGGTTTGTAACATATACTGACTTTATTTATAAGGTTATTTCTAAAATCCTTGCTAATAGGCTTAGCAGAGTACTCAAACCTATAATTAGTGAAAACTTGGGGCCTTTATAAAGGGTAGAAATATTGTATATAACATCCTGATTGTCCAAACATTGTTAAAAGACTATTCTAGGAAGAATTCCTCACCTAATTGCCTTATAAAAGTGGATTTTAGCTTTTGATTATGTTAGCTAAGATTTCCTGCTTCAACTGATGAGTATCTTGGGTTTCTTTAATACTTTCATTGGTTGGATTAAAGCTAGTATATCCTTTACCTCATTTAATGTTTGGTGAATGTTAATCCCTCAGAACTTATTAAGGGGAAGAGGGGAATAATGAAGGGTGACCCCTATCCCCCTACCTTTTCATCCTTTGTTTAGAGGCTTTGTCTCAACTAATTAATTATAATGTAGGGAAAGCTCTTAAGTTTAAATTCCACTCCAAATGCAGAAAGCTTCTTCTAACTAACCTGTGGATTGTTGATGACTTATTTTTATACTGTGGAGCACACTTAGAATCTATCCAACTTCTAATGGATTCTATTTTTAGGTTTAAGGCTTTTTCTAGTTTGAGGATTAACCTAAACAAAAGTTATAACATTTTATCTAGTAAAGCGAGAACTTTGGAATCTTACATTAGAAAAATAATTGGTATAACTAGGAAGCTCCCCCTATGCTATATTTAGGTCTTCCTATATTTACAAGAAGATTAACCTTCTCTTAATGTATACCTCTAGTGGAGAAGATTCAAGAAAGAATAGGTTTACGGGTGAATAGAGAGCTCTCTTATACTAGTAAGGTGAAACTTATTAAATAATTCCTAGACTCTTTACATATTTATTGGAGCTAACACATTTTCTTCTCTAAAAGTCTTACAAAAACTATAGAAAGAATTATAAGGAAATTCTTACAGGGGTCAAATTGGATGGAAGTCAAGCTAAGGAAAAATTGGTTAAAGTATGTTTTCTTAAGGAAAAAGACGGTCTAGGGAGTCATTCTTTGAGGAGTACTAACAAAATTCTAAAATTAAAGAGATTGTGGTTAATTCTCCTAAAGAAAACTCTTTTTGGATAAGATGGATGTAGGGAATGCAGGGAAGTCTTTCACTGATTTACTCCTGTAACTAAATGGCACTAGCTTGTTTGGAACAAAATCTCACTCCCTAGGTTTCCTTTCTTTTTGGTTAGAAATTAAAAATAAGCTTAATACACTAGAAATGTTGCATTACCTAAACCTTAACACCAGCTACTTACTCTGTAACTTGGGGGAGGAAAGTAAGGAACATCTATTCTTTGTTTTCCCCTATTTTGTCACTATTTGGAACATTGTCAAAAGTAAATGTTACTGGAATATTACTTCCCAAAGACTAGAAGAGGTATTCAAATGATTTTTGGATAAAAGAAAGACCTCTTTAGGAAAACTTGGAGAACTCTCTTTTCTATTAAACACCTCCATCATTATTAAAACTAAGAAAGGGGATAGTGGATCTCCTTGTCTAATTCCCCTAGATCCTTTAATTGTGTTTGTTTTTTCACCATTTATTATAATGTTGAAAACATATGTTGAAAGACATTGATCAATCTATGTATTGAAGACCTTAGGGAATCCATACACCTTGAGTGTATTAAAGATGAAAGATCAATCAACTATTTCATATATCTTTTGAAAATAAACTTTACGTGAATAGTTCTCATGACTCCTTTTCTTGGTAAAGTACATAAACAATTATTGGATCAAGGTGATGTTGTCACATATTTTCCTACTCAGGATATAAACACTTTTGAAAGGTTCTATGTGTTCTTGAAGCATTGCCTTCAAACTATCAACAATCTCCTTAGATATCACTTTGTATATGGAATTACAATAGAAGATGGGTAATAATCATTCAATGTCTTTTGCTCTTTCCCTTTAGGGATAAGATTGATGAAGGTCTTATCTAATTATTTAAACAATCTTCTTTACCTAAAAAATTCAAGAACAACATTCACTACTATATCTTTTGTTAGAGACCAATATTTATAGAAAAAATTAACATCAAAGCCATCTAGCCCTAGTGCATTGAAAGGACTTAAGGATTTCAAGGCTCTTTCAATTTCCTAAACAGTGACAAGTTTATAGAGGAGCTCTACTTCCTAAGGGGATCTTAGGGAGCATGAGAAGTAATCCATCTCTTCCTTAAGAAATCAACTTTGATTAGCGAGTAAGGAATTTGTGCCTGGTAAGGAGACAATTCTATTAGATGCTTTCATGGACACCACTGATATGTGGAAAAAGTTGAGTTCTTATTTCCCTTCTTCACTCATTCAACCCTTGATCTTTGCTTCATTAAAGAGAAATTAGAATTAACAACCTGAGTGAAGTTGAGTAAAGCTTGCTCTCAATGTTTTGAAGAGCAAGTGCTCGACAAACACTATCACATGCGTAGAAGTATGACATTTTGAATTTGAATAAATAAAATAATGAAAATTTATATTTAATTTCAAAATTTTATTGTTGATTGGACAAAATTAAACACTATAGAAAATTTGAAAGTAACAACTAAATTATAATATCTTAAAGTTATTTTAAAAATTAAAAAGGTTTTAGAACTTAAATATAAAAACTTGTTTAAAGTTTTCAATTAGAAGAGGTGTTATAATATTGATTCTTCGGGATAGTTTTTCATGAAGTTTTATACGACGTAAGTTTGGTCATGCACAATTTTTTAACAAAAAAAAAATTTTTCATTAACAAATTTCTTAAGCACTGTTACTTGAATTAGGTACATTCAATCTTAAGACAAAATGGGTAACGGAAATCTAGTCATAATTAATTGCCATTAATCATAGTAAGTTTCCTAGCTAGAGGTTCTTAAATGCTTACAAAGTGAAGGATAAGAACATAAATGGTTAAGTCTTCCATAAAACGATTATTCATAAGTTCTAAACACAGGCAATAGATTCTTGATTATCTCCGCACCTTATTCTTGTTTACAGCTTCCCCGACTAAAGATGAACTCCGTATCTCCATCTTTCCTCTTTCTTAGTCATGCAATTTTAGTGACCATAACATTTTTGTCAGTCCATTGCAGTGTTGTGAAATCTGACATCAACTTAATAGAACAAACCTGCAAGAACACACCATATTACAATTATTGTGTAACTTACCTCGAGTCCAGACCAGGAAGCTTGGGAGCAGATGCCGAGGGACTTGGACTTATAATGGTTAGTATAGTCAAGGACAAAGCAACAGAAACCCTTAACCTCATAAAGCAGGAGCTTGAAAAGAGTCCAGAGCTTAAAGTCCCCCTAAGTGCTTGCTCTCAAAATTACAGAAATGGAATTCTGGAAGCAGATATACCGGAAGCCACTGAGGCTCTAGAGAAAGGTAACCCAAAATTCGCCGAAGACGGCATGAATGACTGTGTCAACGAGACAGAATCATGTGAAGAAGGTTTTCATGGAAAATCATCGCCTGTAATTCCTGCTAACAAAGCTGTGCACATCACCTCCGCCATAGCAGCGGCCATTGCTCACCAATTGCTCTGAGATAGAGCATTTTTGTTCTTAGATTTCAACGTACAATAAGGGGCTCTTTGTCTTTGATAATTAGCTTTGCTAAAGCAATACTGCATAAAATTTATTTTATATCATTTCGCACATATCATTTATTTTCACGTTCATATTTCGGCATCATTCTAGTGATGATTCATATCTAAGCTAAATTTCGAGCAACATTTCAGACAGGAAAGGTAAACTTGCTATTAACTATTGGTGAATTGATTTAGACAATTTTTTCTTCTATTTGGTAGAAGCTATATACCCGGTAATTAATTGCTAACCTAGCGAGGTCATCCTTGGCAAGAGAAGCCTTGAAGTGTATATATTTATATATAGAGATATTATTCAAAATTCAAACTATTGTCTATTGGATTTTTATAAGATAATAAATGATAAACAAGAAATATACAGTAAATAATTATGCACACGATTCGAAGCACTACAACAAAATTGATGTTTGGCTACTTTTCTTTTGGCAAGTGAGCTTTTTGCAACGATTTCCAAATTCGTTGCTAAAAATCCAATTTTTTGCAGCGTTTTATCTAATCGTCACAAAAAAAATATATTTTGAGGCGATTTACATGAATCAACGCAAAAGGGGCGACATTTTGCAATGACTTGAGAATTTTGTTGTCCAACTTTAAGCCTTTGACGACGATTCTTTCAATCGTCACTAAAAGTTGTACTTTGGCAATGAATTGAGAAATTGTTGCTAAAAGTTGATATTAAAGATTTTATATCTTATGTATTTCTTAGGAAAATTTTGATGATTTTTTGTGTGTGTGATAGTATTCTTAAGAATAATAATGTTAAAAAGATAAATTTTTAATGGTAAGTGCGCTTAATAATCCTAAGGTTAATTATACTTGGCATTTATATAATTTATCATATTTTGTTTCATTTGGCTTCTTTATATTTTTTTAAATAGCTAATGCAATCAAAACCATTTGAATTTGTTTAAATATATGGATTTATATACAAATAATTCTTCAATGATGTCTACTGTACATAGTACTACACCTTTGTTCATACAAATATTTCATAAAAATAGAATGGAGCATTTAAAAATTGTAAATTTTTTCAAAGTTTTAAACATATTGTTCAAAAACACATGTAGGTAACTTGAATTTTGAAAAGTAAATATTATTTGGATATAGAAAGATAAACTTACCAAAAAGTTTAGTATTAATAAGATCAAAATATAATAAATTTAAATTGACTACTATTCTTAATCATTAATATTTATTAACAATAAAATAGTAATACACATATATGATAAGCAATATAATATAATGATTTAAAAATTCTTACATACAAAACAATAAATAAAGTTTCACGCTGGCCATAACGAAAAGAAAAAGAAATCATTATTTTTTAGATTCCAAGTGATAAGAGACTCGGTGGAAGAGGTAAAGGAGTTCCTTATTTTGGACTCCGAGGAAGGGTCATTCAAAGACATCAATTGAAACAGTCAAAGATCTTCCCTCAAGTGTTAGGTTATTGACACCCTCTTACAACAACTTTTTAGCTTTAACTATACTAGTAGAAGATATAGTGAATGAATCCCCAAATGCAGTATGGATCACTAAATTAGATGAACCACCTGTACGATGCATTTCACCTAATAAAGAATTAGTATAGAACTTAAATAGCTAAGTAAGTCAAATAGTATAACAAACCTAAATTTGAACACATGTATACCTAATTGAACAAACATAGTAATTGGAATTGATGATTGTTCCAAAACAACCGATTTTTATAATTCTATACTGACAATCGGGACATTGCCACAGCCTCTATTTTTATTTATGTTCTCTTGAAGATTCGAGGAAACTTTACACAACATGTAGTACATACAACCAAACTTTCATCTGATAGCTCCCTAATAGAAAATGAAATATAGATAATTAAGGTGAAGAGGTAATTCAGATGATGATAAGAACCTTAAAGAAGATGATTGGACATTGAAGGCAAACGATGATTAGAATTTGATGCTGAGATTAGTAACCGATTTGTTGTTCAATAGGGAGAATTTTGCCACATTCCTCCCAGCAGAGCTCATTTCCTCCATTAGAAACTAGGTGCCACATTGACATTCTGTGATGAATTAATGTTAGCAGTTTTATTTTAAAAAGTCAATTTAGCATAAAATTCATTATGTTTAATTAAATTCTTTTGGTAATCAAATCCCATAAGTTATCATGGATGGAATGAACTAATCCAAAATTGAATGGAACTTTACCATACAAATCCTAAAACAAAAAAAGGTCATTCCCTTTTAGTGACACTAAAAACATCCTTCTCCTCAGCAGCTTGTTATTTATTATGATAAAAAACAACATTACTCAAGTCCAACATTAGATTTGAACCAATTCTCTTGTTGAAGATACATTTGATCCGATCGATAAATACTTAGGAAAAGCTTTTTTATATTGAACATATAGTATAAGAGCTTAAATTATATACATAATAACAAACTTTCGGAAAAGATAAGAAAAGAAGAAAAAGCAAACCTAGAGAAAGTTGAGAGAGAGAGAGAGGGAAACAAAGAGGAGGAAAATAGGGGAAGAGAATAAACTAAATGTTGATAATAGAATGAAGTACATAAACATCCCTTCTAAAAGTTATATACTCTCATAAACCTTTTATTAAATAGCTAGCAGGCTTTCCTCAAAGAAGAATTAAAGATGGGAAAAAAGTTAACCTATAGACAACCAATACAAAAACACAATTGACCATCTTCCAAACATAAACACAAACAAAAACCTATACAACATAAGAACAACACAAAACCTACATAAACTCCAAAATGTAGCAGAACAGAAGAAGGGTTTTGGAAGAAAAAAGAAGAAAAATATAACACAGGATATGACTCTCATTCAATGGTCACAACCATAATACAAGAGACAATGCCAACAGAGGAGATGATGCTTCTTAAAAAACGCAACAACTAACACAAAAACGAAGTTATTTTTTATATTAATAACCTAGAAGAAAATGATTCATTTGTTGTTAAGAAAAATGATGTCAATTTTGATTAATTTGGAAGAAATATACCATTAGGTGATGATTAAAATAATAATTGCCAAATAGTGGCCCATTACCATTTGACTTGATCTTTGGTGACAAAATTATATAAAATATATAAATTTTAATAACAATACCAAATTTATATATAATAAATACAAAATTATAATTAAATAGACTAATATATTACATAAATAAGATATGAGAAAATTTATCTATTATCTATGCATTCATAATTCATTATACTAGTTACAATTATTATCTATACATTCATATAACATTATATTAATTACCATGTGTAATTATTTTTATTGCAATATAATTAAAAATAATTGCAATATGGTAAAAATGGAAATGAATATTACATGTTAATATCATATTCTTAAAAATAAAATTTAATATTATGGACAATGATTGTAAGTCTAAAAATAAATCTATTTGGGTTTAAAAATTTGCTATAATAAAAAATTATCATAAATATGAAAGGAATTGGTGTTGATTTTATAAAATCGTCACAAAATATATCCATTTAGTAACGATTATGTGAGATCATCACTAAAGGGCGTCAATGTTGTCAAAAATTACCATAAATCATCACTAATTAATAAATCTTTATCGATGTTTTATTGAATCGTCACCAATTGTAAAAAACAAATGACATAGTTGCTCGCAGATGGTGTAACATTTACAAATTTGAAAAAAAAATGTCGTTTGTTGGGAGGCATCGGCTTCAATGCTTTAAATCAAACCAAAACGATGTCATTTATTGCTTAGAGCTTAAACCTTGCAGTCAAAGCCCCCAATTTTATGTTTGCTATTTCAATCTTCTTCAACTGTTTGTCTTCTTCGTTAATCGCCATCATTCACCTTCTTAAGCTATTCTTCCACTGTCCATCATCTGCGATATTTATCTTCCATCAAGGTTAGTCGTTCATGTTTTACTCTCAGGTTTATTTTTTTGCTTTCATTGTTTTTGTTAAATGCTTATATGGTTGTTGGTCTTGTTGATGTGGTTTGATGTTTTTACACATTTTTTGACTATGGTTGGTTCATTTTTTGTTTCAATATGTTTATGTTTGGTGAATAATGAAAAAATACAGTGCTTTTGTTAATAGCGAGGGATGAATTCGGTTTGGATATGATGTGTTTGATGAAATGTCCATTAGGGATATTTTGTTGAAGTGGTTTAAGTATTCTGCGTTTTTTTCGACTTTGGTTGGTTCATTTTTGTTTCAATGTGTTTATGTTGGTGAATAGTGGAAAAATAAAGTGCTTTTGTTATTACTTGGGGATGAATTTAGTTTGCATATAAAGTGTTCGATGAAATGTCTCTTAGGAATATTTTGTTGATGTGGTTTAAGTATTCAACATTTTTTTAATATGGTTATTCATTTTTTGTTTCAATGTGTTTATGTTGGTGAATAATGAAAAAATAGAGTGCTTTTGATATTATTTAGGGATGAATTCAATTTGCAAATGAAGTGTTCAGACAAAATGTCTCTTAAGGATATTTTGAACTATTTTGCTAGATATTAGTGAGATTTGGTTAATTGCTATTTGGTTTTTTATTAGTACTAAATCCTATAATTTTGAAGTTATATTTTCTTTAAAAATGTGTTCTTAAACTTTGCATATTAATGGGTGAGGTGTCTTAACTTCACTTTTAACATGTTTCTTTTATTTAGTAATGAAATTTGTGATTTAAGACGTTAACTACCTACTAACAGTTTGTATTCTTGTCCATAAGGTCTCCATATACTTTTAACTCATTTCACAAAAATATTTTCAATATAGAGAGAGTTAGAGGATTACTTAAGCTTTTGTCTAAAAAAACTTAAACATAAGAGATTCAATAAGGATGAGTTAAATTGTGGATATTATATTATTATTTAATATATGTTAGTTTCATATATTAATCTATATATTGTCGTAAAAGAAAAATTTTCTTATCTCAATTTTATACATACCAAGTCTTATTCAAGCATTGCTAATTGTATGATCAACCTAGATGTACATTTAATTTTAATTTGTGTGAAAGGCTTTTTGGTTTAAGGTTCTTTAGTCTTTTGGTTTAAGGTTATTTATTTCTTTTAATGGCTTAATTAATTCGAACTAGGGCCAATTTCATAACTAATTCACTAACTTTCATCATTCTTCGTCTGTTGTGAATGATTATATGTCTGTCCAGATAAGTTAACAAATTTTTTTAACTTTTATATAAAATTTTATCTTTTATCTTTTGCTTGGATTGAGAAGCATTTGTGTGAGTGGAAGGAGAGTTTGGGTTTTGTATGTGAACTTGTATTGAATAATTGAGAACTATTAATATAAGAAATTCATGCATAATTATGGATGATTTAGGGCATAATAGGATGGTATATAGGTTGTAAATCTAAGATGCAACTCCTATGAGGCTTATCGGTGAAATATTCCATGAGCTTAGGAGTTATAGCGAGAAAGCCCTTTCTCGATTCATATGGTGTAAAAATGCCATGTACTATAGTGTTTGTTTAAATACAAACTTAGTATATGAACTTGTACTAATTAATCGAGAACTAGTAATATAATTCATGTATAGTTATAGATGATATGAGGCATAATAAACTCCTAAGATGGTATATAGGCTAGAAACCCATGATGCAACTGCCATGAGGCTTATCGGTGAAATATTCCACGACCCTCCTTTCTCGATTTATATGGTTTAATAATGCTACGTACCATAATGTTTGTTTAAATTCAAACTTAGTGTTTAAACTTATACTGATTAATCGAGAATTAGTAACATAAGCAATTCAAGTATAATTATGGATGATTTGAGGCATAATAAACTTGGGATGGTATATAGATTGGAAACTTATGATGTAGCTCTCATGAGGCTTATAGGTCAAATATTCCACAAGCTCAAGGGTCATAACAAGAAAACCTTTTTTTTTTATTCATGTGGTGTGACAATGCCACGTACCATAGTGTTTTTTTGAATTCAAACATAGTATATGAATTGGTATATATTGCATTTAGTAATTCAGTTATTTACATTTAATTGTATAGCTAGATGGACAAACGTTGGATGTCTCATTGGAATGGTCCACTGAATAGTCATGTCCAATGCTAGGGACCAAGCTGTGGGTTGCGTGTTGGTCCAAAGAAAGGATAAAATGCTGCATGTGATATACTACGTAAGTAAGAAATTAACTGGGCCCCAACTAAATTACATTACCATTAAAAAGAGTTACTAGCGATGGTGTATGCATTTATGAGTTTCAGTCATAACTTTTAGGCTTTGAGGTGATCATTTTTAAAGATCACGTTGCATTTAAATATCCTTTCACTAAGAAGGACATAAAACCAAGTCTTATTCTATTGGTGTTCTTATTATAAGATTTTGAAATCGAAATTCGAGATAAGAAAGGAGCAAAGAATGTGGTAGTTGATCACTTATCACATTTAAAATGAGGGAAAATTGAGTAAAGTGATGACATTAATAAGCGATTCCTTGATGAAACCTTGATGTTGCTTGACTACATTGTGGCACCATAATACACGAATGTAGCAAACTTTTTTGCAAATAGTAGGCTTCCTTCGGATTTATATTATAAAAATGTTTCTTGTCTTCGTGTACCTATTACTTATCAGATGGCCCGATCTTATATTAGACATATGTTGACAAATCGATAAGGAAGTGTGTTTTAGAGGAGGAGATGTCAGATATATTGATTTAGTGTCACAAACCTATGTATGATGGGCATTATGGAGCAAATAAGACTGTAGCATGAGTACTAGAATGTGGATTTTATTAGCTAAAACTATTTAAGGATGCTCGGGAGTTTGTGGCATAATGCCATAGATGTCAAAGAGTAGGGAACATCTAAAAAAGAGATGAGATGCCCTTATTTAACATTTTAGAAGTCAACATTTTCAATTTGTGGGGATTTGACTTCATAAGGCCTTTCCTCATTCCTCTCTTCTAGAAATTGAAACCCATTTATGACTTTTTCTATATGCATATTAAGGAACAATTATTAGTATGAATAGAGAGAGTGTCTGTTATGACTATTAAAATTTTATTCTCTATGTTTATAGTTTCTATAGCACTAATAATTAGACAATTTGGACTTCTAAATCATGAGACATAGGCAAAATATCACAAGCTACTCCAAAACAGAGGTAGCATCTAGTCACCTTTTTCGATCTCAATTTTCAACGTTATAGAGCCAGAATTAAGTAAGAGTCCATTCTAGAGATATTTAGCTCTATATCTTAGGCTTGATATGAAACTAAAATCACACAATTTGGGGGTATTTATTCTGATTTATGACTCAAACAATGTGACTGATTTAAACAAACCCTTGATAGAATTCTACTACACGATACTCTCTTGTCATATACAACTAAGTTCATGCAAAGTAACACCAAAATAACAACAAATTAACATCCCAGAAAAAAATTCACATCCAAATGAATCTTTATATCCATTCAATCATACACAAATACAAAAATTAACTAAGTGAAGTCTCAAACCTAAAAGTTGACAAAGTAAGTGTCCTATTGCCTTTCCTTCCCTTCCTCTTTGGCTTTACTTGACTCACTAACTAGAAACACCAAAAATACACCTCTCAATCCTACTTCCAACCTTATAATTTCATTCCTTCATAATCAAAGTAAGAAGAGATAAAGTTGAAGAGAAAATCCCTAACTTTTACCTTGATTTCCACCAAAGATTGGCTTGATTTCTTACATGAACAATGATGGGAAGAAGAAGGTTAAATGGATGGGAGAAAAATTTGAACTTAGAACCCCTTAAAATTTTGTGCGTCTCTCCTCTCCATATCCCCATTCTAGAAATTTCAAGACTGACACATATGCTTAATTCCTAACACACATGCTTTATTATTATTAGTCACACATGCCTTAATCCAATTGGTCCATGTGTTAACTTTAGAAAAATTGCATATTAGTCCTCCTTCTTTCTTTACTTCCCACCTTGGCCTACAACATTATAAATTAATTTTATTTCCCTATTTATTAATGTTTTAATGTAATAAATTTCAAGCAATTTTGTTAATTATTCCGGGAGTTATATCCAAAACACTACATATTGTTGAAAAATAGGGATAACAGCTATAACTGAACTTCAAGCCAAAATTAAAAAATCTTAAGGGCACAATAAAATTTTGGTTCCTTCATGAAAGGTTTAGATCTATGTGTCCAGTTTAATTTACAATTGAAATTATTCAATTTAGAGGTATACAGTACAAGATCTGACCATTTTATATAAATATGTTCAGTGGAAGCTATCCATTCTGTAAGGTACACATCTTAAATTAACTAACTTTGGTCTTATCATGCAAGAGCAACACAAAAAACAAATCTAGTTTAACCAAAAAAATTTCATAAGCAAATGGGACACTTCTTCTACTAATTCCCCTCACATCACATTTATAAATGCAAGCAACATATCAAAAATTCCTATACATATTTCACATCTAAGTATGTATGTCTATGCCAAAATGAACAAATTACCCATTAACCCATTTTTTTAAAATTAAGTACTATAATCTCTCTTACTAAGATGCACTTAATTCATTATGATCACTTCTTAATACACCTTATACATGTTATGATACTTCTAGGTATATATTGGGGTGTTACACTCATCATTTGAATTATGATGTTTTAGCTAAACTTGGTGCATTTACTCATTTAAAGATAATGGAAAAGCGTGACAATTTTCATGCCAACCGATATTGGAAAATTTTAATGGGTTTAGATAATATTAATGTTCAAAATGCACATATAATGTCATCCTTACTTCTTTGCATTTGTTACTGAATAAGTTTATATGCGAAAGTTTGTTTGATAAATCAGAAAGTAATAAATGTTTTATTAAGGAATTATTCATTTTATGATGCATTGACATCAACGTTAAATTTTACACAATTACCCACAATTTTCAATTTATAGCTATTGCTCTTAAAAGGAAAAGTAGCTATCTTGGTAGGGGTTATATTATCACCACATTTGTTGTGTACTATGGTGTTAATGTTAAAGGACTAACCATTGTTTTAATGTTAAAGGACTAACCATTGTTTTTCTTACATTTTTAAATCATAACCACTTAAGGTGAGTTAAAATCTTGGTAGTCAATACCACGAAACTCTAAGATACCACCACAATAGCAAATTGAAGGATCAATAAGTAAAGAGATAGAGGATGATGAAGAGGAAGGCTGGGAGAAGGTCTTCAATTTGTTTTCTGACAATAACAAACTTCTGAAGGAGATAGTGCAAGAATAACAATGATAGTGATGCGACATTAAGAAGATTTAAAAATACTTCACTACTTAAGGAATTTAAATTCTGTCTCCAACACCTTCACCACCTAGATCTCCTTAATGGATTTCCTACTCTTACCCTTTTCTTTATATTATGTCTAGTCATTTCACTTTTCATATATGTATTGTATATTTTTATCACATTGAGGACAATGTGTTGCCTATGTATGGGGAGGATTGTGAATTGACATGACATTTGTGTGACTTTTTCATATCATATTATCTTAGTTTTTAATTAGGTTGACATTATGTGAACATATGCTGCATATATGTGAATTGTGTGATTGTGTAAATGAAAATAATTTGATGAAGTTAGTTTAGCTTTAAACACAGTCATTGAATTTGTAAAGGCATATTGATTTTTGAATTTTATATTTTAGATACCTTTGGTTGAATATGCATGTTAATTAGGATATGACAGTCTTTTTTTTCACCTTAGGAAATTTGTTGTATATATTTATAATTATAAGTCAATTGAATGAATTAACATCACTAGTAACCTTTCATAAGGATGATTGACTAAAAAGAAATAAGGTAGGCTATGTGAAATAATATTTTTTTAAAATAATTAACTATTCTGCTTGCCCATTTGAAACAAATATTGGGTTATGAATAAAGTTGGTAATCAATTGAGAATATGATTTAATTAAGTAACTAAGGGCAGTCATGACAAAATGTTTGTCTTCACGTCAAAAGACTAAAATGACATTCCAACCATGTTAATTAATAAGACATGGCCAAGTTGAGTAATTGAGGAACAATCATGACAAGATGTTTGCCTTCACATAAAAAGACTAAGTTAACGTTAAAGAAAAATTTTAAAAAATGATGTTTTGATAAAAAAAACTTACTGATCTTAAAAAATAAAAAAATTTTCACAAAGGGATACTTAGTGATAGTTGTAGTTTTTTTAATCAAATACTAATTATAAATGTGTGTACAAGTGCTAGAGGTGAACGAATAGGCTATTAATGTTTTGTTAATATGTATATTCAATTCAAAGTGCTTAACTATAAAATGCATAGGTTAGTATGTTGGCGTAAATTGAATGATTAATGATTGTGGTTAAATTGATTCCATAAAGTTAGATGCCATTGTCTCATTATTGCATGTTGCATAAATTTATTCTTACGTGTTTATGCTTGGTTTGTTTGAGTTTGTATTTTTGTTTTTGTTTGAGGATAAGGAAAAGTTTAAGTATCGTGATGTTGATAGGTTTAGTTTATACTATATTTTGATAGGTGTTTTAGTGTGTTTATAGGTGTTTATTAGATGATTGTCATATATATAGGCTTAGAATTACGTTAATGTGAGTGTTTTTTCATATTCTAAGTGTTTGTGTGGTTTAGAACATGTTTTCAATCACAATTTTATGTTTCTTTAGGTGTTTGTCGTGTTTATTAGTGTTAAAGATTAGATAAGTGAAGATTAGAGATATTGGACGTACATGGAGCTACATGGGTAGAGTCACTATCGTAACTTATTCCCAGAGTCACAATTGTGACTCTTATGTTATGATTATGATAGAGAGAAATTTTCTATATTCAAGATCGCGACTGAAATGTCACGATCATAACAGATGCTTCCTAGTAGTGACTTTTTCCATCTATTTTAGGGTTTGGGGGCATTTTCAGAACCTATCAAAAGGGGAAAACCCTAGTTACACCTTTAATACCTTAAGAAACTATTTAAGAACATTAAGAAGCCTAAAAACTGTAGTAGTCGTTTGACAGTAGTGGATCAAACAAACGAGATCGAGAAGAACATCCAGAATTCTAGTTTTTTAGATTAAGTTTCAAACTATGTCTTTCTTCTTTTCATTTTGTTATTTTAATTAAACTTGATGTGTAAACTGAATTCTCAGATGTTTATTACATTCATGATTTTTTAATTTTCATATTAGGGTTTATTTTGAAGTTATTTTGTGACATTGATCTTTAATGACTCAATATAGAATTATGGTGTTTTGATAATTGTGCACGCTCATACTTTAGCAATAAATCGAGAGAGTGAGTGTTGTGTTTAGTTTTTATTGCTTTTAATTGCCTTCATATCTTGATCCAAATGTGAGATTAATTGCCTTCATATCTTTATATTTTAGTTAGAAATCCTTATGTTTTAATCTAAATGTGAGATAAATTGAGTGAAAATGGTGGTGAAGGTTTCATGAAGGTTGAACGATATGTTTTTGTGAATTTTGCATGAAAAATGACAGGTAAAAAAGGTGGTGACAAGCTAAATCACCATCATTTGCAAGTTAAGTCACGGTGGTAACTAAACTTGTCACCACTGTGAGTACCTCATGCATTGTTGTGACCTATTTTTCTTTAATTCATCAACTTATTATGTGTCATGTGTAGGAGGGATAACTTGAAAACCTAGAATTAAAATAGACTACAAATAGAGGAGTAAAGAGGGTGGTGGCACATTCATTCACTCCCCATTCAATTATACACATCTTTCACACCACACAGAATCATTTAGATGTAGAGAATAAATTGATAGAAGGAGGGGGAAGAGAAGAGAGAATAGAGAGAGGCGGGGGAAGAAGAAGAACAATAGAGAGGTAGAAATAGAGTAAACATCTGATCATCTGGGTGAGAACCAAGCAGAAGTAGAAGGCGAGAGCTAATGTAGGAAGCATGAGAGGGGTAGGAGATCACCGCAAGTCCCTCATAAGATCCTTGTGTGCTTATTTATTCTTTATCTATTACATTGTTTCTTTGTTATTTTATTGGACTTATATATCCTATTAACTTAACTGACTTATATTCTGTTAGCCTTTGATAGTTTATTTCGATTATTCATTAGGTTTGTTGCTTTAATACTTCTCTTATGCTGTTCAAGATGGGATTGAAGTATTCAAATATGATGAATCTTGTTATTTATTGACAGTGTATATCGAGTGCATTGTAAAATTTACCTAACCCTGCACACTCAAAAGTATTCAAACCCCTCTTTTTATGGAGAGTAGGTTATGTCCTGAATGTTCTCCCTTTGTGTCGTCATCCCTTTCCTTATGTAGTAAAGACTAATATTAAAACCGAGGGACATCTGGCTAATAGAGGGACACCTACCTCTTCTCACACCTGTGAGTGGCCTCTCATTTTTCTTTTTTCCTTTTTTCAAATATAAAACTGATAGAAGCTATATCAATATAGGATTCATAATATGGAATTGTAAAAAATATAACCAACCCATATGTATGCATGCCCTCACACTAAGGCTTTTGTACAATCACAATCATCAAGAATTAACAAATGCTGTACTAGCTTTAACACTTAGTTAGGGCCTTTGGTTAGATGCATATAATGTGCTTTATACAAAAGAAAAGGCCAATAAAGCTTAAAAGGGGTTAGCAAAGGAAAATTCACATAAATGGGTAGGCTATTTGGCTAATGTAACTCGTAATCAACAAAGAATGCCTAATCATTTTCATAAAAATGTATGGGATAAAAATGTGGTCTTGAATGGAAAATCAACATAAAGTAAGGATGTATATGTCATGAAGGTCGCATGTATCAGTATGATCTGGCTTAAAACTTCAATGGTTTTTTTTACCACTAGTCATTGCTCTTCTAAGAATAATGCACATTAACCAATCACAAGAGCAAAAGTACATAGTAAGGTTGCAATGTATTTTCTAGTCAATTTACACTCTAATTATAACTATGTAGTCTTAAAAGTAATAGAAAATAAGAATTTTTTTTGTTTTATTTTGAAAATCACCTAAGAAGTCACATAAGCAGCAATCAAACTAAAAAACATGCATAAAACTAAGATCCCCACCCCCATACTTAAAGCTTACATTGTCCCCAGTGTAACATCAAATGCAAGAAATGGAACATTTAACAAAAATAATAATTGCAAAAATGTAAAGAAACAGAAATTAACTTCCCTTGGATTACCTCCCAAGCAACGCCTTTGTTTATCGTCTGTGGCTCAACCTCTAGCTACATGCATCAAGTGGTACCAATCACATCCTCCAACATTATCACCTTTAAATCCTCCATTTGGAAGCCTTCATAATATGGCTTCAATCAATGACCATTCACTCTGAATGTTTTTTCAATTTTTAGACTGCGTATCTCCATTACACTAAAAGGAAAGACATGAGTGATAACAAATGGGCCAACCCAAAGGGAACGCAACTTACCTAGAAATAGTTTGAGTTTGGAATGATATAATAGCACTTTCTAGCCCACCTAGAAATTTTTCCTCGAAATCATCTTATCATGAAAATCCTTCATCCTCTCCTTATATATCACTGCATTTTGATATCTTTCATTCCTCATGCTTCCAACTCTTGAAGTTGTAACTTCCTATACACTCCCGCATCGTCCAAATTCATGTTGCATCTTTTGATAGCCCAATATACCTTATGTTGTAATTCCACTGGAAGATGACATGGCTTCCTAAACACTAGCCTATACGGTGACATCCTAATTTGTGTTTTGTAAGCCTTCCTATAGGCCCGTAATGCGTCTTCTAGTCTTATGCTCCAATCCTTCCTTTGGGTTGCACGATTTTCTCCAGGATTAACTTGATTTCTCAATATGAGACTTCAGCTTGCCTATTGGCTTGGGGATGGTAAGCAGTGGAAACTTTATGCATAATGTGATATTTTCTAAACATTGCTTCCATCAGTCTATTGCAAAAGTGGGTTCCTTTGTCACTAATGATGACTTTCGGTATCTTGAGCCTAGAAAGCATGTTAACCTTAACAAAATTTGCAATAATCTTTGCATCATTTGTTCTGGTGGCTTTGGCTTCCACCCTGATAAGTGTAAATTGAATAATGTTTTAAGGCATAGTTTGATATGTGTTTAGATATTAATTCAATCATTTAGTATATGTTTACATTATAATTGTGTTAGTTTGTTAATTATTTGTGTTTTAAGTATTTTATAGGTTAGTACAAGTTTTTGAGCTTAAAAATTATGTTTTTGAGATACCTTGATGTGTTTGCTAGTGTTTCAGGGTCAACATTGAAGAATGGAGAAGTTTAGGAGACATTCAGGCCAAAACAACAGCCCATGATCATGGTACAATAAGCCACGATCATGAAAAAAGCACCAGAGTTAGCCCACAATCATGCCCTACATGCCACGATCGTGACAGAAGCCTAAGACATGGCTCACGATCGTGGCCTACGTCGGGCAGACGCGTAAACACTTAAGAAAGTCAAGTTTTGGGGGATATTTTGGACCTTTTGGACCTCCAAAAAACCTAAAGGTTGCTCAAAACACAAGATTATATTTAAAGAATGAGAAAAAGAGATAGAAAGAGCTTTTGCATAAGCCACATTAAGAAACCCTAGAGAGAATTCATTGAGAGATAGAGGAAAAGAAGAAGGAAGAGAAAAGAGGAGAAGAAGCTGACTCGACGTACTTCCAAGATTAGGAGGTTTCCCGACGTTGCTTCCTCCCATCCTCTATTTAGACTGTATTTCCTGCTTATTTTCAGTTTTATCATTGTATAGAATTGGATTGAATAGTTAATGATAGGATATAAAATGTTGAGAATGTTCTAAACTCACCTTTGGAATTTTATTCTTAAAATAATGGAAATCTAATTTTTTATATGTTTATTGGATTTGTTGTGGTTTAATTCTATGATTGCATAATTCGGTAACAAACTGAGAGGGTGAATCGAATAAAAAATGATTAAATTGGACTAACGAGAGTTAGGTGATTTAATAAAACAAGAATTGAATCAAATCGAGAAATTGTGCAAAGAGAGATCTTTCATAGGTTTCCCATAGTTTATTAGAGAAATTTAGAACTAATTAGGGTTTTTGATAAGTTGTAAATTGAGATATTGCAACCCCATAATCTAATTAGGGTTTATGATTTAGGGTTAATAGTTATAACTCGAGAGAGAGTAATCAACCCTAGGATAGTCTAGAACCAACAAGTTGATAATTTATAATCAGTTAGGTTAGTATTAAGAATAGGTAAAATTCTCTTTCTTTTAATTGGTAATTTCTTTTGGTTGATTCTTGGGTGTGTTACGATTGCTTAATAATTAGTATATTGGTATTTGATTCTTAATTTGAATAATTGAAGTAAATTGTCATTTTTAGTTTCGTTGCATCTTAGATTTCCGTTAATGTTTCTATCCTTAGATTTTAGGATTAAATTAACTCCCTCCTTATGGGATCGACACCTTTAGTACTAAACCAGGAAATTGTGTGCTTGTGAATTATTGAGGGTTTAATATTAGAACTTACACACAGTAAACACTTGATCAAGTTTTTGCATCATTAATGGGGAGGCGATTAGTGTAGTTCTTTAGTGTATTTAGTTAGTTTTTAGTTTAATTCTTTCTTTCTATTTCTGAATTTGTGCTCTTGCATGAACACAAGAGTCATGATAAGTTTTAGTCATGCAGTTGAAACTTTAGTATTAGATATCACTCAATTAGAATGATCAATTAGGAAAGCTCAGTATGAAGAAGAAGAAGAAATCTTGAAAGCAACAATGGATGAGGAATTTCAGCAAGATTTGGATTATAGAGCAAACCAAGGATGTCAACAAAGAACCCTTATGGATTTCATGAAACCAGGCTTCAATGCGACTAACCAAGGAGTAGCTAGGCCACCCGTATAATGTAACATACCACTCCCATAGAGCATAAGTCTGAACATATAAGAGGATATTCGAGAACATACTCTACGGAAATGATACACTAGGACAATCAAATTAACTCAATCCGAATTGTCAAACATATCATAAGCATTCAAAAAATTCATTTCTTTATAATTTCTTTCATAAACATATACAGTCACATATGCCATTATAATTCAAAATCCACATATACATTACACAACAATTGAGAGTTTAATTTTAGTACAAAAATGTGTAACATGATATGGGATGCTAATGCAAAAGACTCTAACTAGACTCTAGAGAATTAGACCTTTGAGCCATTTTCATCCCCAAAATGTAAATACTAAAGTTCTAGTATATCGTTTTGGTAGCTAGAACTCCCTTGAACCTAAAACAAAACAATGTTGCAATTTTGATGAGTTTGCAAATTCTGTGAGTGAACCATCATCGATGTACTCACACAAGTCAAATCACAAAGACAAGTTATATCATAATTTATCACACTTTAACAAATATAACATATAAGCCAATATTGCATATTATATCACATTCTTAATTGACTTCAGCTATTTTTCACTATTTCAAAGCAATTCAGGAAATCATTTTAAATCAATCATATGATGCATGTAGGGATGCGTATGTAAATGCATATGTGTTTTCATTTTCATTTTGCCTTATTGTGACCAATTGCCTATCAACATAATTTGTTGTCCCGTACCCATTGTAGGTATCGAGTTTATGGCTGGCCCTTACCCATTGTAGATACTGAGTCCATATTATCAGAGCCTGAGGCCCTTTTTCATAGTTCTGAGCTCAAAGCTTTTTTCTGAACGTCGGTCACTCTAGTCATAACTCTTTTATCTGATTATGCATTTCAATACGATAAGGTACATCATTTTAAATGCTACATTTTCATTACCATTCATTTCTATGCGCTCATGCCATATAACTAACTCCTCAGACCTAAGTTCGACATTTATTAATAAATTGTACACGCATTCTGTATTAAACATACCTAATTTCGACATTTATTAATCAATTTTACACGCATTCTGTATTAAACATACAATTAATACAGAAGCATATGTAAGTTAGTTTACACGTCTAAGTTGACTTATAAAGTACACTTTAGAAATTCTATTGCCTCGATATTCTAATAATGTCTGGATGCTGACGATCACCTTCCTCATCTATCGTCATACAATACATACACACATAGTTCACAAATCACTAAGTTTTTTAATCATATGAATATAAAATCATGCACATGTATATTTATATGTGTCATGTTTCAATACATAGTCAACTGACTTTTCAGGTATGTATTCTTATGCATAGATCTTGACTATTCAATTTGTGCTTATACATCCTAAGACCATTCAAACATTGTAGCTTGTATACTACCATCTTGCAATCTGGTTTGTACCTTTAAGTTAGCTTGATTTACTCCAAATTCATCAACCATACTTTACACTTATCCTTAAAAACTTTCATGATCAAAAAGCCTCTTATAATACACACACTATTGTCACTTTAAATATGGAATTTCAGCAAGCTAGATTTATACATTAACCAAACTTTTACCAGTAATATATATTAATACATTTACCTAATTCTCATTCATAATTACTTCATGTGTACACATTAATCATGTTCTTAAGATCATGTTTACATTAAAATTCTCATGTCTTTAAGATCATGTTTAAATTAAAAGAACTCATTTATTCCTTTAACAAATCATAATTTCCAGCTTTGAACACAACTGCATCAAAACAGTCCATTCTTTAGGTTGTAACATCAATTAACTACATAAACTTATCAAGCTGTTAACCAATTAATCAAGAAACAATTTAGGCTCATTCTTAGCCTTAATCAAGTCCAAATATACTAATTTACAGTGATTTTTCTCAAATGTTTAAACATGTACACAAGGCTAAAATTAAAATTCCAGAATTTGTCATCAACACCACTAATGTGTTTAACTTTACTACGTACCTTCAATACTTCACGAATTTTACAAGCTTAGAGACATCAGTAACACCTGAAATTTTCTAGATTTCATGTTCTTAACGTTACTTCATTTCAGGTTAATGTAACTTCCAGATTGGTTACACTAAGGATTACAAAGTTTTGCTCGCTTATGTCACTAACAGTCACTTTTTACAAACAAACCTACAACTCTAATTTTCCAGATTCGAGAACACCATAATAACACCTATCTTTAGCATGAATTCCTCATCAATTATGTTTCAAATCCCAACTTAAATCATCTATATAACAGCCCATAAACTACTGTTTTTGTACATGCAAAAATAGAATAGAAAAGTACCCATTCATTCTTCATTTTCTAGCACATTTTCAACACCAACACCACACTCAATCCATCTCTAATTAGCCATAATAAAGATTCTACTAACATATACCACAATAAGTTATTATTTCACTTACTTGATTAGCTGGATGCCACCTCAAATGTCAAGGTTGCTTAGCCTCACATGCAATAACATTTTAAGAACATTGAGTGGGGGGGGGGGGGGGGGGGTT
>JANQBM010000222.1:16933971-16956623 GCA_025594535.1 Erythroxylum domingense | reverse complement strand
AGGAATAATACATAAATACAATATGAATCTCATAATTATAATCTCATTATAATTTCATTTGCAATGTACAATTATTCATGGACTTTATCATATACATCTAAATATGTACAAGATAAGGAATCCCTTTAAATAATTTGTCACTAAACTATAACTAAAGCGATTGGCTATAGGGCATAAATAAATAATGAAGTCATTCTGGAAAGATTTGACTGATGAATTTAGGATGAAAATGAGGAAGTGAACTGGAACATTTTCATTGAACATGCTTCAATATTTTGAGTACATCTTGATTTGTAGATTTTTAAATGTGTTGATTATTAATTCAGATTAAAGTAAAGTCATATGGATACAACTTTCTTGAATAAGTCTAATTTTAATTCTATCTCTAAGCATTTTAAATCTGGCTCGAAATTGAGTCTTGACTGAGGCTGTAGTAATACCCAAGATAGAAATCATATCCTGTTGATATTGAATAAACTGTATTGATAGAAGCCGAATTTGACAAAGGTATCTTCATAGAATTTGTAGTTTATTCTCTTATCTTTTGATTGGTATAACTTTTATAATTTTTTAATATGGTAATTGAGAGATATGAGTTGTACACTATCGAGGGTATGATGATGTACTAGCCAAAAGTTCAAATATACATAGTCTGTGGTATTATAAGTATAACTCATAGAATACTGAATCAAATTATATGATTTTGGTGTCATTCGAAAGTTAAGACATGGGAGAACAATGTTACAGAAGGAAGTACTGCCAAATTACTTCAATGTACTGATGATAATAATCATGCAAAGTAGACTTGAAAGTATGTTTTTAGACAAGTCTAGATTGTTAAATTGAGTATTGATATATGAATGAATATTTTGACAAGAATAATGATAAGGAACTCGGAATTGTCTTGAACATGCATTGCACGAATTCAGAATATATGAATGTGCATAAATAAATTCATATTTGTGAAAATTTGTGATATGTGTATGTATGATATGTTTTAGAGGAACACATTGAGCAACAGCATCCAGACATTGCCGAGACTTCAAGGCAATAAGCGAAAAGGACCATTTATGAGTCAACCTAGATGATCTTCCTAGGATAGTTTGATTTATTCTGTTTAACTTTCAATTATTGAACTGTTGTGATCTAAATATGAATTTTGGACTTTAATAGTCTGAGGAGTTTAATAGTCAGGAATGTATTGGAAGTGTTATATTTGCATCTTACATTTGAATGATATATGTTTGCCATTGAATTCAAATGCTCAACGAAAATTGAATGCCGGAATGAGGTCCGATGAATATGAGATTATGCCTATCCATCATAAATGAATGCTAGTCATGGCATATTTTATTATTTGATGCATTTCATAAAATGCATGCTCAGATAAAGGCATTGATATCAGAGTAGCCAGTTTGAAAAAGCTATAAGCTTAGTATTCTGCACATAGAGCTCTGCTCTGTGATTTTTGTTCTGACTGAGCCTAATGGGCCAATATCTGTTTCTGTATTTGAAAGGCACTTGGTCACAACAAATAATAACAAATATGGAGTCTTATATACATCTACATTTGAACATTTATGATTATGAAATATATGCTTGTGAAATCTTTTCTGAAGTTGTGATGTGAAAGTAATATGTTATGATAATGTGTCTGATTGGGATGCACAATTTTTGAAAGAATGTATGTGATGTGCATGACATTCTTTATGTCTTATTGTGATTGTTGGTTATATGATATTTGTGTTTTATGCCTGGAGTGAGATTATTAATGATGGTTCGATTATTGATTTTTCAAAATTCATCCAAAATTACAGCGTGGTTTTTTAAGTACGAGACAGGAGACCTAGATTTTTATGATCTTCTAGAAGAAATTTTTAGACTAGACATGGCTCAAAGGTCTATCATCTGGCAATCAAGGAGTTATACTATTTTTAAATAGTTAATATATGCCATGTAGAACTTGTGTATATCGGTTATAAATATTTGTTTTTGATGACTCCATGTAAACTTTTATGAATGAATGAAATGCGTAGTTGAGGTTTTTAAATATTGTGTTTGTGACTTTTACATACATAGTTGATGCCATGATTAAGTTGGATATATTACCATGTTATAAAGTGAAGTGAGATAGTTAACATGCCATTATTATAGATTATATACTGGAATGTCCTCAGGGTACCCCGGTATGAAAGCTATAGCAGTGGGGTGTTGCTACATAAGCAGACTCTCGCAGTTATCATTTCAACGAAGTTTACTTCAAATCAAGAGGAGGGGTTGGTTTGAATGTTAAGAGAGCACAAGAAGGCCATCAGATGGACTATTGCAGATATCCAAAGGATAAGCCCTTCCATATGCGTGCACCGCATTTTATTAGTGTAGGTTGAATCCTCCAATGATGGAACTTATGAAGGAGGTGTTGAAGCTTCTCGGTCAGGGGTGATCTACCAAATCTTTGATAGAAAGTGGGTAAGTCCTATCCTGGTGGTTCCAAAGAAATCTAGAATCACCGTTGTGACAAACCAGGAAGGTTAGTTGGCTCCCAATGGAGTGCAAACCGAGTGGTGAGTATTTATTGATTATAGAAAATTAAATTCTCCAACTCATACAGACCATTTTCCTTTTGCTTTTATTGACCAAATACTTGAGAGATTGGATGGCTATGACTATTATTGCTTTTAGGTGGCTTTTTAGGTAATCTTCATATTTCAATTGCTCTGGAAGATCAGGAGAAGACCAAATTTACATGCCCATTTGGTATGTTTTCTTATTGAAGGATGCCATTTAGATTATGTAACACACCTACCATATTCCAAAGTTGTATGATAAGCACTTTTCCTAATATTTTGGGAAGATTATTAAGGTATTCATAGATGATTTTAGTGAATGGATCTTCTTTTAATGAATGTCTTGAGAATCTTGCCATTATCTTGGAACAATGTATAGAAACTAAACTTTTGTTGAACTAGAAAAAATGTCATTTTATGGTGGATCAAGGTATAGTTTAGGCCATGTGATATCTACCAGGAGTATTGAAGTAGACAAGTATAAAGTTTATCTTATTTCTTCTTTACCTTACCCCTTTATGTGAAGGAAGTGCATTCTTTTTTGGGTATGCAGGTTTTTATCGAAGGCTTATTAAGGGCTTTTTTAAAATAGTCGTACCATTATGCAAGCTTCTATAACAAGATGACTCCTTTGAGTTTAACGAGAAGTAAAAGAAAGTATTCAACAAACTTAAGGAGCTGTTGACAACCATCAGTGATTCAACCGCAAGATTGGAACCTCCCCTTCTAGATTATGTGTGATGCAAGCGATTTTATAATAGGGGTAGTTCTCGGATAAAGAGTGGGAAAAGCTTTGCATGCCATCTACTATGCTTCAAAGACTCTAAACCCAATTCAATTGAATTATTCCACTACTAAAAAAGAACTATTATCTATGGTTTTTTCTTTGGGAAAATTTTTTATCGTATTTCTTTGGTGCTAAAGTGATTGTTTATTTTGACCATGCAGCTTTATAATACTTGCTCACAAATAAAGAAACAAAACCAAGGCTGATTAGATGGATTCCCCTCCTTCAGGAATTGAAATTAAAGATCAGAGATAAGAAGGAGCAAAAAACGTGGTGGTGAACCATCTCAGTTGTTTAATAAAGGAAGAAGATGATATTGCTCAACAAGAAATCTTTTCAGACGAGCAATTTTTTTCTACCAATGTAACACCTCCATGATATGTAGTCAATATAAATTTTTTAGTTACTATCAAATTATCTGTTGGTTTGTCAAAGGCTCAGAGGGATAAGTTATAGAGTGAAGCGAAGTATTACATATGGGATGACCCATATCTTTAGAGGTATTACGTAGATCAAGTGATCAGACGGTATGTACCAGAAAATAAACCATCATCAATTTTAGCCTTCTACCATTTGTATACGTGCAGAGGACATTTTAGAGTGAAAAGGACAACTCATAAAGTTTTAGAGAGTGACTTCTACTAGCCAATATTTTTCAAATATGGATATACCTTCTGCAAATCCTATGATAGATGCCAATGGTCAGGTAACCTATCTCGTAAAGATCAATTATCACAAACTCCTTTGCTTCTCTATGAAATTTTTTATGTTTGGGGCATTGATTTAGTGGGACTTTTCCCTTTTTCTTTTGGCTTTGCTTATATATTTCTTGCGGTGGATTATGTTTATAAATGGGTGGAAGCCAAAGCTACTAGGACTAATGATGCAAAGGTTGTTGTAGATTTTGTTAAGGCTAGCATTCTTTCTAGGCTTAGGATATCGAAAGCCATCGTTAGTGATAGAGGAACCCACTTCTGCAATAGGGTGATGGAAGTAATGTTAAAAAGATATCACATCACTCACAAAGTTTTACCATTCCCAAACCAACAACAATTGATGTCTTAAATCAAAAAATCAAGTTAATTATGGAGAAAATAGTGCAGCTCAATAGGAAGGATTAGAGCACAAGACTAGAAGACGCATTATGGTCCTATAAGACAGCTTACAAAATACCAATTGGGATGTCACCATATAGGCTAGTGTTTGAGACGCCATGTCATCTTCCAGTGGAATTACAACATAAAGCATATTAGGCTATCAAAAGATGTAACATGAATTTGGACAATGCGAGAACACATAGGAAGCTACAGCTTCAAGAGTTGGAAGAGATGAGGAATGAGTCATATCAAAATGCAATGATATATAAGGAGAGGATGAAAGCTTTTCATGATAGGATGATTTCAAGGAAAAGCTTCTCAGTGGGCCAAAAAGTGTTATTATATCATTCCAAACTCAAACTCTTTCTAGGTAAGTTGCATTCTCGTTGAGATGTTCCATTTGTTATACTAATGTCTTTCCTTTTAGTACAGTAAAGATACGGAGTCTCAAAACTGACAAGACATTCAGATTGAATGGTCATCACTTAAAGTCATATTATGAAGGCCTCTAATGTTTATGTTGGAGGATGTGACTAGTGTCACTTGATGCACGCAATTGGAGGTCAAGCAATGACGTTAAACAAGGCGCTACTTGGGAGGTAACCCAAAGGAAGTCAATTTCTTTTTCTTTACGCTTTTCCAATTGTTATTTTTGTTAATTGCTCTATTTCTTGCATTTGATATTACAATGAGGATAATGTAAGTTTTAAGTGTAGGGGTGAGGTATACTAGTTTCTATGCATGTTTTTTAGCTTAATTGTAGCTTATGTGACTTCTTAGGTATTTTCAAAATCAAACAAACAAAATTGAAAATTTTCTTGCTTTCTATTGCTTTTAAGATTATTTAGTCATAATTAGAGTGTGAATTGATTAGTAAAATTCATAGCAATATTTGGCATGTACTTATGCTCTTGTGATTTGTTAAGCATTATTCTTAGAAGAGCAGTGACTGGTGGTAGATAAAAAAACTAGTGAGGTTTTAAGTCGTATTAGACTGACACATCTATATCAGTCTCACTATTTTGTTTGCTATGTGTAATTTTCATGACATATACATCCTTATGTTGCATTGATTTTCTATTCCAGAATACATTTTTATCACAGGCATTTTTATGAAAATGATTAGCCATTCCTTATTGATTGTGAGCTATATTAGCAAAATAGCCTACCCAATTATATGAATTTTCCTTTGCTAACCCCCTTTGAGCTTTATTATCCTTTTCTTTTGTATAAATCGCATTACATGTACCTAACCAAGTGCCCTACCTAAGTTTTAAAGGTAGTTGAGCATTTTTTAATTCTTAATGAATATGATTATACAAAAGCCTAAATGTAGGGGTATGCATACATGTTGGTTAGTTATATTTGTTAAAATTCCATGTCATGAATCCTATACTGATGTATCTTTTATCACTTTTACTTTTGAAAAGAAAGAAAAGAAAAAAGAAAAAGAAAAAATGTGAGTTTGAATAAAAGTAACAAGGAGGAAATACAATTATTGTGAAAAAGTTGTTAATTAATAGTTTATCCTCCTGAAATTATATTGAGTAGGTGTTTGAATATATTATGTATGAGGCGTATATTGTTTTGGACAGAGCACTTTTGTGTTATGTTAATGTGGATTGTGGAGTGAGAGCTAAATTCAGTTGTGAAACATAGATGCTGCATTCTTTATGCCTGATAGTACCCAGTTTTCAATGAATGTTAACATGTGCGTTTGATATCTCATTGAGTGTAATTTTTTCTTCAGTAACTTGATGACTTTTACACTACATTACCCAAAATACATTCCACCTTATCCTTACCCACATTAAAACCCTAGAAAATTCCTTTAATTTATGATTTTGCATGTGACTTTTTATGGTGGAGAAATTAAATGATATGCAAATTTATGGACTAATGTGATTATAAATGGTGATTGAGTGTACCCATGGAAATATCTTATTTAAACACCTTTTGCCTAAGTCTACCTCTAAATCAATTAGTTTCTAAGGGTAATGAATGTTGATTGATCATAAGTAGAAGCTTTGAATATTGAGTTATTGTTTTAGGTTTTGAAAGTCATTTATCTTTACTTATGGTTATCAATTCTTAGGAAATATGGAAAATGAATAAAATTTTTGGTTTATGATTTTGATTTTGACAATTTTCCTGATGGTAATCAAAGGCTAAGTGTGGGGGAATTTGATATGTGTTTAAATTTTGATTCATTTGATATGTTACACTTAGTTATTAATTCTTTAGAAATGCTTAAGATACTAACTTCAACTCATATTTGATTATAGGTACATTTTGGAAGTAAAGGAGCTAAAGTGACTCGAAAGCATGTTCATTTAAGCCATCTTCTCAATGTCCATAATCTATTAATTCGTGGACCAAGAACAAGAAGAGGATTGAAAGAAGGGACAAATAATTTCAAGTGAAGACTCATGCTTATACCCAGGCAGCTACTTCTCACACCAATGATCATGCTTGCATGCAATAGCTCCCACGCAAGATGACCAAATGTTTCTCATGGTGAAGCCATCTTTTAGCTGCTTCTCATAGTTTCTCATGCTTCTAACCAGTTGTCCTTTTAATCCACCAATGCTTAATGTGTAAAAAGATAAAGGTGGATGTCAATAGTTGGAAGAAAGAAGACGAAAATGGATGTAAAGAGAATGAATGATGTTTGAAGCAAGTCACACCATTAAGGCCTTCCCACGCCTATGAGAGGCCACTCACGGGTGTGAGAAGGTCATTTGTCCCTTTTATGGCCAAATGTCTTGATTTTTAAATCTAGTTTTTACTACATATGGAAAGAGTGTAGTGACACAAAAGGAGGGAGGGTCATTCGAGAGAAGATAAAGCCGCAAGCAATGTTTCTCTAAATTCTTCGTTCTTTCGACATTTTCTAGCTCGGACACTAGAAATGGAGGTTAAAGCTGATGGTCAAAACTTGAGGATGGAGATGGAGGGCTATACTTTCAAGCCGATCCTATGTGGATGTCAATAATAGGTCATGTTAGTGTATGCCCTAAAAACTAATTATAGAATGTACTGTAATTTATCAATTGTGATTCAGGTAATGTCGAACTTTGACCTTATTTAATGTTAGGTAGTTGTAATGTTTTACTAGAGACTGCTTATAACTTGCAGGCCTAAAAGAAGCTTAGACCTACTACTAATATTAAATAAGCCTACAGGGTCGTACACTAAGAGACTGAACATTCATTGGGATTTAAAAGGTTTAAGCTTTTTAGGCCTTAGGGTTTTACCATAAATATAGATGTATAGTATGGCTTGAGACAAGTAAGGCTCATCTGCCCCAAAGAAACCCTATTTTTGTCATCCTCCTTAAGCGATAGAGAGTGAAAGGCCTCCAGAGTGGTGCTAGCACACTAGAAGCATTTGTTCTGTCTCACGAGGATGTGGATACTGGTAGAGGTATGACAATTTTTTTGAATAAGTAAAATTCTATTAATAAATTAAATAGGAAGTTACATATGAGATCAAGAATAACTAGCAAGTTATGTAGCAACAACGTTTAGAGATAAAGATCAGTTACATCTATGACATCGTTTAGAGGTAAACATAATAATTTTAGCTAGTACAATGACAGCTTATGGAACGAGAGTCAGAAAAGCCTAATACTACCATCAGACAAAGAGTTAAGCAAATTTGGAAAGCTTAGAACGTTTTTTCTCTCTTTCACACAATTCCTACCAAATTAAGGTTTGAGAAGATGATTTTCGATCATAGTAGGATAAGGTGATATAGCTAATGGAAAGACATGATCTTTAAGAATATGTGTTGATTGCAAATCAAACTACTAGTTTTACGGTCAAAATGATAAGTATATGGCTCACAATTTATAATAAAAAGCAGATATCAATCCCACAAGGATTGTGCTTAGGCACCACTTAATTCAGGTTGCTCCTTATTTGAGAACCAATTTTAATGAATATAAATTGAAAATTTAAACTAAGTTAAACAACTAACAATGAACAAATGATAACGCAAAAGTGTAGAAACTTGGAATTCAAGATTTGACAATAAGAGATCACTTTTTCCCTATCTTGTCTCCCTCCTATTTTGTTAATTGAATTGTGCCTCACCTGATATTTCCTAGTGTATTAACTACTCTTTCTCAAGGAGTAATTAATTGTCCCTAGCAAAATTAAATGAAGATGATTAAGCAACTTTCAATCTACGAAATCAATCTACCAAATCAACTAATTATTAAGTTATCATATGGGTAATCAAGTAATTAGCCAAGATCTCTCTCTAACTAATCAATTAACCTGATGAATGTAGGTCTATAGAGTGCCAATTCTCATTAGACAACCCCAAACAAATTATCCAACTCAATTTCTCATGATATTGCAAGGTATAAGTTCAACCTTCATCAAAATCTTCATTCATTCAAATCAATAAAATAGGACTACAACAAGTAGTTCAAAAGTAACCTCTACAAATAAATCAGCCACTCATATTGTCATTAACATCCCCAACAATCAAACAACCCGTGCTAAAGATGCTAGAAGAGAGAAAAATGAAATAGAACTCAATGAAGCAAACTCCTCCTCTTTTTTGCCTAAACCTGGAAAATCTGGCATTGGTGTGCTCTTTGCCCAATTTAGAATGAAAAATCTTGATTCTCTACCTCTCTCAAGACTCTAACTCTATGTTTTTACTCAAGAAGGCAAATCTCCATAATCATCTCTTTAGCCCTAGGGGTTTATAAACTTATATAGCTACAAAAACCAAAAAATAACTGAAACTCGCGTGTATCTTCGGGCTAGGTATAAATCCCATAATCGTGGGTTCTTGTATTAAAATTCCTCCTCTTCTCTTCCCCTCTCTTGGTCCCTAGCTCAATGAAAAAGGTGGCCACCCTCCATTCCTACATTAAAATGATCAATTCTTACCCTAAATTAACATCAAATATAAAAGAACCATAATGAAGATCAAACCAAACAAAAACATACAAAATAAATCTTAAAACATAACAATGATAACATCTTATACAAGAAACACATGCTAAATACTTAAAAAAACACACACTAATGCACAACTATCAACTTCCCGACATTTAAATCTTTGTTTATCCTTAAGCAAAATCAAACGCAATCAATCAATTCCATCACTTGATTTTTACAAAGATCAAATCATGCAATCCCTCAAAGTTTGCCCAACTCAAATGTCAAGCTACTACATAAATCATGACTACTTTTCATTAGTGTAGATAAGCAAACTCAACTTATGAAACCATCACTTAAAGATAAGTATAGATAGAAAATGAATCTTCCTCATAATTTCACTCATTTCTCTCAAGTGTTTGATGGTTAGTGTTTCGCTCAAGCTCCCTATAGGAAACTACATTACCATAGGCTTGCTAATACACCAATTCTCCTCTACGATGATTACATGCATGAATAAATCAAAGGACATGCTTCAGGTTATAATATTGTAAGGGTTAAGATGGGTGAAAAGGGTAAAGGGTTTAACATAAGCAATTATTAAGAAATAAGTGAACAGAGGGATAGCAAAACATATTTATGAGATACATAAATGTAAATATACTACTACTCCACACTTATTGATGCTACTAAAATGTTCTTCCTTTTTCTTTTCTTTTCCTTTTCTCTTTTCTCTTTTCTTTTTTATTTTTCTTTCTTTATTAATAATATGAAAGAAACAATCAACAAAATATAAACTAAATACAATGTGATCCAAGAGCAAAGTATCACTCAACTCATGTCAAAAACAAAAAAAATTGTAGCAAAAATCCTAAACTAATTCATCACTTAGTACGCTACTAAGCTTGTGAATGGGTAGATTAATGGGATTTCGTGTTTTAAAATGTGGGGTGTTTTCAAGAAATAAAATGGTTAAGGTTAAATAAGGGTAGTAAGGGATAATAAAAGGTAGGTCATTTAAGCCAAAGGTTAACACAAAAAGGACCTTAATCATCTCGATGAAGCATGCATCCAGTAGACTCAAACCGATTCAAAGCAAGTTCTAAAGGTAATAGCCTAACAAAGCATCACACAAACAAAGAAATAAAATTACTATAGATGGAGTCATATAGGCTCAATCCTCACATTGACTCAAATGAAAATTCATTATGCATCTCTACATTACCTCCTCCCTCAAATGTCAAATTGTGAGTAAGCTTATGCAACCAACTACTTTTCATCACTCAATATGGTTCACTTTTTACTCAAGTAGCCTAATCCAAATTCAAGAATGCATTCATTCTCATTGCAACTAGCATGACATAATCTCATGGAAAAACAAATCAAAATGATGCAAGTGTGGTTCTATTGCTTAAAACAAAATAAAATGAAACAAACTAATATGCCTAAAACATGCATCCTAATTAACAAAATGCAAACAGTGACTAAAACAAACTAAAACAACACAAAAGGACAAGGCAACCATAAAAGGAAATCAAAAAACAAAACCCACCATCAAACAAACAAGCAAGTACAACAACCCACAATGTAAATAAAACAACATAAAAACGAAAGGGTAAGAAATCTCATGAAGATTATAGTGGCGAAGGCGTAGGAGAAAGGACTTCAATGTTCTTCATCTGGATGAACTTGAGGAATTTCTTCTTGATGTACCGCTACTCCTTATGTACTAGTCTCATCTGGGTGTCGAGCTTATTAATTTGCAGAGTCATTTGTTGATGGTTAGAGGCCATTTGGTTAAGGATTTGTTGGAATTGGTCGACCTTTGTTGTTGCGGTTGGTTCCTCTTCAACTGCTTCTTCTTAGGGCTTCGGGGGCGCCTGAGATGTGGATGGTTAAGAAGTGGCTGCATCTTTGCCCTTCCTGTTATTAACAACAGTGTATGTCTGAGGATTTCAAAGCTTCATAGAATGGGGCCCTAAAATTTCAGAGTGTCTCAAGTAAGGGACATCAAACACATCATATCTAGCCATACACACACTATCCACATCAAGATTATAATATAAAGCCAAACCAGTAACAATGCATGACATGCTAAAATATGAGCTTTACTTATTAATGTAGCCTAAAATAGATCGAAAAATTTGATAAGGGGTATTTATTTTAATTTTACGATCCATGCACCAAAGAAAGAAAAGTTCCTCAGCCGAGCATTTGTTGCTTTCAGTTTTGTTAAAAACCATTAGGCACATAAACTTTTGAAGAAGTAGGTTCTCGGTGCTATGAATCAAAATGTTAGGTGCATCCCTAAGGTCAATTTTGTTTTCATATGTAAGAGTTTTCCAATAATCATTCACATAAAAATTGTCATGATCATCCAAAACTCTGGTGTTCGATAAGTCAAAAAGTGATAGTATAATCAAGTTTATAAGCATGGCCACCTATCCTAAAATAGAATGTATCTATTTTAGGATTGTAGCATACAATAGTGAAAAATTCTACAGTCATCATGGGTATATCGCTACATTATAGCGAATTAAACGACCCCAACCAATATCGCAGCCAATCTTTCAATTTTACACCTTAATCCTAAAGTTTTTAATAGTTTAAAATCAAAGTACCTAGGAGGCAATAACTCTATATCCTTAAAGTCCCGAAATTCATACTTTCTTCTAAAAAAATAGGGAATGGGGCACGAAAAGTGATTGCAGGTTCCTATATGATAAGTTTTAATATTTTTAAACCTCGATATTTCTGCAAGCGCATAGGTCGTTCGCGTAGTATCTAAGGTGTCTATCTCACGAGGAGGGTTAATCTAATCCTAGAATCTAAGGTCAGAAATTATTAAACAAATCTTTAACAGACAATAAATTTACACAACAGAACTAAATAAACCAACAAAATCAAATCAAATAATAAAACAATAATTGACAATTAACACTTAACGAAAATAATCAATGAACAACAAACAATGATTAACAATTTCAATTTAAAAATAAATAACAATTAATGGAAATTGACTGATTTGTTGAACAATGATAGCACTCCTTAGAATTCAACTTAGTGAGTTAACCAAAAGAGAGAAAGGGAAAATTATCTATCTTTAATGCTAACCTAACCAATTATGATTTATCGAATTAATAGTTCTAGATGATCCTAGGGTCAATTACTCTCTCTCAAGTTATAATTAAACCCTAAAGCATAAATTCTAATAAGATTATGGGAACTTGTAATCTCCCAATTAACAAGCGATTCAAAACCTAATCAGTTCTTAAGTTCTTTAATAAACAATTGGAAACCTATACGTGATCTCTCTACACAAGATTTACCAACCTGATTTAATTATAATTCTATTAAATTACCTAACTCCCGTTGGCCCAATTTAATCATTTTTCTTGATTCACCCTCTCAGTTTATTATTGAGATATGAAGTGCAGAATTAAACCACAATTAATTCAATAAACACATAAAACAATTAGATTTCATTAAATCAAAAATAATATTCCAAAGGTGATTATAGAACATCAATCATAATTCAATTCTATCATTGAATTATATATCCCAATTTTATAATCAAATAAAACTAAAATACATATAAAATAGAACTCGAATGGACAATGGGAGGCTGAGACTTAGAAAGCTTCTTATTTCGGGAAGCACGTCGAGTCTGTGTTGTTTCTTCTTCTCTCTTCCTTCATCTCTTTCTCAATCTCTCAAAGTTCTCTCCTTTAGGGTTTCGTTGTGGTGGCTGATCAAAGCTCTATCCTTTGTATTCTACACGTTCTTTAAATATCTTGGTATCTCTATGATTTTTTAGGGTCAAAATGGTCTGAAAAATCCCTTAAAACCCGACTTTTCCTCTTGTTTACGTGTCTGTCCAATGTAGGATGACACAATAGTGGGTTGTGGCGAACTCTTTTTGTCACGATCGTGTCCCTCAGGCCATGTTCGTGGTTTGGTTCACATGTCTCTATCACGATCGTGGCCTATTGTCACATTCGTGGGCCATGGTTTTGGCCCGAAAGTCTCTGAAAATCCTCCATTCTTTGATGTTGGCCTTGAAACACTAACAAATACATCAAGGTATCTTAAAAACATAACATTTAAGCTCAAAGACTACCCATAAAAACACTTAAACATATAAATTAACATAATTCTAATCTAAACATACAATAAACACTCAGATTAACACTTAATACCCAACAAATTAAACCTGAAAACATGATGTAATTCACAACTATTAGCATCCCCACACTTAAGCATTTGCTTGTCCTCAAGCAAATAGAACAATAAACACATAACAACACATAACACACAATGCAAAAATGAGGCAATGGCTTTAACTTCATAAAATAGATTTATTCTTAAACATATTCATACAAGTTATATCAAATCATTAACAAGCAAAATATATGTCTAGGGGCTTTAAACTAAATATACAAATTAATCGAGATCCAAGTGTTAATTTATTTACCCTTTTTAATCGCACACATACATTAATAATTCTTTGGTCCTTCATACTCTGTAAATGTTCCTAAGTATATTTTCATAAAAAGTCAAGCTTATTACAAGTCTATTATGTTTTTATTAAGAACACTTTTTTTCATTTATTTATTTAAACAAGGACTTAGTTTTTTACTCAGAGGTAAACATTGGTGATGAATGTCGATCCGATTACTTGACTAAGTTATTTTCATTAAACAGTTTGGTTGAAACATCATTATAGCTTTTTGACGCGAAGGCACACATTTGTGATGCATGTCGATCCAGTTACTTAGCTATATTATGTTTTCAACTGGCTACTGGCTCTACTCATAACCTAAAGGTCAGTGGAATAGTCATTTATTTAACATTTTTTAAATTTTATTGCCTACCTTGTTGTTTTAGTTACTCGTTTCCATAAAAAATACAAGTTAAGCTACTTAAGTAGAAAGGTATCAAATTATGAATGAATGTGGTAATTTAGAGGGTGATAAACTTACACTAAATCCTAATTAAGTTGTATATTTATTCAAAGACCCCAATTCACTAGTTTTGTAAGCTAATGATTATTTACAACCTAATAGACTATGTTCAAAATTAAATCAATTTCAGTCCATCTAAACCATTAACACATTCAAACAATTCACAAAATGCAACCTATCACTATCATACCATATGCAAAATCACATAAAAAGTAAAACATATAACCCTCCCCACATTTGAGCAACACGTTGTCCTCATTATGAGAAGGAGGCAAACAAGCACATAAAAGATAAGAAGAAATATAAAATTAAGGTAAACAGATAATAAATAAAAATAAAAATAAAGGTTAAAATGAAGACTAATTGGAAAAAGAAAAATGGGTTAAACAAAAATCTCATGGAGATGGAGGCGGTGATGGTGTCAGAGGTGGCAATTGAACTCCCCGAGCCTCGAAATATATATGGATCCGATGAATATCCTGGCTGTGGAGGCGTTATGTCCGGGCCATGTCCTTCATCATTATGGTGTTCTCTGCCAGTGTCTTATTAGTTTCGGAGATTACATCTAGAACTTCCTTCCATCCATGCTCTTCCTCTTCTCCGGACTCTTCACTAGTGGAGTCCTTGTCTACTTACTATGGCGGTGCTAAACTCAAACTCGCTTGACTAGCCATAATTTTGACATGTTTCTTTTGGTTGATATCCTTAAGCTTTATGTTGTTGGACTTAAGGATTTCCTCCCACCATAAATGGTGATGGTTTAGGAAGTTAGGGAGGTGAACAATTAACCAACTCCGGTCCATGCCATAATATTCAGCAATGGCAAACACTATATACCCCATTCCTAAGTTATTGCTCCTCTTGCGTGGAGTCACAAAAATAGCATTTAGCTTATATATGGATGTGCACACTAGAATGCTATGGTCCATACACCAAAACATAAATATTTCCTTTGTGGAACACTTGTTGATTTCTGTTTTGTCAAAAACCAGCTGACATATGAATTTGTGAAGAAACAAGTGCTCATGGGACCTTATTATGTTGTTATGAGCATTCTTAGCATGAAATTTCTCTATTCCAGTGAGTTCATTCCAATATTAAGAAGGAGAAAACCATCATGCTGAACGATGGTGGATTATTTGAGGAAGTCACACATATCACACATGATTTCTACGTTCAATTCATAAGCTCTTCCTCTCAACCTAAACCACAATTCCTTGGGGTTCCTATGGTCATAGAATAGTGAAGTGAAAAATTCCAAAGTGAGCTCTTGATAGACAGGAAATTAGAAACGTATAAATTAGGCCCATTGGATTCTTATAGCTAAATTTTCTACCCTTTCACACGATTCTAGCTTATCGAATGTTTCAAAATCAAAATATTTGGAAAATTACTATTTATCTAGTATTTAGAGATTGGAAACGTGCACCTTCATCCTCTGTATAGATCAGAAAGGGTGCTTTAAAGTCTGTTGCTTTGTTTCTCCTCCCACGTGCCTCAACTTCATTTCATTTTTCTTGCTCATGTTGCTGATTGTTTAATGCGTGGCATAATTCTTGGGAATTAGGTAGAATTTATAAGATTTTTGGAAGTTTGAAATTTTTAGAGAGATGAGAGAGCATTTGTAGGCTTTAAGTTTAGAGGGATGAAGTGAAAATGAAAGTTAATGAAAAAGTGAAGTTAGAAATGAATATAAAGGTGGTTAGAAGGTAAAATGGTAAAAAATTTCCTTTCAAAACGCATCATCCCTTTTCCACCACTTCTTTATTTTTCTTCTTTTGTTTTTTTCACAGTCTTTTCAAATTCACTTCTTAATTATTTTGTGGCTCCTTTTTGCCTATCTTTTACCTGCTTGCTCAATCATCCACTTTATTCCAAAATCTTATTCCTTTTTAGTTTTATTCAAAAACAAAATAATCCTAACTACAGAATTTAAACATTCTAAAAAAGAAAACAACAAATGGAAATAAAATTTCATAGGTTGCCTCCTATGTAGCACTTCTTTTGATGTCAATAGATCAATGTTCTATTCTTGGAAACTCTTCCAGGATCAATTATAAGCAGCTTGCTTCCAACTTTTTCATTCAATCTCAATTTTGTAGTCTGTAAGTAAGCTACAAATTGTAAAATGAACAGAAGGACAATATTGATAAAGTTGAGAAAATCAATTAATTTCTTCAATGTCCTCATTAAAAAACTATCAATAAAATAGGGAATAACGAAACTCCATAAATCTTCCATTGAATCCAACAGTTTGTTTTGTACAAAGGTGAGTTACTCTCTTTCTTCCTTAATCATCTTCGTCTCCTCTGCTTCTTTTGGTTCACAAACAGAGACTTTCATTGCTTCTTCAAACTGTATGTCTGTTGTCATCTGTTCTTCGTCCTCTTATTCTTCAGAAGATTTGAACACATCAATTATCTTGAATGCGCTACTAACCTTTGGATTCTTAATTACATCATTCATGTTGAATGTCATTTGATCATCATCAATCCAAATGATAGAGTTCTTTTCCTAACCATCTCCCTAAGATTTTTCGATTTTCACATATGATATATCAAGAACTAGTGAATAATATGGATTGTTGGCATTATTTTCTTCATCCTCTTCTTTGATTTCTTGGTCTTCTCTAAGGTGGGGTTTAGCTTGATTTCTCGTTAGTTCTTCTAGCTCCACCCCATTCTTAAGTGTGATAGCCTGACATGGCTCTATTGAATTTTCGTTCATATTACGCAGACAGTTTTCCAAACTTTGTTTACAAATTCCTTAGAAAGCTGACCTATTTGAACCTCTAGATTGTGAATAGAAGAGGCATGATCTTCTGCTACTTGCTTAAACTTCTCTCCCAATTTCTTCTGGTTCTTTTCCATATCTGTGAGCTTACCCATGGTTTTTTCTAGCTTGGAATCCCATGAACTAGCTTCGTCATGCTGAAATTCAAATAGGTCTTGATGTTCCCTGTAAGTACTTGCTTTGTTGGACCAATAGAAATCTAAGTGGTTCTGCCACCCCGAAGTGTACGAATTCATAAAAAGA
Source organism: Erythroxylum domingense (assembly GCA_025594535.1). Lineage (NCBI taxonomy): Eukaryota > Viridiplantae > Streptophyta > Magnoliopsida > Malpighiales > Erythroxylaceae > Erythroxylum > Erythroxylum domingense. The sequence goes on along the minus strand of JANQBM010000222.1, from coordinate 16,939,271 downwards.
CGATGATTTCCCTAACCAAATTGGGGCTCCTTAAACTCCGCAAGCATCCCTTGCTCCCTATAATATACATCCTCCACGATAGTTCGTTTTTTCTCTCTTTTGACATTAAACTCTTCAAATGTCTTATTCTCATTATAAGATGTCTTGATGTGTCTCTACTTTACACCCTAATTTTTTTTAATTTAAAAAACAAAAGATAGCAAAATAACCTTAGACTAAAGAACTAAACTAATTGCCCCTCTGATAACGACGCCAAACTTGATCCTGGGTTCCTATATGATAAGTTTTAATATTTTTAAACCTCGATATTTTCGTAAGCACATAGATCATTCTTGTAGTACCTAAGGTGTCGATCCAACAAGGAGGATTAATCTAATCCTAGAATCTAAGGTCGAGAACTATTAAATATATCTTTAACTGACAATGAATTTAAACAAGATAACTAAATAAATCAACCAAACCAAATCAAATAACAAAATAATAATTAACATTTAACACTTAACACTTAACGAAAAAATCAACGAACAATGATTAACAATTCCAACTTAAAAATGAATAACAATTAATGGAAGTTGGCTGTTTTTTGAACAACAATAGCACACCCATGAATTCAACCTAGTGAGTTAAGCAAAAGAGTGAAAGGGAAAATTATCTATCTTTAATACCAACCTAACTAACTACGATTTATCTAATTAATAGTTCTAGATGATCCTAGGTTTAATTACTTTCTCTTAAGTTATAATTAAACTCTAAAGCATAAACCCTAATTAGATTATGGAAAGTTGTAATCTCTCAATTAACAATCGATCCAAAACCTAACTAGTTATTAAGTTCTCTAATAAATAATTGGAAACCTATACGTGATCTCTCTACACAAGATTTACCAACCTGATTTAATTCTGAATCTATTAAATTATCTAACTCTCGTTAGCCCAATTTAATCATTTTTTCTTAACTCAGCTTATTATCAAGATATAAAGTGTAGAATGAAACCACAATTAATTCGATAAATACATAAAATAATTATATTTAAGTAAATTAAAAATAATATTCTAAAAGTGAGTATAGAACATCAATCATAATTCAATTCTATCATCAAACTATATATCCCAATTTTATAATTAAATAAAATTGAAATACATAGGAAATAGAACTCAAATGGGCATGCAATGGGAGGCTACAACTCAGAAAGCTTCTTATTCTAGGAAGCACGTCAAGTCTGTGTCATCTTCCTTTTCTCTCTTCTTCAATCTCTTTCTCGATCTTTCAAAGTTCTCTCCTTTAGGGTTTCATTATGGTGGCTGATTAAAGCTCTCTCCTTTTCATTCTTTATTATCTTTAAATACCTTAGCAGCCCTAGGGTTTTTCTGGGGTCGAAACGGTCAGAAAAATCCCTCGAAACTTAACTTTTCCTTTTGTTTGCGTGTCTGCCAGACACAGGCCACGATCGTGGCTAGCATCTAACCTTTTTGTCATGATCATGGAACAAATGCCATGATCGTGAGTTGTGATAGAGTCTTTCTTTCATGATCATTTCCCTAAGGCCATGATCATGGTCTGGTTCACATGTCTCTGTCATAATCGTGGCCTATTGTGCCACGATTGTGGGCTATAATTTTGGCCTGAAAGTCCCTAAAACTCCTCCATTCTTCGATGTTAGCCCTAAAACACTAAGAAACACATCAAGGTACCTAAAAAATATAACATTTAAGCTCAAAGACTTATACTAACCCATAAAACAGTTAAACATATAAATTAACACAATTCTAGCCTAAACAGACACTAAACACTCAAATTAACATGTAATACACGACAAATTAAACCATAAAACATGATGCAAATCACAACTATCAAAAGGTGGCCACCATATTAGGTTTACCTTCTCCACGGACTTGGAGGTGTAGTTGGTCGGTTGGTTACGAGTTACAAGCTTCTTTGGAGCCATCAAAGAGAAAAATCAAATCCTTGGATTCTTGAATGGTTAATGTGAAATAAGTGTAAAGGAGCAAAAAATGATGGAAGAAGTGGAGAAAATACCAAGATTTGGGTGAAAGATGAAGGATTTGAGAGGTTTGGGTGAGTGTCATTTTTTAAAGAGAGAGAATGTGAAGAAGTGAAGAAAGAAGAAGAAGGGGGAGTTTTAAAAATTTTCAGATGAGGGATCCCACAATTGTGGGAATCTCAGTCCTTCCTACGATCGTAGGATAAAGCTCTCGAAACTTTCTGGAAAGCCTTCCTAAGGTCATGGGAAATAAACCCATTCCCTTCCAAGCTTAGCATGCACTCTCAACATTCAAACAACTTGCAAGAAATTTGAAGAGAAAACAAGTCAAAACTCAAAATAATTCAAACAATCACTAAGAAATCATTGCAAACTCAAACCAAACATAATCAAAACCAAGTAAATCAAATAAACAAGTAAATAAATACAAGCAAAAAGAAAGGTAAACATGCTAAGTTAAGGTCATCAACTTGATCATTCCACATGCATTCATAAAAGAGTGGAAGGAAAGAGATGAATTTCCTTTCTTGTGAGTATGTCCCTCCATAGTATGGCTTGAATCTATGTCTATTGACCTTACATGCTTCACCCTTGTCATTTTCTAACTACAAAGCTCCATGGGGAAACACTTGAAGGATCTTGAAGGGTCCACTCCATCTTGAATTGAGCTTTGTAGGAAATAACTGAAGTTTTGAATTGAATAAAAGCACGAAGTCTCCACTCTTAAACTCCTTTTTGATGTGAGCATCATGCCACTTTTTTTCTCTTTCTTTATATAACTTAACATCTTCATAAGCTTCAAATCTGAACTCTTCTAATTCATCAAGTAGTAACAATCTCTTCTCACCTACTAGCTTATTTTCCATGTTTAACTTCCTAATGGCCCAATAAGCTCGATGCTCCAACTCCAATGGTAAATGGTAAGCCTTGCCATACATAAGTTGATATGGTGTGGTACTCCTCTAAGCCCATAAGGTGTCTTCTAGCTTCAAAGCTCAATCCATTCTTGAAGTGCTCACTACCTTTTACAAAATCTTCTTCAACTCTTTATTAACCACCTCCACTTGGCCACAGGTTTGGGGGTGGTTAGGGGTAGCCACTCTGTGATGAACATTGTATCTTCTCATAAGAGCCTCAAATGGTTTGTTATAAAAATGGCTCCCTCTATTACTTATGCTTTAGGCACCCCAAATCTTGTCAAGATCTTCTTGATGAACTTTTAAACCACCTTGGGATCATTATTTGGAGTAGCTACGACCTCAACCCACTTGGAAACATAATCAACCACATCCAATATGTAAGTTTTACCTAAGGAGGATGGGAATGGTCCCATGACATTCAAGCCCCACACATCGAATATGTCCACCTCCATGATGTTTGAAAGTGGCATCTCACCCCTCTTCAGTATGTTGCCCACTTTTTGACTCCTATCACACTTCAGCAAAAAATCACGAGCATCCTTGAGCAAAGTTAGCCAATAAAATCCACAATATAAGATCTAAGCAGTAGTCTTGTTAGCTCCATAATGCCTTGCATAAATGAGCTATGACATTGCATCAAAATTTCAAGCATTTCATCTTTAGGGACACATCTGTGAATCATAATGTCAGCACATATCTTATAAAGTAAAGTCCATCCTAAATATAATGAGAACATTGAAATAATAAGTGCTTCTTTTTTTGCTATGAAAGATCAGAAGGAAGAATACCACCTGAGAGGTAGTTTGCAATATTTGCAAACTAAGGATGAAAATGATTATATACCATCATTAAAGCCTCATCAAGAAAGCTCTCCTCAATTTTCACTTATTCTTTATAGTGCCCCCTTCAAATCGTGATAGGTGGTATGTTACAACATTTTTTTCTCCCTTCTTATCTTTAATCTTAATTTTGAATTCTTAGAGTATAAGCACCCACCGGATGAGCATAATCTTGGCATCCTTCTTGAAAAAAGATAATTTAATGCCACATGCTCTGTAAAAACAATAAATTATGAGAGAAAAAGATAAGAACTAAATTTCTCACATGCAAATACAACCACAAGCAATTCCTTCTCAGTAGTGGTGTAGTTCAGTTATGCTCCTGTCAAGGTCTTGTTTGCATATTAAATGGCATGCAACCTTTTCTCCTTCCGCTGGCCAAGTAAACAACCAATAGTATGGTCATTTGCATCACACATAATCTCAAAGGGAAGAGACAAATTTGACGACGTCAAAATGGGTGTTTTTGTAAGTGCCTTCTTTAACCTATTAAAAGAATCCAAACAATCATCATTAAACAAAAAAGGCACATATATAACTAATAAATAAGTCAAGGGTCTAGCAATAAGTAAAAAATCCTTGATGAACCGCTTGTAGGATCCTACAAGGCTAACGAAGGCTCAAATACCTTTGATGTTTGTCGGAGGTGGTAGCTTCTTAGTCCTTTCGGTCTTTGCTCGATCCACTTCAATCCCCTTGCCTGAGATCTTATGGCCTAATGAAATTCCCTCTTGGACCATGAAATGATACTTCTCCTAGTTTAAAATAAGACGAGACTCCTCACATCTTTGAAGCACTATATCTAAACTAAGCAAGTAATGATTAAAATAATCTCCAAAGATAGAGAAGTCATCTATAAATACCTCCATAAAGTTCTCATTCATATCTACAAATATTGCCATTATGCACCTTTGGAATATAAGAGGTGCATTGCATAAACTAAAAAGCATCCTTCGATAATCAAAAGTTCTATAAGGATAAGTTAAAGTGGTCTTTTCTTGGTCTTCTGGGTATATAAATACTTGATTGTACCTTGAATATCCATCAAGAAAATAGTGAAATGCATGGCTAGCACCCTCTCAATCATTTGTTCCATAAAAGGTAAAGGGAAATGATTTTTCTTAGTGACCAAATTGAGCTTTCGATAATACACACTCTCTAACCTGTGATGTTCCTTGTAGAAATCTTTTCACCATGTTCATTCTCTATCGTTGATATGCCACCCTTCTTAGGAACACGTTGCACTGGACTTACCCACTCACTATCTGAAATCGGATAAATAATCCTCGCATCCAAAAGCTTTACTACCTCCTTCTTCATAACCTCTTACAGGTTAAAATTTAACCTTCTCTGTCGCTCCCTCATAGTTTTAGATCCTTCTTTTAGGTTAATCCTATGCATCACTACATTGGGACTAATCCCCCTAATATGAAAAATTTGCCACCTCATGGCTCTTATCCTTTTCTTAATGGTCTCCATCACTTTCTATTCTTACTCGTAATCAAATTGGTTGGAAATAATGATGGGTAGGGTATGGTT
>JANQBM010000222.1:16900662-16918873 GCA_025594535.1 Erythroxylum domingense | reverse complement strand
TTGACTATCGATAATGGCACTATTAAATGAATATGGAATCAAGTATGTTTATAAAGAATAAAGTGGACCATTACTTTCATCTTAAAACATACAACTTAAGCATATGTTTGTTATAGACCACAATCTTGATAAGTGGTGAACTCATATATGTTTCATTATAATTCTTGATATGATTGGAATAGATTTTTACAAAGTATTAATCTAGTATCTACATGTTGGAATTATTAATTGAAACATATATCAGGGAACATTCGCTCAAATAAAGAGTTTATAGTGATGTTATTACTTCTAGATATTTTATGGAGATTGGTGATTAAACTGGTGTTAATAGTTTAATGGACTAGCTACCCATCAAGTCTTGACATCAAGATGAGATCTTATGTGTTAATCACCATATAGTGTAAAACGGGAGATCTATAAGGAAAAATCAACTTAAGGGTAAAATGGTAATTTTACCCTTTATTATGTGGATGGCTATAATATGGTTCATATTAGAGTTTGCAATTAGACATATTGAAATATGTGTTCTCATAATATCTAGTAATTCAAGAGTTCAACTAATTGTCGTTAATGGAATGACATTTAATTAATAAGCAAGAATTAATTCTAATGAGATTAAATTAATTCTGGGCTTATTGCAGCTTGAATTATTTAAGTCCAATAAGATTCCCCATTTGGCTGCAAGAAAGGTTATCAAGCTAAGTAAGAAATATAAATGGAGCTTTTAAAGCCCATGATTGAATGTTGGGCTTGTATTAATTAGTGGTTAATTATAAGCCCAAATGAACATTTGGAAATGGGCTAGGCTTTGGTTTAATTTGATTAATTAGATTAATTAAATTAAAACAAAATTAATTAAATTAAAACAAAGTTATTAAAGGTAAATGGAGATGGAATTTCGATTTTAATAAGTAAATGTGTAGCTACACATTTAACATTAGTTTGCTACATTTAAGATGTATTTTAATATTCTTTATTATCATTAAATGGTTCAATGGTGGTCTTTTAATGATAGCATGTAACCTATTAGCATTCATTGGAATAAAGAAGAAAGAAGTACATTTGATGGACCGTCTTCCTTCTTTCATCATCAATAACTGAAATTGGTATGTCACATTTAGGTTAATAGTCTTGTCATATAGCCATCTTAAAGACAAACGAGAAGAGTCTCATTATTGGCTTCTTTATGATTGATAAAAAAAAGAAGTGATGCATTTGATGCAAATTTCTTCTTTCCTTTGAGATTAACTGAAATTGAAAGGATGTAAGAAAGGGTTCTTGCATTGTTTTGACTCTCTCTCCCATATCTTGCATGGTGGGCCGAAAATTGCATGAGAGTGTCTCATTTTTTGGCTACTTTCTTCTAAGAAAAATCTCCTATAAAGTTTTCTTCTCCTTTTCCACCAAAGGATCTTGTTAACCAAGTTGTCCAAGAAGAACAAGTGGTAGATCGGATTGGTTGATACATCACCTAGGAGAGGATACATTGCCAAGGATAGGATGTAATGTTTTTCCTTATATTGTATCATGTGTGGCTATGCATGTTGATTTGGATATATTGCTTCTGCTTGAATTTTGATTTCTAAAAAGTTTTGAGATCTACTATTTCTTCCAAATCGATGCAAGTTTTATTTTTCGATCCAATAGTACATGCATTCATTGGCATTTTCGGGGTATAAGTGATTTTAAATGTAATTAAAGTGTAAATTATGGATTAATTGTCTTGAAAATTGAATTGGTGTGTATTAGAATTAATTTTTCATTTTTGGAGACATTTCGAATATTTTGGAAATTTATCAAAAATTTGGGGTATTTTAGACAAAGAAAAATATAAAAATAAGAGACAAATAGAGGTGTGACGATTGTATTAGAAATTAATTAAAAAATGGAATAATATGGAGTGACAAATGGATCAATTAATGTGTGACATGTGGACCAATAGCTAAATGACATTTGGTAGCCTTACATGGAGGACACATGTTATACAATGTGAAATATGAAATAAGTCAACAAAGATGATGTCTAATGTTATATGATGATTAGTAAAGTGATGTGCCTTATGTGATAATATGAATTGTCTGTGAACTATTTATGTTATGTGATATGAGTGAGCCATCGAGGATGGCCCACTCACTAAGTTTGCAAAAGTCACAAAAATTGCAACGTTGTCTTTCAAGTTCAGGAGATACCCAGTTAGACAAATTGGAGTATAGCTACTGCAATCGAATAAGAGATAGATGTCGGGATCAGTTTGTATCTGCATAAGTTTTTAGAAATTTTTATATTAAGATATGTATTCCGCAATTGTTATATTTGTATAAATAAACTCTAAAATGTAATGATTTTCTAATTAGAAATGTCTGTAAATGAGATGGATCAGTGAGTGCAATAACAATTGTGATTAGTGATGTTTATGAATAAAATGGGCTAAAATGATTATGAGTTTTTTTGAAAATGTGTGTGAAACATGAAAAAATTTTGAAATGAGTATGATTGATTGACTGTCGTAGCGTACAACCCTCGTAGAGTATGTTCTTGAATACCATCAATATGTTCGGGAATATGCCTTATGAGAGTGGGGTGTTACACATGTAGCAACTAATGGAAGTGAAGAGTGCGCTCTTGAATGGATTTCTACAAGAACAAGTATATATTGAGCAACCAAAGGGTTTCATTGATCCGATGCATGTTGGTCAAATTTACAAGCACAATAAGGTTCTTTATGGCCTGAAGCAAATACCAAGGGCTTGGTATAAGAGACTCACTCAATATTTACTCAACTAAGGATATGTATGAGGTAGTGTGGACAAGATATTAATCCTAAAAAAATGTAGATCAGATTTGATGATTGCACAAATATATATCAATGATATAGTGTTTGGATCCACCCATCTAAAGATGTTAGGTGGATTTGTAAAGATGATAACAAACGTGTTTGAGATGAGTATGGTAGGAAAGTTGGATTTCTTCTTAGGACTATACATTAAGCAAGTGAAAGATGGCATCTTCATGTCTTAAACCAAATATACAAAGAATTTGTTGAAGAAATTTGGGCCTAATAGTGTGTGACACGCTAGAACATCAATGAGTGTCTCAATAAATTTTAACAAAGATGATCATGGAAATAGTATTGATGCGAGTCTATATAGAAGCATCACTAGGAGCTTGCTTTATCTAACTGCGAGTCGATTTGATATTTATTATAGCATGGGAGTGTGTGCAGGCTATCAATCCAACCCCGATGAGTCTCATTTGATAGCAGTAAAGTGGATTATTATATATGTAAGTGGTACTTCAGAGTTTGAATTATAGTACTCATATGATTCTACTGCTCATTTGACTGGCTAAAGTGATATGGATCAGTGAAATTTAAATGATAGAAAAAGCATATTTGGGGCTTTTCTTTCTTGGAAATAACTTGATTTCGTGGTACAGTAAGAAAAAAAACTCCATCTCACTGTCAACAACAGAAGCGGAGGGTATCGTAGCCAGTAGTTGTTGCTCTCAAAATTTTTAGATGAAGCAAATGTTGGAAAATTGTAGGGTTGCTCTCAAAATTTTACCAAACCTCTTAACTTAGTCGTGGGGCACTAGGACTCTGTTCTTTATAACTTTGAAACTTATTGAAGTACAAAAAAGGCTAGAAAAAGGGCAAGGGTATTTTAACCTATTTTTTCTTTCTCCGTTACAACCTCTATCCTCTGCTTGTTTGGCTTCCTACCATGATCATTAACTTTTTTTGGCATTGATTTGTCCCGAAGGGGACATAGGAAATTGTTGGTATTTATGGTTTTGTTCGTGAAAGTTGACTATTGACTTGATGTTGACCTTGACTTTGATTCTTTTATATCTTTTATCATAATCATTTATTTCTGGAGGAGTTTCCATTTCTCTTGTTCAGAGAGATCAATTGCAAAGTTCTACTGTGCTTTTTTTTAATGACTCTCTATGATTATGTTTTAATGTTGCTACACACATAGGAGAGTGTTCATTGACTCAAGCGTATTTAGTTTGTTTTATTCTTGATTTAATCACTTGAGATATAATTTTCTTTGTTTCATTCTTTGTTTTAAAATCTTCTGTTGAAGTTAGCATGAGTTGGTCATGCTATTGAGTATGAGATTCTATTACGGAGTGAGTATAAGTGAACAGCTTCAAGAAGTGGGTAGTGTCGGCTCCGTAATAGCCTTATATATTTCTATTGTACTATTGTAAAAGTTGATTAATCCGGATAAAGGCCCATAAATATAGGTTGTATGTGTCAAACTGCGTTAAAAAATTTCTTGTGATCTGTGTGTGTAATTTATTTACTGCACGGTTAATTTTTTTGTTTGCAAAAGAATCCTAGAAATCACAGTGGCTTGCCTAGTTACTCTGTGAGAATCAACTGCAAATTTCAGTTAGAAGCAATCATGATAGAACAGAAATTTTGTGAAACTTCGGCCAGGGGAAAAGCTTTACAATTTGTGTGCTAAATCACCATTATAGCAGCATGCAACAAAAGAAGGATGACTGGATACGTGGTTGGAACTCGAATATTCAAAAGGCTATTTGAATTGAACGTGAACCGTTAATTCAAACACACTCGTCGTCGGGCGTTACTCTACTACCAACATCAATAGCTATGCCTTGATTTGAAGTCTCTGTCAGTTGGTTAGTTTGTGATATTTCCATTCCTTTGTTTGTGTCTGATTGAATATCTTTGCTCTTACCCCATAAGACAAGATAGAGCCCGGTGACAATCACAGCAGCTCCCATGATCCTGCAACAAATTTACTTTCTTAGTTCAATCATATTGTTAACAGAAATTCTTTAATTGTACAAAATTTATAATTTTTTATTTTGTATGAAAAGAAAATTCTCGCTCACCTTCCCAAGTACATAGCCTCTGATAGCAGAACGGACCCCATAATTGCAACAATAACCATACTCAAGGGATTGAAGGCCGTAACAAAAACCGGTCCTTTAACCTTCATTACCATTCCTTGAATACAGTAGGCAACCCCAGAACAAAGTACTCCCTGCTTCCAAATATTTTATGCAAAATTTTACAATTCTGCACTGCACCATATATATATATGAATAAGGGATAATTAATTCAAAAATATTCAATCTTTTGAAAAAATTTTAATTGAGTGTCCAAGTTTTAAAAATTTTCAATTTAGGGATCAAGTTTTAAAAACTTAATCAATTCAATTCAAAATGTTGATTTTTGCTGATATGACTAATAGATGATATTCACGTATTATTTATAGATATACAGCATCACTAAAAAAAAAAAAATTTTGAACTAAATTTAAAAATTTTGTAAAGGTTAGAATATATTTAAACATATCATCTCTATAAATAATTAAGCATTTTAAAATATTCTCTCTTTTGATGACGTATACACTAGAACAGAACAACATTATCTATTAAACAATTGTACATACACTGTAAACAGCAGCCAAAAGTTTAGAGTCGACGTGTATGGACCAGGCTGAAGGTTTGCCACGTTCCATTACAGCAGCAAGTATTGTGCCTTCAATAGCCCCCATCGAGCATATTAAAACTGTCAAAGAAAGTTCAGCTGGGTAGGATTTTAGTGTTATTGCCTGTAAATTACAATCAGGAAACGTCCGTTAATAATCTTGAGAACGTATACTTCAATGAAACAAGTAGGCGCTAATTTGTAGGATACCTGGAGAATAATAAAACTAGCCCAGCAGACGCTACCTATAGAAACCATAAGCGCTCCTTTAAGAGGATCTTGCTTAGTTGTTAAGTTGGTCGAATGCTGTTGATTATCATATCCTCGTGTCCATGGAAGATCCAGCTTTGTTCCTTTAAACAGTGTCATTAACATTGCTCCTCCCACTGTCACCACAGTACCCAATATCTTTGCCTGGCTGTGTAATTTCTTTATATCGACCTTCTCAAGCCTACAGCACAGAGCACCATAAACACAAACTGTATATAAGTAACCTTGATTAGCTTACATTTTAGTGGAGTTGTTGATTGCCACGTACCTACAGGCCCAAGCCAAAAGAAATGCCAAGGCCGGAAGGATATTGCACATGGCAGAACTGAAAGTTGCGGTGGTATATTTCATGCCCGTGTAATACAAGTTCTGGTCAATTGTTGGCCTGCACAATCAGTAAAGATATAAGGTGATGCATAATTAAGAATATGCTCTTGAAAATGTAAAAATTTTGAGATTCTCACTCTAATAATCCCATAAGCACTATCTTTATAAAGATGGATATGGTCATCTTAGGTCTAATCTTCCTGTCAAACAAAGTTAATGAATGTGATTAACTCGATATGTGTACATCAGCAAGGTCCAAACTTGGAATATATATGGTTGGCAGAAATGTAAGGGTGAAGGAGGAGGGACCTATCGAAAACAATGGCAAAGGGAGCAATGGCAGTGGCGGCGACGATTTGCCTGTATACTACTAGTACATGTTGGCTTGTTCCTTGATTTAGAGCGACCTTGGAAATGATGGCCATACCAGAATATCCGAACTGCAAAAATATGACAGCCAAAAATGGCTTTGCTTTCCTACAGAAATCATGACATGAGGACCCCATCAGCTTATTTCAATCCTCGCAACCTGAGGATCTTATGAGCAATTATGAAGCAGAGGATCTACTAATTGCTTATATAGAGGTATTCTCATGTTTCATAAAAAGACGTCCTTTTATCGAAGTCTAGGGACTCCACTAGAAGTCGTATTCCTCACAGCAGGATTAAGATCACATCTCTCAAATATTAAGCTCACTACAATAAGCTGTCATTTTTTCCATATAGTATGAAACATTAGTTTAGTTTGTTGAAAAAGGAGTGAGGAAGATAGGAAAAGAGAGTGATTGCGCCAATCTAAACATTGTCCACCAAAGTGATCCCTGTGGGGTTTACTTACACGTAACCTTGTATACATAATGCTAAAGCATGAAGTGGATAGGACCGGTTTTGGGATGGGATGGGAGGTTTTTAGTGTTGTGCTGATTATATCTCCCTCTTTTTGTGATTTCATTTTTTATGGTAACTGAATTGGCCAGCAAAACAAGAATATTCCATTTCATTAGATATGCATTTTATGTGCCGTTCTATTTGATTTTTACTTTGTGGGTGAAAAATATAAACTTCATTTTTTTTACTTATTCTAAAATTACCTGAGAAATAATTTGTAAAGCTGGAAATTCTTTTACAATTTTTTATCAAATTATTTTAATCAAAATTATAATTAAATTCAGATTAAAATAGTTATTTAAATTCTGTCACGGATTCAATTCAGGACAATTTTTGTTCAAATAATTTTATAGATATTTAACAAAAAATTTATTTTTAAAATTCTTAATTCTACAAAATTTTCTTTAAATAATTCAAAATAATAAAGATAATTTTATAATGAGTAAAATAACAAGATAACTTTACGTTTGTTTTGACATTTTAAGCATTTTCTAATTAATATTTCAATGCGTCTACATAAATTATGAAAAAATGCCACCTATTATAAACAAATAAGATATGCAGTATTTTTAATTAAGAATTCCTTTCAGGAACTATCCTCATTTCTTTTCAAAATTAGAATCAATCAAAATAATATCATATTTTTAGATTGACAAGTCACATGAGTTTTTGACGACGAATATTTTTGTCACTAAAAGCCAAAAATTTGTCGTCAAAACTTTTTAGGTGAAACATATCGCACTGATAGTTTATCTAATTCAGTGTATGCGAGAGAAGGAGTCGGAAAACTCTGAACCGTAAGGAAAGAAGAGAAATGAAGGCACGAGGGGAGGGGAGAGGTCGAGCGCGACTTATAGGCGCTGGATTACCGACGAAACACAACATTCCGTCGACAATATAGGTTTCTAGAATACGCGTCCGTCGACAGTTACCGATGGACAAGACCATTCCGTCGGTAAAAGCGCGGCATTTTTATTACGGTAGAAACTCAAATACCAACAAATAAGTTATTCCGTCAGCAAACTAGATTTTGTTGCTGATATTTACTGACGGTAACATTATCTGTCGGCAAGTTTACCGAAAAAATATCAACACCGTCGGTAAATTTTGTTCATAAAACAGTTACCGATGGACTTCAGACGTTCCGTCAGTATAGTAGGGTTATATCAATGAAGGGTGGACGAAGATGCCGACAGTTACCGACAAAAACCTTATGCCGTCGGTGTATCGTCCCTTCCTTATCGACACGACGACGTCTGTTAACAATTTACCGATGGAAAAGACTGTCCGTCGGTATATTTCTTCAAGATATAACGACAGAATGTTAGACTGTCGGTAAATGAAAGCTAAATACCGACGGTAGGTTTCCCGTCGGTAAATTGGTGAAGCAATTAAATTGCGAGAAAGATTTCCACATTTTTTCCCGTCGCCGTGACTTTTGGCGTCGCTATTTTCTGTCGGAGATTTTACGCAAAAATTTTTCCTACAGTATTTCTGACGGATGTATTGTTCGTCGGTAAAACATTCTATTTTCCGACGGAATATGGACTTTCCGTCGGTAAGTATCGACGGATTTTTTTCCGTTGGAAATATTTCGACGCTATTACGTGATTTTCTTGTAGTGCTACATCTAGGGATTTGCTCACTGTATCCTCTGCAAGTATAGTTATAGCCAAGAAGTTGGAAGAAGGCGTCAATAACCCAACACTTAAGGGAAGATCTTTAATGTTTTCAATTGATGTCTTCAAACATGCAAGGACCCATATTAAGAATCTAAGCATAGCAAACTCATTTACCTTTACTGATTCTCATGTCACTTGAAATTCAAAAAAAATAATCATTTCGTTTCCTTTTCAATGAAATAAACTGAAACTTTATTTATTGTTATGTTTGTAAGAATTTTGGAAATAACCTTTCTACTAGTTAAGAGTAAGGTTGCGTACTATTAGACTTCCTGGTATCCTATGTATCATTGAGATTCATACTGGGTGTGTTGTTGTTATTTTTGTTGTTCTATGTCTGTAATATTGTTAAATTTCTAATTACAATCTTGTACTACTGCATATATTATTATATTATATTGCCTATAATTTTCAAATTTCTGTGTATTATTATTTTATTGTTTATAAATACTAATGATTAAGAATAGTAGTTAATTTAAATTTATTAATTTTTAATCTTATCAATATCTAAAATTTTAGGTATTTTTATCTTTTCATATCCAAAAAGAGAATTTATAGAGTTTTTATGCATTAACTATATATTTAAACAAATTTTAAAAAAAATATAAGTCAAAAATATGAAAAATCAATTATAAAAATCAATTATAATTAACCTCAGGACTATTAAGTATGCTTACTATTAAAAAATTAACAAATTAACATTATTAATACGTAATTCTTTAATCTACCCTTTTCGCAACGATTTTAAGGTTTAGTCGCCAAAAGTTTACATTTAGCAACGAATTACATATTTCATTGCAAAAAGTTGGAATATTTCGTGACTTTTTATGTTATCGCAGCCAAAAGCTTGATCTTTGGCAATGACAAGAGTAAACCGTTGCAAAATTAACCACTTTTAGCAACAACTCCATGAAATCGTCACCAAAGATTCTACTTTTTTGATGATTTGCTAGAACCTCAATAAAATCATGACTTTTGATGAAATGCTATATAGTTGCCAAACATCTACATTTGCCGATGATTTACAATTTGTCACGAAAAAATCATAGCTAATAGTCTATTATGTTGTAGTAAGTTTTGATTACCTCATACTAAAAAACAAAATAAGACAAAGTTAAAAGATGCAGTTTAGTGGTCAAAACACATATCAAAATTTAGGATGGTTATTCTATTATTGTTATAACACAAAATAAGTCTGAAAAATCTTTTGCAAATAGATGTAAGAAAATTTAGATTTTTTTTTTCATCATATTAGATAAGTTTTGTTTTTTTTGGATAATCCAAAAATAGATATAAGTATAATCTTCTCTTTTTGAAAAAAGATATAAATAGAATCTTTGTAATTGCATAAATGATTATACGATGTTTTGTTTATCATTCTATATATGATTGGAATAAACATCCACTACAAGAAAAATGTCATTTAGCGACGAAACTTACCGATGGAATCCGCCAATAAGTCAGGTTAGCGACAGACTTTACTGACAAACAAAGGCGTAGTAGAAACGGGTGTAGGTAATAATTTCTGATGAAAAACAGAAAGTCCGTCAGTAAATTTACCGAAGGAAAATTAATGCTCTATTGGTAAATATATCGTCAGTTTTTTGTGCAGTTGACTATCTGTAAATTACCGACGGATAGAATCATTCCGTCAGTAGATTTACCATTGGTTTGTTCATTTCCATCAGTGAGTGTACCGATAGTTATTCTACTGTCAAAAAATTTGGCGACAAATTTGGTTATTCCATCGGTGATTACCGACAGTTTGTGTGTTCCGTTGGTAAATAGAAATGATTTTACCGAAAGAACAAATGTTCGTCGATAAATCAACCAGAAATTTAAAAAAAAAATATACAATCAATAAATTTTGTTTGATGATATTATGGTTGATGCATAATTTAAACAGTTATGAATTTAATAGTATATATTTAATTTGTTTAAACAGAAAGTTGATTGATAATATAAAGTTAAAAATATCTTAATTGATAATAAAAACATTAAATTGTACATAATAAGTATTTGTAATTCAATGCAAATGGAATGACTATAAGTACACTATTGATTTGACAATAGCGGATGCTGTGATTGGTGTGATGAGGTACTACCCCTGTCCTTCAACTCATCCACCTCGTTATAGAGCTGAGCTATATACTCCATCAATGTCTGTACTGTGCTTCGAAGCTCTTAGACTTTATTGCTTATGGACCACCTACTAGATGTTATTGTACTGAACGTGGAGGATTGCGAATAACATGTATTCACTAATGAACCTAAGCTGAATATCCTTCCACGAGAGTCTCTACCACCCATTGCATGAAGATAGGTTTGAGTCTCATCAACATCTTCAGATTGTCATTGAATGCTTTCTTGTATTTGGTCCTATCAGAAGGCAATGTTTGTATTAGTAAGTGATAATTATTAAGCATCAATATTAAACCATAAATTTGATATATATTTAATTCTCTACAATAGCTGTTGACGAATGTCACATCGTCATGCTTCTTAGTGTGAGTGTGCAAAAAGAGCTGACGGGGTGTAGGCCTCATTCCTATAGACTTTTCTTGCATAATGTTATAAGTGAACTAAAATTTATAAAAATTTCGGCAGAGTTTCCTCTATTTTAATGATATTTATCCCCTATTGAACAAATAAAACAAGTCAACAACACAGCCATATGTGGCATCAGACATTTATAACATTTTCATTCTCCATAATACACATACTTTCATTCCAAAATTCACATATCAAATTCAACTGAAATACAGCAAAGTAAAGAAATCATAATATAAATGTAAAGTGTAGATACTTACAAGTCTCTTTGTATGCTCCTAGTGGGTAATAGATCCTCCCGTGCGTACGAAAAGACTCTCTCCCCTCGGTTCTCCATGTTTATCTGTAGAATTATGCTCTGAAATAGACATTGCCTCAGGTGTTGAAAACGACTTTATATTTCTTTAGAAATATAAGGCGGACGTATACCGGCCTTGTGTATCGTAGCAACAAATTCCCGATAACGTGCACGTGCTCGTCTCTCCCATACTTTATAAATGATCGTGTCAAATTCAAAATCCCAAAAAAAATCTTTTTGACAAAAAGGAAAACATTCAATAAATATTTATAATGTAATATTATTTATCTAATTAATGTATAAAAATTAATTAAAAAAGAAAATAATAATTTTTATTGTGCCTCAAACTCCTGATAGTAAAATTCTTTTATGGCCTGAGAGATATTCTTCCATACATAACCCTCAAGATCAATCTTCTCCTTAAGTTTGGATGTCATGTTTCTTGAGCAAGGTCCAGATGGAATCAACCTAATATAAAAACAAAAAAAATTTATACCATTTTTAAAATTTAAACCTATACCTTAGTTATAAACATATAGTGTTTCATGTATTTTCACTTACATATTATTGACAATTGTGATGTAAGTTCTTCCATCAGGTCCCTCAGTTATAGGCTGGTGGCCGCCTCCTTCATCCACATTGTTTACCCCTGATATCTCTGTCAGTATAGGGTAGTGAATGATGCAGGGGTGGTGGATGGTGTAGTAGCAAGTACAAAAGGTAATGTCTTATCTGCAAGTGTAGTAACTGGAGAGGGAAGAGTTGATTCAGCTCCAGCTGCTACACTATAAGATGCTTCAATTGTACAATATGTACCTCCGAATCGTGGTCTGAATCTTAATCGCATCAAATCCTATCTTCTTTTTGGTGGCATAATTTAACTTGAAATTAATATTTGATTGAATTTTCTAGAAATATTACAATTTGATTTCAATATTTTATACAATATATTAAAAATGAAATAATTTATTTGTTAAATATAATATTCAATTACAAACACAAATTAATCGCTATCATCACTTAATTGTAAATCAAAATCATCTTCTTTTTCTGAAGAATTGAATCAAACTCAAGGTTTTCTTTAAATCTCTGGCCCTCCTTATTCTTTTAAGATAAAATTTCAACATATTCATTACATGGATCGTTCAAAGGTTCATTATCCTCATATACGACAGATGCATTTATTTCACAAGCATCTTCCTAAAACGCTTCACTTTCAATTCTCTATTCAGCTTTTCCATGTGATTCAAAAACACCTCTAATTTGACTTTACAAATGGCCAACCAATTTGACTTATCTTTTCATAAGCTAGGAAAAGGGACATAATTCACCTAGATCGCTTACGTTGCCAACACGAATGGTTCAAATTGTCAAAATCTTCTTTGCTCGTTGATTTCAACTGGATAATATCGGCTATGTACTTTTGTACCAACATTTAGAGTTGGATCAAACCAGTCACACTTGAATATCACACTTCGCTTTATTGGCAAGGCAGGGTACCAATTTCAAGTTTCTCAATAATTTTACCATAGTAATCCATCAATTCTCCCTATATGTAAACTCCATTACTTATTAAACTCCATTACTTATTATTGCTATGTTATGATCATGATATCTTGTATGATATTTGTGTCCATTAACGAAATACACCAGATATGATTTAACAGTTCCCAAAGGTCCCTTCACAAGATCACATATGAACTTGTTCTCTATTGGATTTTCTAAGGCCTACAGAAAATAAAATATCATATTAAACAATATAATGTCATTTGAACACTTAAATCTTATAATTCAATCATTTCAATATTTATCAGTGAAAACTTACATATTGCTCAAACCATCGAGGAAATTATCTTCCAACTACTTTATTGATATCATCTTGTGTTTTGTTGGGTATGAGCTCACGTTACAATTCCTCGTATAATCTAAAAATATTGTTATGTATTTCAGTTATGAATAATAATAAATTTCAAAACCCAAATAATCAATTTTAACTTACTGTACGAAAGGTTGAACCTATTGACAGTTCAATAAAATGTAACCATTGGTATCCTCAATTTCTTTCTCTGTCAGCATTCTTCTTGTTGAACATCCATATGTTCGTCTAGGGTATGTGAAATGGATAAGTTACCATTAGCATCACTAGTTCCTCCCCCATCATCATTACGAGGAACCTTTCTTTCTCTTGTGTGAATATGCGGCTCAAAATAATGTGAACAAAATGTACTAGCTTCCTTCACTAAATTAGCATTACATATTAAACCTTCAACTTTAGCCTTATTTTTCACATTTTTCTTCAAGTGATGCAAATACTTATATGAGTGAATAAGGTTATATCAATTTAGTTATTAAGACATGCTATGACTTCAATTACAATCATTTTTGTTAAATTACCTCTCAAATGGATATATCAAATGATATTGTACTGGACTGGCTAGTTTAGCCTCGTGTGCTAAATGGGTAGGTAGATGCTCCATACAGTTAAAGAAGCTTAGAGAAAATATCTCTTTTAACTTGCACAAAATTACTAGAATTTCCCTTTCTAGTTTTTCCATTTCAGCCAATTTGATTTTAGATGATGTCAAGCTTTTAAAAAATAAACTAAATTCTGTTATTATTTCCCAAACCTTATTCGATAACAACTCCTAAAATACAATTGGAATTAGCCTTTGCATAAACACATGACAATCATGACTTTTCATCCCAAATAATTTGTACTTCCTTATGTCCATACAATATTTCCTTCTGTTTTTTGTCCAAAGTGTAACATGCTTTTAGATATTTACCAGTGCCAAGATCTTTATGTAACTCATTCCTACTATAAAAGAGTTTCAAATCAGCTCGTGATTTTGCATTGTCTGTTGTCCTCCTTTCAATGTTCATTATGGTATTGAACAAATTGTCAAAAATATTTTTTTCAATATGCATCATATCTAGATTATGACGTATCAAATTAGTTTTCCAATATGGAAAATCCCAAAAGATGCTTTGTTTTCTCTAGCCAAAGTTTCTACTAATGCTTGTATTAATTTCATCAGCTTCAAATTTTGTAACTTTTAGCAAGCCTAATTTCTCAATCTCTTGCAATATCTCTTCACCAACTTTGTGAGGGAGAGGAGGTGTTTTTACCATCCTATTCTTAATGAACTTTTGTTTATTGGATCTAAATGGATGATCAGGAGGAAGAAATTTTCTATGGTTGTCAAATTAACATATTTTGCCCCTGTTTGGAAGATAAAACGCATCAAAATCATTGCCATAATAAAGACAAGCCAATTTCCTTACTATGCTCCATCCAAACAATATGGCATATGCTAAAAAATCACTAATGGTATATATCAAAGTTACTCTCTTAACACAAAATTTTTTTCGATACATATCATATAGCTCAACACCACATTCTCAAAGATATTGCAATTCAGATATCAATGGTTGTAAGCATACATCAATTTTATGCTTCAGATTTATAGGCCTTGGCACAATCACTGTCAAGAACATATATGCCTCTTTCATACACATCTATAAAGGCAAATTATAAGGAGTAATTATGATTGACTATAATGAATATAGCTGACCGGATTGACCAAAAGGTTGGAATCCATCTGTCGGCAATCATAACCTAACATTTCGACTTTCAGTTGGAAACTCGTAATGGGTGTCATTGAAATGTTTCCATACCAGTGCATCTGATGGATGATTCATTATTCCATCTTCCTGTTCGTGTTCATTATGCCATCTCATATGAGATACAACAACATCAGAAGCATATAGTCTTTGAAGTCTCAGAGTTAACAGGAAATAATACATCCTCTTCCAGTGTGCTAGTTTATGTTTCATAGAGCGCTTTCTAGGTTTGAACCTAGATTAGACACAAAATTTGCACTCATATAATTCCATATCATCTCCCCAATTCAACGTATATCCCAATTTGCAATAATCAATCTTTTCAATAGGCAAACCAAGACCCCTAATAAGTTTCTTCATACTGTAAAAAATATCAACCATTGTATGATTAAGAGGTAATGATTCATTATATCATCCAAGAATTTTATCAAAACTACGATCAGAGATATGCCCTTCAAATTTTATGTTCAATATTCGAGCAATTGAACACAATTGAGTCATTGTCTCACAATTTGGCCATAGTTCTTGGTCAACTAAGTGTAATAAGTCAAAAAAAAATTTTAAATATGGGTTTGGTTCTTCTTCACGTTTTTCTATATTTTCCTGAAAGGTATAATTGACTGCATCATAAACCATTTGCATGTAAAGATTTTCATTTGCATCCATATTATTTGTTCTAAATCCAATCCCCTATTCAAACTCATTTAGGTTCACTAACGATTGTGCTTTATTACCATTGAGGTGCTACAAGTCAATGGTTCCCCATGTCGTGTCCACTCAAAATAATTTGGGACAAACCCTTTTCTCAACAAATTCCCATTCACTTCATCAATAGGAAGGAAATGAATGTGTTTGCACTTTTTACATAGAAATCTGATCTTTGAGCTATCCATACATGCAAGTTGAGAACATATATAATGAATAAAAGCTTCAACTCCCTCAACAAACTTGGGATTAATGAAAACATCAAGTGTTAATCAACTATACATCCAAGATTTATCAACATTACTCATTTCTACAAAAATCTTAATTTGAAACAATGATTCCATAGTTAATATCCTTCATGTTCCCCAAAGTTTACAGAACATCTAAACTTTACATAACATCGCCTACGTATTAACCAATCGAATTAATCACCTATAATGGATTTTAAAAATATCGTACGTGGCATTGTTTACACCTATGAAGTAAGAAAACAAGTTCTCGTTGTGACTCCTAGGCTCGTGGAATTTTTCATCGACAAGCTTCACGAAAGCTGCATCACGGGTTTCTAGCATATATACTGTCTTAAGGGTTTATTATGGAAAAAATTGTCTTATCTATGAAACGTATTAATTCCTTGTGTTAATACTAAGTTTGTATTAATCACATCGAAGTTAAAGTATTAATCGATAGAATTAATCACCTACAATTAATTTTAAAACTATGGTATGTGACATCGTTTACACCTGTGAATCAAGAAAACAAGTTCTCGCTATGACTCATAGGCTCATGGAATTTTTCACTGATAAGCCTTATGGAAGCTGCATCATAGGTTTCTAGCCTATATACCATCTTAGGGGTTTATTAATGCCTCATATCATCCATAACATCTCAAACTCATTCCATATAGAGTAAATACTTAGACTATTAAACAAGAACATAAAAACTCATCAATGATTATAAGAATATTCTAAACAATAATATAAAATCAAGACCTTCTCTGCATTCACACAAAATCCAAAGGTATCAAAATCATATTATTAAAGCAATACATATGGTAAACATTAGTTGGACAACTAACTTAGATGGATGAACAACTTCAGACTACAACAAAGAAAGATGAGCGATGCTCTTCAACATAATATAGGGTCTGCGAAAAAGAATATGAAATATTTAATATAATACACTTGTTCTAATATTTGCTAAGAAAATAAGATCAATTGCATTAGTTAATTTTGATGGTGTTTCTCGATCCTTTAATAAAGTTAACTTTTGGTTTTTATAATTCAGGTTCATAATTGAACTAAATCCCTTCATGTTTGGTGTTAATTTAGGTGATGATTGTAATTTTATCCTTTTTAATTCTTCTAATATCAATGTTTATAACATTGCATGGGTTATTGGCAATGGTATGAGGTTCTTCAACCTCTAGCTTTAAAATATACATACTATTATTTTTTGCATATGGATCCAACCTATGTATCTTAATTAGAATAAATTATGAAAAGACTAGGAGTTTTAAATGGCATCCACAGTTAATAAATAACTAACTAAAACAAAATAAAAAATAGCAATTGAAATATTAAATTGTTTTCTTGACTCATGTTAAATATCATGGAGATGTGTCTAAGTTTGTTAATTCCATCATAATTAGTCAGATACAAGTAGAATTAATTCTAGCATATCTTCATTAGGATTTCAAAACGTGAATAAAAATACATCATCACTATTAATACGTACATCCTACAATTTATGAACCTTCTAGTTATACATCATCACTATTTAAACCTTCAAAGAATATTGAAAAGTAAAAAAAAACTTCCAACAATCAACCACAATACATTCAAGAAGAATACGATAAGGAAAACCCAAATCATCAATAATTGACCAAATGAAATATATTTGAACAAATGCCTCTAAGCCTGCAGTAGAATAGATTTATTATTGACATGCCATAGAGCTACTTGCAATACCTTACACCATTAGGATTTCAGAACCTGAATAAAAATACATCATCACTATTAATACGTACATCCTAAAATCTATGAACCTTCTAGCTATACATCATCACAATTTAAACCTTCAAAGAAAGTTGAAACGTACAAAAACAAAAACTTCCAACAATTAACCACAATACATTCAAGAAGAATAAGATAAGAAAAACCAAAATCATACACTGCTTACAATAAACCGAGCCTTCAATTAATAACATCATGAAACAAAGAAAAATTTTAAGAACTTAACAACAAGGTGCTAACAAGAACCACAATAATAACTAGTACTCAAATTCTTAAAAAAACATACAAACTCTTAAATGAAACCTAAAAAGAATTAAGTGTCTAAACAATCTCATATTCATAAAAAATGCATCTTTGAACAAATTCAAGCATATCATAAAAA
>JANQBM010000222.1:16873784-16886224 GCA_025594535.1 Erythroxylum domingense | reverse complement strand
ATTTAATTAATTATTAATTATATTTTAATTAATTAATTATATTCTAATTAATTATAATTTAATTAATTAACCCATTCATCCACAACAATGATACCCATTCCTCTAGATTAGGAGAGGAATGGAGTATTACCCAAAAGTGGATAATCAAAATAATAACCCTATAATCATATCCTCTTACCAAACTCAATCTTTCATTCCATACCCATATCTTTTTTTCCATACCCCCCAAACAAGCACCCCCGTAATACTAATGGGTATGGACGGTATCCTTTATATCTGGTAAATTTAGGAGATAAAAAGAAAATGATTCGGAAACGTGAAGTTTAAAATCGTTAAGCAATAGGGAGGTGTAAAGATTTTGTTTGTAGTTTGTTCATCAAGAATGAATTGGCATTCGTACCCTTTCAAAGACATTCAACTTTTGCTTCATGAAACCAATGTTCCACTCTTCATGCTAAAATTTTGTCTTAGGAACAAATATGGGAAGACTTTATTTAGGAGCATTAATAATGAGCTTATCTATAAGTCGGTTGTTTCGTTAAATTTTAATTAATGTTAACACGTTGTTACAAATCCACTCACCCATGTACTTGAAAACATGAGGTTAAACTTAAATCTTCAACTGCCACATTCCAGTCTTCTAACTAAAAATAGAAAAAAAAAACAGTTTTTCACGTTAGTTGTGTTTAATTCCATGTAAGATAGTTCATTATTTCCTTCTTTACGGAGGCGGCTTCCTTCCTTTTTCTTCTTTTATTTTTTTTCCTTTTCGGTGACTTTCTCTTTTGAAGGTGAGCCATAGGTTGTTTAAAATAACTAAGAAATGACATAATTGTGGTTTGAAATACTACTCCTCCATGAAAAATGTTTATCTGATTGTTTAAAAATTCATTTTCAAATTTAGTATTTTGATTAAAAATATTTAGATTGAGCTTGCATTTTAATTAAGAAAAAAGAAATGAGAATTCATTATATTATTATGTGATAAAAATTTATATATCACAAAATGCAATCTATATAAACTTCTTAAAATTTTAATCAACAATATATTGTTTGGCCTTTCTTATATTATTGTAGATAGTCTTATTCTAATTTTAGTTATCATTAACTTTTTCCTTTAATATATTGGTATGATAAGACTATTAAAATCTTGATACGTGAAGTCGCATTATAACCCCTTTAGTTGGATGAATTGAACTCAAATTTTATTTTCCATATTGTAAACACGATGTTTTTTGATGTGACATCTTATGTTTGAGGCTATACTTTAAAATAATGAATTGAGAGTACAGTAAGAAATTAGAAGTGCATTTCATGCTCATGCACTATAGTATATTCACACACATGTGAATATTTATTTTTGATACATTAAAATAATTGTACATTCTTTCATTGACATTTTTCGGGTATGCTTGATTGATATGTAAATTGTGACTTATTTGCGTTAAAATTTTATTTGGAGACTATTAGTATTATTTCAGAATTTTTGGTGAATTTTAGGAAATTTTCAAAAATTTGGGGTATTTTAGACTGAGTAAAATATTGAAAGAATAGACCAATAACATTGTGACATGTGGCAGCATAAATAAGTGACAAATGTATTGCATACAAGAGGACACGTAGTTACATCTTTAATAAGGAAGATTATTGTAGTTGTGGTGAAGTTCTTCACCACCGAAAACTCCTTCACCAAACTCTTCTTTGTTCATTCGTCACTGAAATAGCTTCAAGCTTGTGAAATTGGTTATTGAATCTTACATCAAAGTAAGAATTTCAGTCCATTTAGAGAGTGTTTGTTACTGTTTGTTCTCGAATTTCTTCATCCATCGAAACCACTCTCATTGCTTGAATTTGTTTTGAAGTAAGTTTTGTTTTAAGTTATATGGGTAGTGTAAATGACATTTTGATGAGATTTTCATGTTTATAAATAGATGCATGCATGAGTGGAATGAGGATTGGGTGAGATCTTCATATAGAGAGGAGTGAGAAGAAGTGAAAGTGTTGTTGAAGGTGGAAGAAAGATACAGAAAATGAAAATGCAAAAAATGGAAATATGCGTTAGTGAGGATCAAATTTTTGATGTTTATATTGAATCTTGGATTTTTTATTTGTTTGAGTTGTGATGAATTGAAATGGAAGAAGAAGAGTTGGTTTAAGTGTCACATGTGTTAATTGAATAAGATAGAAGTGAGAAAATCTGGAAAATCGAAGAAGAAGAAATCTGCGTTTTAGAGAGAGAAGAGAAGAGGAGTTGCACCTGTTGAGTTTTCCAAAACCGAACTATGTTGATTCTTTTAGCCACAACTTTCTCATCCGATCTCTAAATGACTTGAAACTTGAACCAATAGATTCCTAAGACATTTTTCTTTCTTTCCATAAAAATTTAGAGCCATATGAATTGATTTGAAAAAGATTGATTGGATGGAAGTGAGGAAATGTGCTGGAATGTTATGAACTGGAGAATTTTCATTGAATATACTTCGGTATTTTGATTATATCTTGATCTATAGATTTCCAAATGAGTTGATTCTTATTTCAGATTAACCTTGAGTAATATTTATTCAACTTTATTTAAGAAGTAGAATTTTAATTATGTCTCTAAAACTTTCAAAATTTTGCATGAAATTGAGTCTTGGCTTAAGTTGTAGTACTACCAATGACAGAAATCATATCCTATTGTTATAGAATAAACTGTGTTGATACTTTCTGAATTAGACTAAGGTATCTTAATCAAAGTTGTATCTTATTCTCTTAGCTTTAAATTGGTATAAAGTCTATACTTTTTGAATATTGGAATTGAGAGATATGGGTTGTACAACTTGACTGTATGATCATGCTCCAGCCAAAATTTCAAATGTATATAGTCTGTGGTATTTTGAGCATAACTCATAGAATAATAAACCAAATTGTATGATCTTGGTATCATTAGAAACTTAAGACACAGAGGAACAATTTTCTAGAAGAAAGTATTACGGTGCTTTCAGTAAAATCTGGAATAGTGATTTAGTGTGTGAATTTTGGCACAATTGGATTACATTTGATATGTACATCAATTTGTTACAGAAATATACTCGAGAATTTGTCATTGCACATGCATGATACACGATACCTTTCAATATATATATGTTTACCTAGTTACATAAGAAGTACAGTAATGTGAAATTGTTTTAATGTATATAGGAGAGCAAGTAGCGCGACCACTTCCGGATATCTTCAGAACGTCAAGGCAATAGGCTTAAGTGTAGCATCCCGTCTCTCAAATGATTGAGATATTTAAAGAATTAGACTAATGAGTTATATGAGTATCAGCATGTAAAGCAAATTTGGTACAATTGTGACATGATTATTGTAATTATATTCGAAGGCATGATATGAGCCTACACACATGAATTGAGAATTAGACAATGACACTCAATTGACATATTCTGGGGTACGAAAAATGTTAAGTGATTATGATGTGAATTGTGTTTTGATATGTCTTGAATTTTGGTATAATTGGATTTTAATTAGAAAATTTGGAATTAAATGTTATGGATTGGAAAATTGATGGATTAAATGTACATTTGGACTAGGACAAATGCCAAGTGATAAGATAAATTGATACATGAAAATTTAGATGATTTAGCCTATAATTGAGTGACATTTGGAATTGATTAATAGGACAAATATACTAGTAAGTTAATGAAAAATGGCATTTATTAATAGACAAATGACTGCTGTACTCAAATGACATGTGACCTAGTTTTAATGGTAACATATGGCAACATATGTACTTGAAACATGGTGAACATGCCTTTAGACATTTGGCCATCTAATTAGGTGACACCTAACTTAGGTGTAACCTTCAGCAGGAGCATTTTCAACTAAGCTTATTCTTATTCTTTCTTCTCTCACGCACATCATCAAAATACTCTCTTCTTTCACCCCTTGTGTTTGTTTCGGTTCTATCCACTTGCTGCACAAATAACTCATGTTTTACCCTCACAAAGTTAAGTAAAGAATCAGGAAAATAGTTGCCTTATTGGTCTAGTTGAAATCCATCTAAGTTTCACCTTGAATTTATGATGAATTCTGCTTGCTTGGAGAGATAAATTAGTTTGATCTATTGAGCTTGAATTGGAGTTAAATATATAAGTAAATGATTAGTGTTTATGGCATGTCACGATAGAGAATTGATAATGATGAATTCAAGATGAAAATGAGGAAGTGAACTGGAATATTTTCATTGAACATGCTTCAGCATTTTAAGTATTTCTTGATCTGTAGATTTTTAAATGAGTTAATTATTAATTCAAATTAAATTAGAGACATATGGCTACAACTTTCTTGAAGAAGTAGAATTTTAATTTTGTCTCTAAGACTTCAAAATTTGGCATGAAATTGAGTCTTAGCCTAAGCTGTAGTACTACCAGTGACAGAAATCATGTCCTGTTGTTATTGAATATAATGTATTGATGTTTGTTGAATTAGACTAAGGTGTCTTCATCAAAGTTGTAGCTTATTCTCTTATCTTTAAATTGGTATAAATTTAGTAAATTTTTATATTGTAATTGAGAGATATGGGTTGTACAACTTGACTACATGATCATGCTCTAGCCAAAATTCCAAATGTATACAATCTGTGGTATTTTGAGCATAACTCATAGAATAATAAACCAAATTGTATGATCTTAGTGTCATTAGAAATTTAAGACAATTTAGAACACGTTTTTAGAAGGAAGTGTTTCCAAATTACTCCACTTACCTAGTCTGAATAATCATGAAATGTTGAATCGAAAGTGTGTTGTCAGAAAAATCTGAAATGATCAATAAGATTATGATATTAGATTCCAATTGTTTTATTGAGGTGCAACCCTAAGTACATATTAAGTTATGTGAGATTTGAAATATGAATGATCATGTGATGTGAAATATGAAAAAAAAAAACCCAGATTGTCATAGAACATGCATTGTACATATTTCTTATACATAGATGTGCATAATTGAATATTGATACAATTGAGCAAAATTATTATATATGTAAATGTGTTTTGCATGACATAGAGGAGCATTTAGAGCGCCATCATCCAGACATTGCCAGGACTTCAAGGCAATAGCTTTCTAGAGCGATTAGTGAGTAACCTAAGATGGTCTCTGTAGAATTTTATAAAGGACTAACCTTTATGCAGAAGCGATATGATCGATTTGTTATTTGTTAGTCTTCGTTTCTCGGTTGGCTACTAGAGTCACCATTAATTCACGCCCCAAACTCTAAGTCTATGATGATTTGTTTCATGGGAGAGGGAATGGTGGAGAAAACCTTTTCTTATGTTTTCTCTCTTTTTTGATTACAAAAAAAAAATCACTTGTCACCTTTTAATCGTTCTCTTATAAAGGAAATAAGTAATTGTGTGACCATTATTTATTAAACTGCCAACAACTCCCACTCAGCCACACAAGCCACAAGTTTTAAAATTTCACGTGTCATACTGACAATGGGACGTGCGACCATTAAAGAGCCAATAGTGTTATATTAAGTTACCATCTAATTAACAAAACACTTTCACATATTCATGATACCCCAAATCATCCAAAAAAAAACATCACCGAATGCATACATTGTCCCTTTATGCTCATAGATATATCATATGATTATACACCAAGTATAATCGCCCAGGCTGATATGGTGATGAAGGAAAAGATTCTTCCTTAGACACTCATAATAATCCATCTTAGCTTAACTACTTTCCTAATGTGCACTGCTGGACTGTATACATCTTAGCCCTTGAAAAAATACGCTAAAGTAGCAACACCAAACCTTGACTTCATATCATAGTCCTAAGTCAAAGGGTTTCATTCAATTAGACATTAAAGTCTATGGGATCACACAGTGACAGAGAAAGGGATTTAACAGTCACTCCACAAGAAGGTCATTATATAGCACACATAATATGAAATGTGTGTCATAGCATAGCTCCCACTAAGCTAAGAACGTCACTCTTCTATGCCACGCAAATCATGAATTTAGCTTTACTTAAAAAAATAATCCGAGCCACTAGATTAACATACCTAATGCTAATCTTGACACTCGAGATTTGGCTTTAAGGCTTCAATGTGAAATCTGAATGTTTCACATCCGACTCATTAGAGTCTCATCTTAGACTTACTAAGGCGACTATTCAAATAAAAAATTTATCATGCATACTACATAAGTATGAAGATAACACAATATTACATACACTCAATATTAATATTGTGAAGTCTCATCCTACACGTTACTCAAGCGTTAGGGTGATTACATGTGTGACAAGGTCAATCAGAAGCTTGGTGACATTACAATGTGCCTTATCATGTAATTGTGCACCAATGAACATTGGAGAAAAACTTTTATTAAACAAATGCTCATATTAAAACACGTCCAATATACAACAAGATACAATTCAATAAAAAAATTAAACCATACGCAAACCTAAACTCATCACATGAGCCTTGAATGAATCTCGAGGAATAGGTTTAGTTAAGGGATCAGCTACCATCTTGTTAGTAGGTACATACTTTATGGCAACCTCTTTATTTTTTATGGCGTCTCTTACAAAATGATAACGTCTTTTGATGTGCTTAGATTTTCTATGAAACTTTGGATCTTTAGCAAACTGTATCGCAGCAGTGTTGTCACATAACATTTCAATAGGATCATTAACTCGAGGAGTAAGATTAAGATCCTAAAGAAAACTTCTCAACCATATTGCCTCCTAAGCGGCAAGACAACAATCAACGTATTCTGATTCCATGGTTGATAATACTATGCAGTCTTGCTTCTTGCTGCACCAAGATAAGGCTCTGCCTCCCAAGGTGAAGACATATCCTGAGGTTAACCTAGACTCATCCGAGTCACCACCCTAATCGACATCCAAATATCCCTTTAACCTTAAATCCCCACCTTGATAGCAAAGGACTAGGTCTGAAGTACCACGAAGGTAACAAAAAATCTTTTTAATTGCTTACTAATGAGCAGGTCCTGGGTTACTTTGGTAACGACTTACTAAACTAACTAAAAAGCAAATGTCAGGTAGTGTACACAACATAGCATACATTAAGCTTCCTACGACACTAGCATAGGGAAAATTGTTGATTGTTTCTTTTTTCTTATCTGTTTTAGGGCATTGATCAAGACTCAAGGTAAGACCCTTTTCAACTGGAGTATCAATGGGTTTGGAATAATGGATTCGAAAGCGTTCCAAGATTTTATCAATATACGCTTCTTGACACCAAGAAGCTTCTTGGGACGATTTCTAGTTATTTTCACACCTAGGACATGCCTAGCTTCACCCATGTCCTTCATATCAACGATAAAGGACAACCATTCTTTAGTGGTTTTGAGCATCTTCATGTTATTGCTGGCTAGTAATATATCATTAAAATACAAAGTGAGAAACAGAATTCTACTTGTTGTTCTCTTGACATACACGTAATGGTCTTCTGAAACCATGACTAATCCAAAAGAAGTACTGGCTTCATGGAATCTAAAATAACACGATTTGGAAGACTATTTGAGACCATATATGGATCTTTTAAAACGACACACTTTGTCTTCTTGACCTTTTGATACGAAACGAATAGGTTGATTCATATAAATCTCTTCCTCAAGATTACCATTGAGGAAAGCAATCTTTACATCCATTTGAAACAACTCTAGGTCCAAATGGGTAACCAGAGCCAGAAGTAAGCCAATAGAGGCAAATATGACCACAGGAGAAAATGTCTCTTCATAGTCTATACCCTCTATTTGAGTATGGCCTTTCGCTACCAAACAGACCTTGAACTTGTCGATCGTGCCATCCGTCCGACGTTTTATCTTGAAAACCTACTTATTTCCAGTTGACTTTTATTGGGGCAGAAGATCAATTAGTTCCCAAACCTAATTTCTTGCCATCGAGTCCATTTCATCCCTCATGGAATCCATCCACTTTGTATGGTTGGGTGAATTAACAGCCTCTTGAAAAGAGGTTGGTTCTTCTATTTCCAAAGGAGTACAAAGGAATATTTCCTCTTCAATTTAAAAATATCGTCGAGGAATTCTTCCACGCTTACTTCTTCGAAGTTTAGGACCTACATTTGCCTGCCCTAATTCCGAATCTCTCCCTCTATCTCTTGGAGAAGTGGGGTCCTGATCATGTTGAGAACCACTCCCACTATCCCCTTGAGATGTGGGATTGTGAACATGTAGACTATCCACAGGTTCTGGGTTTATAGATTGAAGACGAAGCTCATTCTTATTTTGGTTCTCTGGGGCAGAAAAAATCTCGGTGACTTGGACTTGGTGAGTAACTAAATTCTCCCCCTCACCGAGATTATCATGCTGTAACTCATACAACTCTAGGTCCTTTTTGATTTCACCTATGCTTGGGAACTCATCCTCAAGAAACTCCACATTATGGGAATCAATTTCCGTCATACCACCATTTGGGTGCTCACCAACCAAGTTTCTCATGTTTATGAGTCAGGTTATGTACATCACTAGCCGAACCCCATAGGCGCAAATGATCCAAAGAGGATTTTCTACTATTCCATAACTCATATAGAGTGGCAGGTAGACTTTTACTTAGCACACGGTTAAAAATATAAGTTGCTGTGAGCAACGCATCTCTCCAAAAACTAATTGGAAGACTAGTGTGTGTCATCATTGACCTGACCATGTCAAGCAATGTTCGATTCCTACGCTCCGCAACACTGTTTTGTTGTGGAGTTCGAGGAATCGTTAGTTGTCTTATTATACCCTTTTTCTCACAAAATTATTTAAACATACTAGGTAGATATTCTCGACCATGATCAGTTCGAAGAGCTTTAACTTTTCTTTCCAATTGTGTCTTAACTTCAGTCACAAAATGTTTGAACACATCAAGCGCTTCATAACAATGAGCTGAAAGGTACATATACCCATAGTGTGAATAGTCATTTATTAAAGTGAGAAAATAGATATCGCTATGACGTGCCTTAACATTCATGGGTCCACAAATATCAGAGTGAATAAGCTCTAGAGGTTTAGAAACACTTAAAACCTTACCAAAAGGTTTCACAGTTGCCTTACCAGCTAAATATGACTCACATCTAGGTAACTTAACCCTAGTGGGTCGGTCTAAAAGACCTTCTTTAGCTAGCATACTCATCAATCTTGGCTAATGTGACCAAGTCTAGCATGCCATTTAACAGATTCAGAATTAGGATCAAAATATGAAACATACACAGAAGATGAATTATCATAACATGCATCTAAATCAAGAATTAGAAAATCATTTTCAATGTAGCATGACCAAAAATATTGCCATTATACATAATATCCAATCCATAATGACTAGAACTAAAAACAAATCCTAATTTCATTAAAGTTACAAGAGACACAAGTCAACATCGCACCCCAGGTGCATAGAGAGCATAATGGAGAAGCAAAGTATTTCCTCCACGTAACTTGAGCTTATATGTCCCTATTCCTAGGACATCTTCTTCACTTCCACTTCCTATCACGACAGTTTGTGAACCCACTGGATACTGATGAAAGTCCACATAGCCAACTCGATCCCGAACTATGTGCTTGCTTGCTTCCGTTTCTACAATCCAA
This sequence comes from Erythroxylum domingense, assembly GCA_025594535.1. NCBI lineage: Eukaryota > Viridiplantae > Streptophyta > Magnoliopsida > Malpighiales > Erythroxylaceae > Erythroxylum > Erythroxylum domingense. The sequence goes on along the minus strand of JANQBM010000222.1, from coordinate 16,876,629 downwards.
TTAGGAAGAGAATTAGCAACTAATGCATGAGAACAAACATATAACTCAAGAGTAATGGATAAGAAAGGTACCTTCTTAGGTTCAGGACCATCTCGAGCAAAATGTCCTTTCTTTCCATAATTATAGCACTTCACACGTGCCATGTTTTTCTCTCCTTTGCCCTTAGCCTTTTGCTTCTTGGTAATATGACCTTTTGGTCCATTCTTTTGAGGAGGCCGCGAACCTTTTCTCTTACCTTGATTGACATTATTGCCTTTTGGTCTATTCCCTTTAGCAACAAAAGCCACATTAGAAGAGTTAGATGCTTTTAAGCGATTGTCTTCCATTTCGAGGTGCCTAGTTATCTCTGAAAGAGTTTTGACATTCTCATTGTGTGTCAAAACAAGGTTCACATTCTTCCAGTGCTCAGTATGATCTGGAAGAGCCCGAATCACATTCAGGACTTGGTCCTCTTCAGAGATAGGCCACCCAGCTGCCTTAAGATCACGAACCATAGCACTCATGGTTCGCAAATGTTTAGCCATAGTATAAGTCGTATTGATCTCATAGTTCATCCATTTGAGGTGTAAGGCACGAAGCCTTGTTGCAGATGTTTGACCAAACGTGATCTTAAGCTTGTGCCATATGTCCTTAGTAGTGGGACAATCCTCAAATTCTCCAATTAGATCGTCATGCATGAAATACAACATAGTATAATATGCCTTACGATCCTTTTTGAACCAATCTCTATAAGCCTTTAAGGATGCTTGATATTGCTCACTAGCAGTATCAATATCTTTTCCATCTTTGTCTAATGAAGAAGGTGCAGTCATTATTGTGGTCAAATGTTCGAGCAATTCTCGTTCATTTAGAAGATATTGAATCTTCCTTTGCCACATATCATAATTGGACCTATCCAATTTTTCATTAGTAGACAAATCACCGATTATGGTTTTAGTTGCCATATCAACAAGTATATATAAAAATGACGTGAGGCACATTTCCATTAATTAAATTATCAAAAAATCCATAATTCATGTAGTATGATCAAAAATTTTGCTAAGCTCATAATCATATCATACAAAAAATGAACTCAGGATTTCTATAATTTAATTAAACTATTTTAATTTGACATGTCACAAAGATGCCAAAAATAAATAAATAAATAATATGTAAAGCTAATTTACAACTAAAACTTAATACATGTAAAACAAAAGTTACTTACAAAATTATATAAAACTCATTTATATAATATTATTTTAAATATAATACAAAATTACCCATAAAACATATTTATGGAATATTTAGAATTATATTATATGAAAACTCATTCGTGAATTTATAATAATTTAACTCATGCAAATTATATGGCAAAAAAATATTCACATAGTAAAACTTATTTGCATAATTAAACAAATTAATCTAAAATTTTCATGAAATAATAAATAAGGAAAGACGAAATTGCTGGTTACATACATAATATTATATAAAACGAATTCATATAATATTAGTAATTTATTTCATGATAAGCCATATAATTAATACTAGACAAAACAAAAAAATGTTAAAAAACAATAATACTATGTTATTGGCGCTTTATGGAAATTATGGATTTTTTTATTAGTACTTCCAAAAGTTGGTGATGTTTATTGCATAATATATAAAAAATGCCCATCTACCCATCACATGACTTATCCTTCTTTCTCCCACGTTTAATTGAAATGATCCATTCCTTTTTTAAAAAAACAGAAAACTCTCTTCCAGAAAACTCATGCTCTTAACACAGTCTCTCTCTCGTCATTTACATGGCTTATGTATTTATCTCCTCTCTCTGAAAAACAATCACTACCTAAGACTGTCTTTGTTGTTTTCGGTATCCAAAAATTTGCTTGTCCCTCTCACCAAAAAATGAAAAAACCCAAATGATACTAACTGCCACCACTGCTGCTTAAAAGAAAAAACAAAAAACTAAACTACTACTACCAAGGTTTAGATTGGCGGCGAAGGTGGGTAGAAGAAAAAAACAACAAAGTTGGGCTTCGTTGGCGGCGTGTGACATACAAGCGCCACTGCTCCGAGGCGGTTCTGATGGGTAAGTTTTGAAACTTCCTTTCCTTTTTCTTTTACCCATATTTGTCTATTTGGGGTTGAATTTTGGGTGATTGTTGTTGTATTCACCACTTAGGCAAAAATGGCGAGGGCCTTTTGCAGGTTTATAAACCAGATTAAATTGTTTGGAAGTAGTCAATCATCGAGAGAACAAAAACAACCAGAGAAGGAAAAAAAATTGCAAACATAACATATATGCAGCAAGAGAAAAACTTTTAATAAAACATATTAGTTTCACATACTAATCATGCTTATAAAAACAAGACTAGAAACACACAATTCAACTCTGATACCAATGTAGAATTTTATAAAGGACTAACCTTTGTACGGAAGCGATATGATCGATTTGTTGTTTGCTAGTCTTCGTTCTCGGTTGGCTACTAGAGTCACTGTTAATTCACGCCCCAAACTCTAAGTCTATGATGGTTTGCTTCACGTGAGAGAGAATGGTGGAGAAAACCTTTTCTTATGTTTTCTCTGTTTTTTGATACAAAAAAAATCAATCACTTATCACCTTTTAATCGTTCTCTTATAAAGGAAATAAGTAACTGTGTGGCCGTTATTTCTTAAACTACCAATAGTCTCACTTTAATTTCATCTGATAATTACTGAATTGAATTTGATATATGATGAATATGTACTGATTGTGTAATGAATTCCAGACAATACTTGTCTGAGATATTTGATGCATGTGAATATTATTGGAAGTGCTACTTGTATGTGAATGAGACTGCCTAAATGATTCTCAACTAAAAGT
>JANQBM010000222.1:16859765-16873684 GCA_025594535.1 Erythroxylum domingense | reverse complement strand
TCTGGGCAGAAACTTTGAGTAACTTTTTGACCCTCATAGAGTTTGAAATTGTTCTTGGAGTCTTCATGGAAGATGTGTATTTTCTTTATATCTTTCTGATGATATGAAGTATGAGATTTTTGGCCCATAGGGTGGAAAGTTATAGTGTTTAGAATTTCTGTTGCTCTTAAGATGTTTTTCATCATTTTTGATTAGGCAGTCTCTTTGCAGTGGTTTTTAATGCTCTTAGAGACCAAATTGGTTTTTGAATCCTTCATGAAAGTTGTAGAGTTTCCTTTTAGCTTTTCATTGATACCAAATTTGAAAATTTTAGAGTTCTGAGAAAGAAGTTGTAGATGTTTGATTTTGAAAATGTCTTATGGAGGGTTTGGACCGTGACTCTTCGCGAGCGCGAGGATGCGTGCGCCTTGTGGGACACGCGTCCAGATGTCACGTAGGACGTCGGGCCTATGACTCGCTAGGGAGGGGTTTCAGCATACATTAATGAAATTAGATTTACCATATTAATTTGATCATCATATGTAGGTTTTATATATTCATTTATTATAAAATCTCAATTTCTATCAATATATTAAAAATTGTAATTTTAATTAGTTGAATTGATCACTTTAATCGTAATTTTTTCTTTCATGTACTATAATCTTATCGTCATCTATTAATCAATTTAGTTTCATTTTTTCATTTGATCCATATATGTAAATTTCATATATTCGTTTATTATAAAATCTCAATTTTTATTAAGCAATTGAAATTTATAACTTTAATTAATTGAATTGATCACTTTAATTATAATCTTTTTCTTTCATTTCATATAAACCTATCTTCCTTTATTAATGAATTTAGTTTCATCTTAATCATATGATCAATATATGTACATTTTATATATTTTTATCATAAATCTTAATGTTTATTAATTAAATGAGATCACTTTAATTATAATCTTTTTCTTTCATTTCCTATAACCATATTCTCCTTCATTAATGAATTTAGATTCATCTTATTGATCAATATATGTACCTTTTATGTATTCATTGATTATAAAATTTCAATTTTTATTAATCAATTAAAATTCGTAATTTCAATTAATTGAATTGATCACTTTAATTATAGTATTTTTCTTTCATTTTCGATAATCATATCCTCCTTCATAAATGAATTTTATTTCACATTTTTCATTTGATCAATATATGTACGTTTCATATGTACATTCATTATAAAATCTCAATTTATTGAAATTCGTAACTTCAATTAATAGAATTGATCACTTTAAGTATAATCTTTTTTCTTTCATTTCCTATAACGCTTTCATTAATAAATTTGGTTTTATCTTATTCATTTTATCAATATATGTACCTTTTATATATTCATTCATTATGAAATCTTTATTTTTATTAATCAATTGAAATTTGTGACTTCTATTAATTGAATTGACAACTTTAATTGTAGTTTTTTGCAATTTCTATAATCTTAGCCTCCTTTATTAATGAATTTAGTTTCATCTGAATTATTTGATCAATATGTACGTTTTATATGCTCTTTTATTGTAAAATTTCAATTTTTATTAATTAATTGAAATTCGTTACTTCAATTACTTGAACTGATCACTTTAATTATACCTTTTTTCTTTCATTTCATGTTGTCCTATTGTTCTTCATTAATGAATTTAGTTTCATCTTTTCCATTTGATCAATATCTATACATTTTGTATATTTATTATAAAATCACAATTTTTATTAATCAATTGAAATTCATAGCTTCAATTAATTGAATTGATTACTTTAATTATAATCTTTTTCTTTCTTTTCCTATAATCATATCCTCCTTCATTAATGAATTTAGTTTCATCTTAATCATTTGAACAACAAGTGTACGTTTACTTTATTCATTCATTATCAAATCTAAATTTGCACTAATCGATTGAAATTCATAACTTCAATTAATCAAATTGATCACTTTAATTATAATCTTTTTCTTTCATTTCTATAATGATATTTGCCTTCATTAATTAATTTGGTTTCTTCTTATTCATTTTGTCATTATATGTACCTTTTATATATTCATTCATTATGAAATCTTAATTTTTATTAATTAATTGAAATTCGTAAATTCAATTAATTGAATTAATCACTTTAATTATATTTTTTCATTTTCTATAATCTTATCCTCTTTCATTAATGAATTTGGTTTTATCTTAATTATTTGATCAATATATATACGTTTTATATATTCATTTATTGTAAAATGTCAATTTTCATTAATCAATTGAAATTTGTAACTTCAATTAATTGAATTGATCAATTTAATTACAATTTTTTCTCTCATTTCATGTTATCCTATCCTGCTTCATTAATGAATTTAGTTCCATCTTTTCCATTTGATCAATATGTGTATATTTTATGTATTTATTTATTATAAAATCTTAATTTTTATTAATCAATTGAAATTCATAACTTCAATTAAATGAATTGATTACTTTAATTATAATCTTTTTCTTTTATTTCCTATAATCGTATCTTCCTTCATTAATGAATTTAATTTCATCTTAATCATTTGAACAATATATTTACGCTTAATATATTCATTCATTATAAAATCTCAAATTTCATTAATTGATTAAAATTTGTAACTTTAATTAATCGAATTGATCACTTTAATTATAATTTTTTTCTTGCATTTTCTATAATCATATCCCCCTTCATTAATGAATTTGGTTTCCTCTTATTCATTTTATCGATATATGTACCTTTTATATATTGATGAAATCTTAATTTTTATTAGTCAATTGAAATTCATAATTTCAATTAATTGAATTGATCACTTTAATTATAATATTTTTTCATTTTCTATAATCGTATCCTTCTTCATTAATGAATTTAGTTTCATCTTATTAATTTGATCAATATATGTACATTTTATATATTCATTTATACAAAATCTCAATTTTTATTATTCAATTAAAATTTGTAACTTGTATTAATTGAATAGATCACTTTAATTATAATTTTATTTTATTTTTATAATCTTATCCTCCTTCGTTAATAACTTTAATTTAATAAAATTTAATTAAAAAATTTAATTAAAAAAGTACTATTAAAATTTTGAAAAAAATAAGAGAGGTTCTTCCCTCTATACAACTAAGCTCTAGATATTAAGTTAGACCACTGCAATAGAAGGGACTTTTAGTGACCAAAAAATTCGTCACTAAAAGTCCTAAAATCGTTGCTAATAGTCATTATAGGCGACTATTTTTCCTATTTGCTGCTAATTATGTTTTACAATGCTTTATTTTCATAGTGAAAAAATATATATGAAGTTTTGGTAAATCGTCGTCAATAACTTTTGGCTACACGTTTTTTTCGTGGCTAAATATTATTAGCTACATTTTCAAAAACGTAGCCAAAAGTTTTAAGCTACGTTTTGGAAAAAGTAGCCAAATGTTTTTGGCTACGTTTTTGTAAAATGTAATCAAGATTTTAATATAAATTATAATTAAATGTTATATCATGTTAATTATCATTATTTGTGACATTTTTAATCCGTATTAATGTATACGATATTTAGATTTTTTATTGTTAGTTTATTATACAAAAATAATTGATAATTTGAAGCATTATATATATAAAAAATATCATTAAATTATACCAACAAAAAGAATATTCTTCATAGACAACATTTTAATTACAACTTTAACAATTCTTATAAACAAAATAATAAATAAAAATACCAATTCATAAATTATAAATGTTGAGATTACAAAAAATTACAACGTAATTGGAACAACTTGCTAGGTTTGTCCATCTGGATAAGACCAACTTCATGCCTCAGTTATCACATATGAAAGAACATAACTCAATTTATAATCTCATAGAACATAACTCAATTTACAATCTCATCGTGTTGCCTGCAAATATTATAGTATTTTGTGAACAAAAGTGGATAAGTTATAACAAAAAATAAAGAATATAACCCTTTTTGAATTAAGAACTCAATTTATAATCTCGTTGCTAACTTGAAACTTATTACACCCACTAGAAAAACAAAATTTAAAGATATATGGACTGTACAAAAGGAGATAAGAGTTAACATGACTATTGGCATTCAATGCACAGAAAATATTGATTTCACACAACTTTCTTTAGTGAAGGATTCTGAGAATTAAGTTATCTTCTTAAAGGAGATGTCTGCATTAAGAAATTAACACAATTTTAAAAGTTTATTTGAAAAGACAAGCAGCAACAGTAGCTAATCATATATATACCAGTAACTCATAATTCTTCTTTCTTACTTTCTCAGTATGTCATTTATCAAACTAATAGCTGATAGTTGAGCAATAGTGTGCATTTTTTTAAGTATTTGACATGTGTTTCTTGCATAATAGGTTATTATTATTGTGTTTTAGGATTTATTTTATATGTTTTTGTTTAGTTTGATCTTCATGGTTATTCTTTTATGTTTGATGTTGATTTAGGATAAGAATTGATTATTTTGATGTAGGAATTGAGGGTGGCCAACTTTGCGATTAATCTAGAGACCAAAAGAGGAGAAAAGAAGTGGAAGATTTATAACACAAGAACTCACGATCATGGGATTCATGCCAATTCCCACGATCGTAGGATGCTTAGCTCGGAGATACACGCAAGTTTGATTTATTTTTAGGCTTTTGCGACCATATAAGGTCACAAACCCCTAGGACTAAAGGGAGGATATGTGGAGACTTGCCTCCTTGACTAAAAACACAGGTTTAGAGTCTTGAGATAGGTAGAGAATTAAGGTTTTTCATTCACAATTGGGCAAAGGGCATACCAATGCTTAATTTTCTAGATTCAGACAAAGAAGAAGAGGAGTTTGATTCATTTAGTTTTTGTTCCTTTTTTTTTACTCTTTTAGCGTTTGCATGATGGATTATTTGATTGTTGGGGATGTTAGTGACATCATGAGTGGCTAATTTTTTTTGTAGATATTACTTTTAAACTTCTTGTTGAACTCCTATTTTATTGATTTGAATGAATGATGTTTTTGACGAATGATGTACTTATAACTTGCAATATATTAAGAGATTGAGTTAGGTAATTTGTGTAGGGTTGTACAATGAGAATTGACACTCTATAAACCTACATTCATCAAGTTAATTGATTGGTTATAGAGAGATCTTGCCTAATTAGTTGATCACCTATAAGATAACTTAGTAACTAGTTGAATTAGTAGATTGATTTTGTAGATTGAGAGATCGTTTAATAATCTCCATTTAATTTGGCTAGGGACAATTAATTACACCTTGAGAGAGGGTAGTTAATACATTAGGACATCTTAGGTGAGACACAATTCAATTAACAAAATAGGAGGGAGATAAGATAGGGAAAAATGATCTCTGATTCTTAAAATTTTGAATTCCAAGTTTCTGCATTTTTACGTTATCATTTGTGCATTGTTAGTTGTTTAATTTAATTTAATTTTTTAGTTTATTTCCATAAAAAAATTAGTTCTTAAACAAAGATCAATCTGAATTAAGCGGTGCCTAAGCCCAATCGTTATGGGATCGATTATTGTTTCAAGCATAAAACTAGTTATTGTTTCGCAATCAACAAGTTTTTGGTGCCATTGTTGAGGATTGATTGCTTAACATCTTGTTTAGATTACTTTGATTTAATAATTTTTGATACTTTTCCTTGTGTATTTGCAGGTGCATGAACATAAGGAGCACGCAAAAATCAACTGAATTTAATTACGAAGAGTTGTTCGATATCACTAAGACACAAACAAGAGTTAAGAAGAGTGAAACGCCAAGACATTATAATAAGAAATGTGGCAAAAGAAGGAGGAGCTAAGAGGACATTGATGGACTTTATGAGACCAAGTTTCACTCCTCAAGGAGTTTCGAGGCCAGCGATTTAAGCTAATAATTTCGAGATCAAGCCGACACTCCTAAACATACTTCAGAGCACTGTACAATTTTATGAGCTATCTAATAAAGATCCCAATGCCTATATTGCAAATTATTTAGAGATCTGTGACACCTTCCAGTTTAATGGGATGTCTGATGGTACAGTAAAGTTACGGTTGTTTTCTTTCACTTTGAGAGATTGGGCGAATGCTTGGTATAACTCGCTCAGTTCAGGGTAGATCATTACTTGGGAACAACTAGCCTAAGTATTCCTTACTAAATACTTCCCGTTGACCAAGACAACAAGGATCATAAAGGAAATCACAAAATTTCAACAGAGTGAAGGGGAGTTTTTATATGAAGCTTAAGAGACGTTTAAAGAATTACAAAGAAGTTGTCCCTATCACAACCTTCCGAGGGAGTTCCTATTGCAGACATTCTATAATGGTGTAAATCAAAACACAAGAGGAACTATAGATGCAGCTACTGGAGGTTCTTTGATGAGAAAGACTATTAATGCAGCTTATGACCTTTTGGAAGATTTGATGAGCAATAGTTACATGTGGTCAAATGAGAGGAGTAGACAGGGGCAAAAGGAGCAAAAAGGTATGATCCTGATTGACTCCATTATAACTTTACAAGCATAAATCACAACCCTTACTAACTAGTTGGGTAACATGTAAGGAGCAGCTTCATCTACGGTCAAAGCTATATAATTATAATGTGAGTTATGTTGGAAAAACAACCATGGCTTAACTAAGTGTTTCTTATCGGGAGCCAGTGGTATAGAATAGGTAAATTACTTGGGCCAACCACAAAGAGGTAATAATCCCTACTCTAATACTTACAATCTAGGGTGGAAAAATCACCCAAATTTCTCTTGGAGTGCTAACAATACAGGTGACTAAGTAAGACTGCAAGGACCTCCTGGATTTCAGTAAGACTGACTTAGATTTATGGAGAGCAAAATGAACAAGCTAATGGATATTTTGGAGTCCAAACTGGCAATCAAGAAAAGAACTAAAAAAGGATGTTTTTAAGCCAGGAGGAAAGTTAAAAGAGGATGGAGGCAAAGTTTGATTAGATTGTGAAGAACCATACCTTATCAATCCACAATTTGGAGGTTTAGATAGGTCAACTTGCTAATGATTTGTTTTCTAAAAGTGCAGGCAGCCTACTGAACAATACTGAGGCCAACATAAGGAAAAAAATGAATCTATTACACTTTGAAGTGGCAAGCAAGTGGAGGAAACAAATGCGCCAAAGGATAGCCAAGAAAAAAGGAAAAGAAAGGAGATAGAAGAAAAGAAAGAAGAAGAAAGGCCATATGTACCACCACCACCCTACAAGCCTAAACTTTCGTATCCACAAAAGGTGTGACAACATCAGGTGGACACTCAGTTCTCCAAGTTTTTGGAGAAACTGAAGAAGTTGTAAATTAACTTGTCATTGTTGGAAGTCTTGTAGTGCATGCTCAAGTATGCGAAGTTTCTTAAGAACATACTCACACACAAACGCATTTGGGAAGACAATCAAATGATAACTTTAACAAAAAATTGTCGTTCGATCATATTAAGCCAAATGACTTCAAAACTACAAGATCTAGGGAGTTTTAGTATTCTATGTGTTGTTGGTAACTTTGAATTTTCTAAATGCTTATGTGATTTAGGTGCAGGTATTAACTTGATGCCTTTGTTTGTTTTCATGAAATTGGGACTAGGAGAGGTTAAGCCAACATCCATCCTAATTTAACTTGCAGATCAATCCATCAAGAGGCCATTTAGAGTTGTAGAAGATGTTTGGTTAAAGTGGACAAATTTATCATTCTTCTTGATTTTGTTGTTTTGGATTTTGAAGCTGATAAAAATTGTCTATTGATTTTGGGTAGGCCTTTTATGAATACTAGTATGGCATTAGTTGATGTGCATTAAGTAAAACTTGTGTTAAGAATTGGTGATGAACAGGTTGAATTTAATATGTCAAAATCTTTGAAGAAACCGACGGATGGTATTGTGTGAATGAAAATTGATGTTGTGGATGAGTGTGTGAAGGAGGTTGAAGAGGAAGTGGATGAAGTTATTGAAGTGCACATGGATGAGAGTGTGAAAGAGGAGGAATTATATGAGGAAGTTGGCCTAGAGAAGCTGGAGAGAACAAATACACCCAATCTACCTTCTGATATTAGGGGGATTAGCCCTAATGTGATGATGCATGGGATTAACCTAGAAGAAAGATGTAAAATTATGAACGAAAGACAGAGAAGGTTAAATCCAAACATACAAGAGGTTTTAAAGAAAGAGGTAGTGAAACTTTTGGATGCGGGGATTATTTAACCATTTTAGAAAGTGAGTGGGTGAGTCTGGCGTAGTGTGTGCCTAAGAAGGGTGGCATGACAATGGTAGAGAACAAATATGGAAAAAGATTTCTATTAGGACCATCATAGGATGGAGACTGTGTATTGATTACCAGAAGCTCAATTTGGTTACCAAGAAAGATCATTTCCCTTTACCTTTTGTGGACCAAATGATTGAGAGAGTGGATGGACATTCTTTTTACTGTTTCCTTGATGGATATTTAGGGTATAATCAAGTGTTTATATACCCAGAAGACTACGAGAAGACCACTTTAACTTATCTTTATAGGACTTTCTCTTATTGGATGATGCCTTTGGATTTATGCAATACACTTGCCACATTCCAAAGGTGTATGATGGCCATATTTGTGGACATGAATAAAAACTTTATTGAGGTATTTATGGATGAATTCTCTGTCTTTGGAGATTCTTTTGATCATTGCTTGTTTAATTTAGATAGAGCACTTTAAAGATGTGAGAAGTCTTATCCAGCCTTAAATTGGGAGAAGTGTCATTTCATGGTCCAAGAGAGAATTGTATTAAGCCATAACATCTTATGCAAGAGAATTGAAGTGGATCGAGCTAAGACTGAAGTGATTGAAAATCTACTACCTCCTACCAACTTCAAAGGTATTCGAGCTTTCCTTGTCCATGCAGGGTTCTACAGATGGTTCATCAAATATTTTTCTCTTATTACTAGACCCTTGACTCATTTATTAGTTAAATACATGCCTTTTATGTTTGATGATGATTGTTTAGATTCTTTTAACAAGTTGAAGAAGACAATTACAACAACACCCATTTTGATGTCACCATATTGGTCTCTTCCTTCAAGATTATGTGTGATGCAAGTGACCATGTTATTGGTTATGTACTTGGCCAGCAAAAGGAGAAGAGGTTGCATGCTATCTATTACACAAGCAAGACTTTGACGGGAGCAAAACTAAACTACATCACTACTAAGAAGGAATTTCTTGTGGTGGTATTTGCATATGAGAAATTTCGTTCTTATCTTTTAGGCCCATAAGTTATTGTTTTTACAGACCATGTGGCGTTACATTATCTCTTTGCCAAGAAAGATGCTAAGGCTAGGCTTATTCGATGGGTACTTCTACTCCAAGAATTCAACACTGAGATTAATGATAAGAAGTGAGTAGAAAATATTATAGCAAACCACCTATCACGACTTACAAGGGGTACCATAAAAAAGTGGAAATCGAGGAGAGCTTTCCCGATGAGGATTTAATGATGGTAGATAATCCTTTTCATCCTTGGTTTGCAGATATTACAAACTACCTCTCAGGTGGTATTCTTCCTTTTGATTTTTTATATCAACGAAGGAAGCACTTCTTATTTAAATGTTCTCGCTATATTTGGGATAAACCTGTACTTTATAAGATATATGCTGACAGTGTGATTCGTAGGTATGTCCCTAAAGAAGAAATGCCTCAAATTTTAATGCAATGCCATAGCTCACTTTGTGAAGGGAATTATGGAGCTAACAAGACTGCTACTTGGATCTTGGAGTGTGGATTTTATTGGTCAACGTTGTTTAAAGATGTTTAAGATTTTGTGCTGAAGTGTGATAAATGTCAAAGCGCGGGAAACATATCGAAGAGGGATGAAATGCCACTTTCAAAATCATGGAGGTATAGATATTCGATGTGTGGGGATTAAACTTCATGAGACCATTCCCATCCTCCTTAGGTAACACTTACATATTGGTTAGGGTTGATTACGTTTCTAGGTGGGTTGAGGCAATAGCTACTCTAACTAATGATGGCAAGGTGGTTCAAAAGTTCATCAAAAAGATTTTTTCTATATTTGAGGTGCCTAGAGCGACCATAAGTGATGGAGGGAGTCATTTTTGCAACAAACCATTTAAGGCTCTTATGAGAAGATACAATGTTCATCATAGAGTGGCTTCCCCTTACCACCCCAAACTAGTGGCTAAGTGGAGGTGGTGAACAGAGAGTTGAAGAAGTTTTTGGAGAAGGTAGTGAGCACTTCAAGAAGGATTGGGCTTTGAAGCTATATGACACCTTATAGGCTTACAGGACAGCTTTCAAAACACCGATAGGTACCATACCATATCGACTTGTGTATGGAAAGGCTTGCCATTTACCATTGGAGTTAGTGCATCGGGCCTATTGGGCTATTAGGAAGTTGAACATAGAATGGAAGCTAGCAGGTGAGAAGAGATTGTTACAACTTGATGAAAGATTTGAGATTTGAAGCTTATGAAAATGCTAAGTTATATAAAGAAAGCAAAAAAGTGGTATGATGCTCAACATAAAAAAGAAGGAGTTTTAAACTGGAGACTTGGGGCTTTTATTCAATTCATGACTTCGATTATTTTCCAAAATGCTCAAGTCAAGATGGAGTGCAACCTTTAAGTGTTTCCTCATGGAGCTTTGGAGTTGGAAAATTACAAGGGTGAAGCATTTAAGGTCAATGGGCATAGATGCAAGTCATACTATGGAGGGACATATTCATAAGAAATCATCTCTTTCCTTTCTTCCACTTTTTTATGAATGCTTCTGGAATGGTCAAGCTAATAACCTAAACTTAGCATGTTTACCTTTCTTTTGTTTGTCTTTGTTTACTTGTTTGCTTGATTTTTTTGGTTATGATTATGTTTGGGTTGAGTTTGCTTGATGTTTATTTGGATTATGTTTAATTTTAACTCTTTTTCTCCTCAAATTTATTGTTGGATAGATGATTTTGATATGTTTGTAGGTTGCTTGAATGTTGAGAATGCATGCTAAGCTTAGAAGAGGGCTAAGAAGTTAAGAAAGTTGTAGTAACCCACAATTGTAGGAATGTGTTTGTTTCCCAAGACTATGGGAAGGCTCTATAAAATCATTATGGAACGTTAACTCACGATCGTGGGAATGAGGTTGATTCACACAATCGTGGGAAGGCTCTCCAGAATCTTTATGAAGCCTTAACCTATAATCGTGGGAAAGAAAAGGATTCCCATTATTATGGGATACCCCATCTAAAAAAATTTAAATTTCCCCTTCTTTCTTCTTTCTTCTTTCTTCATCCTTCAATTTTTCACATTCTCTCTCTCTATAAAACATGACAGTCACTCTCCAAACCTCTCAACTCCTTCATCTTGCACCCAAATCTTGATATTTTCTCTACTTCTATCATTCTTCAATCCTTTACAGTTATTTCACGTTAATCAATCAAGAATCCAAGGATTTGGTAAGATTTTCTCTCCTTCTTTCTAAAAAACGTGCTCACCTCTCTCTTGCTAATTTTTGCAAGTTTTTCTCCTTCAGTGACTCTAAAGAAGCTTATAACCTATAAATTGATCGACCAACTATACCTTTAAGTCTTTGAAGAAGGTAAACCAGATATGGCTGCCACTTTTCATGCCCCATTCCCTATTTATTCAAAAGAAGAAGGTATGCAATTTCGTGATTTTAAGGATAGAGAATTAATGCCTCATAAGTACTTTGATTTTGAACTATTAAAAACTCTACGATTAAGGAGTAACATTGAATGATTGGCTACGTATATTGGTTGGGGTCGGTTAATTCGTTGTCATATTCTGATATATCCCATGATGATGGTAGAATTTTTCACCACTATACACTACAATCCTAAAATGGATACATTCTAGTTTAGGATAGGTGGCCATGCTTATAAACTTGATTATACTATCATTCGTGCTCTTTTTGATTTGTTGAACAATAAAGTTTTGGATGATTATGACGATTTTTATGTGGATGATTATTGGAAAATTCTTACGAATGAAAAAATTTTTGACTCTAGGAATGCAACTAATACTTTAATTCGTAACACCAAGTACTTACTTCTTCATAAGTTTATGTGCCTAGTGGTTTTTAACTAAACAAAAAGCAATAAGTGCTTGACTAAGGAACTTTTCTTCCTTTGGTGCATAGATCGTAAAATCAAAATAAATACCCCTTATCAGATTTTTCAATCTATTGTGAGTTGTGTTAATAAGAAAAGTTCATATTTTGGCCTGTCATACATTATTACTACTTTGACTTTATATTATAATCTTCATATGGATAGTGTGTGTATGGCTAGATATGATATGTTAGACATCTTAACAAAACTGAAAGAAATAAGTGCTTGGCTAAGGAACTTTTCTTCCCTTAGTGCATGGATTATAAAATTAAAATAAATACCCTTTATCGGAATTTTCAATTTATTGTGATTTGTGTTAATAAGAAAAGCTCATATTTTGGCATATTAAGCTTTTCTTACAACTCATAATAAATCGAAAAATCTGATAAGGGGTATTTATTTTGATTTACGATCTATGCACCAAAGGAAGAAAGGTTCCTTAATCGAGCACTTATTGCTTTGAGTTTTATTAAAAACCATTATGCACATAAACTTATGAAGAAGTGAGCGCTCAATGCTATGAATTAAAGTATTAGGTGCATTTTTAGAGTAAAAATTGTTTTCACCCGTAAGAATTTTCCAGTAATTATCCACATAAAAATTGCCATGATCATCTAAAACTTTAGTATTCGATAAATCAAAAAGCACATGAATAACAGTATAATCAAATTTATAAGCATGGACACGTATTTTAAACCAGAATATATCCATTTTAGGATTGTAGCGTATAGTGGTGAAAAATTCTACCATCATCCAGGGATATATTGAAATATGACAACAAATTAACCAACCCCATCCAATATTCATAGCCAATCTTTCAATGTTACTCCTTAATCTTAGAGTTTCTAACAATTCGAAATCAATGTACCTAGGAGGCATTCATTTTTTGTCCTGAAAATCATGAAATCGCATACCTTCTTCTTTTAAAAAAATAGGGAATGGGGCACAAAAAATGGCCTCCACGTTGGATCGCCTATGGCCCGAGTATTCATAATACGCAGCGGAATAGACCATACTACACAACAAGAAGTATAACCGAAAAATCACAACATGTACGAAATTACTTCTTGACGTGGATTGGTATTTGTTTTTCTGATTTGTAGACGCTAAAGTATGCGAACGTCCTTTACCGGTATCCACACGAGGATGAACGATTTGGGCAGCGGCTAATGTGTGCTAGCACATTCCAAAACACTTTAGAATGCCGCATAATTTTTCTCTCGGAAGAAGAACGAATGGCTAGGTCTCGGTGGCTAGGGTTTTTCGTCTTATCTCTAATAAGACATAAGTTATCTATTTATAAAGAAACCCTAATGCCTATTCCTATTAGGAATAAGAATATCATAATCCTAAACCCATTAGGATTATGGAAGCCTAATAAGTTTCGGCCCATATTATATTTTATATAATAAAAGCCCGACAACTTAATTCAATCTAGCCCAATAAATATATCCACATACATTTATTCAGTGCCTAATAAATTAGGCCCAAGAGAATAAGCCCAGATCACATCACTCTCTGTGTGTGACCTTGTAGGCTCATTTGATGTTAGCAATGGGCTTGATCACACTTTAAGGCCTATAAGTCATAAGCGGCCTCTAGCAAGATATTATGACTACCCAAACCAAATGAGGATCGGTAATCCTCTTTAACCTATAACCATGGTTATAAACTCAGTCCCTTTGTAACACGATATCAAGATTAATCATAAGGCATGGTGCATGTCAACCTTTGATTAATCATAGTTTCTTGATTCCCAAGTTGACTGACTATAACAAATGACATTGATGACTCCTC
>JANQBM010000222.1:16830710-16859665 GCA_025594535.1 Erythroxylum domingense | reverse complement strand
TTTTTTGTCAATTTTCGTTGGTTCCTCCCTTCATTCACGACAACTACACTTCTTTCTTTCTTAAAGAACCTAAAATGACCTAAATACCCCTCCTTATAAGCCTTAACCATTAATAACTTAAGTGACCTTCCCAAAATACCCTTATGCAATATTGTTCTTTCAATTTTACTACCACCATAAATTCTCTAACTTAATTTTAATTTCCATCAATTCTAAACATTCTAATTAACTCCTAACAAAAACAAATTAATCGAATTAAACCTCAAAATCAACTACACACATGTTTCTTAGTAAGCAAAGAATCGGGGTCCAACAAAAGATCAAGCTTCGAAATAAGATACAAATTAAGTTTTTGCTTTATTATAATTTGTATTAATCATTTTATAAAATTAAGACAATCTTAGTTTTTGAGAAATTAAAGGTCACAAAAAAGTTTTGTAAACATTCCGCTGTAGTCAGGATCGGATTTCGACTCAGTTTTCTAATATAATCAACCTTAGGACCTTCTAAAACCCGTAATCTAACAATTTCACAATCAATTAGGTTTTCATTAAAGTTAGATAAAAATTTCCTTTCTTTCAGTTGGTAGTTCCTAGTTTGATTATGGATTTGGTGTTGCAATTGCTATCTTGTTTATATTTATGAATTTAGTTGTTGGATTTGATTGTGTGATTGAAATAATTTCTTGATTAGTTTTGTTTATTTGAGTGATTGAGAATTATGTTCAGCCTTAGATTTTAGGATTAGATTATCCTTTCTTGTGGGATCGACACCTTACGTACTACGTGAATGACCCATGCACTTACAGATTATCGAGGTTTAAAAATATTAAAACTTGGTCATATCGGAACTTGCGATCAGTATCCTAAGTATTTCTAAGGCATTAATCACTAAATGTAGAATATCAAACGAATCAACATTTAAGCATATATTAACAAAGTAAAGAAAGTCTCCCAAGCAGTTCTACCTTAACATCAAACGAGCAACTAAAAGCTATCATACTTTAAAATGGGAAGGAACTTGAACAACCCACAAAGACAAAAGTTACAAACTCTCCTCCTGTTAAGAAAGACAAAGAAAAAAAGAAAGATATGGATATAAGAGAATACCCTCCTTATATTGCTCCTACGTCATATCCACCTAAAGTTCCATATCCTCAAAGATTGCAAAAGACTAAACTGGATGCACAATTTGCAAAATTAGTGAATAAATTAAAGACGTTGAAGATTAATCTTTCATTCATCGAGGCTTTGGAACACATGCCCGAATATGGAAAGTTTTTTAAGGAAAAATTATCGAAGAAGCGTACTTAGGAAGATAACCAAACAGTAGCTTTAATAGGCACCTGTAGTTTAATAGTAACTAGCCAGATGTCGTCTAAGCTAAAAGATCTAGGGAGTTTCACAATACCTTGTCTAGTTAGTGAATTTGAATTCACAAAGTGTCTTTTATATTTAGGGGCAAGTATCAATCTTATGCCCTTGTAGATCTTTCGACAATTGGGGCTTGCCAAGGTCAAGCCAATGTTAATGTTAATTCAATTGGCTAATCAATCTATTAACAGACCATTTGGAGTGGTAGAAAACATTTTAATGCAAGTGGACAAGTTCATTATTCTTGTGGACCTTTTGTTTCTGGACATTGAGGAGAATAAGAATTGTCCATTGATTTTTGGGTGACCTTTTATATAACAGTTAGTTTCTTAACCTATTGAGGGATTAGAGTGATAGTCACATGAATTGCAATATATTGAAAGAATTGATACAATTGGGATATGATTTCATTCTCATGCATAACATGAGCACATATATTAACATAAGTGTTTGTTTAGAAAAATTGCACTGAATTGACATATTCCGAGGTATGAAAGGTTTAAAATGATTAAGATTTGATTGTGTATTGCTTATATCTTGAATTTTGGTTTGATGAATTTCAAGTAGCAAATTTGTAATTAATTGTTACAATTGGAAAATTGGTGAATTAAAATGTGCATTTAGTCTAGGAAAAATGTCAAGTGGAAAAATATGTTGACATATGGAAATTTAGGATGACTAAGCATAATTGCCTAGCATAATTGTGACAAATGGCAGCTTATGGAGAGGACAAGTGACTTGCATGCATAGGTGACAAATGCCATTGTATAATAGTGACACCTAGCACCTAATGAGTTAAGCTACTAGAGGGATAGTTTTTGTTGTGTTCATTCTACTTTTTACCTTTACTCTTACCACAGAAACTCTCACACATCCTTACAGCTTCTGAATTTTTTTTTCAATTTCATTCATAGTCACTTCAAGATTTGTGTAAAAATATGGTCAAAGACAGTTATAATTTGCTATCATCATTTTGCCTTCGCTAAAATCATTTTACTTCTATCTTTTACTTGGATGATTTTGCATGTGTAGAGAGCTAAGTTAGCTTGATCATTGCAGTGGAACTTGAGCTAAATAAGTAAGTGAAATTATGAGCTTTGTAGCATGTTGAAATAGAAATTTTATGATGATTGAATTGGGATAGAATGCATGTGGCGTTGATGATTATGTTGTATTGGAATGTGATGGATGAATTGGTTACTTTTCTATTTTGTTACTGATGAATGAAAATAGTAGGATTTATACTGTAAAATGAATGATTTAGGTTGAGATTTGAAGTGTAAACGAAGGTGGATTTATGGTAAAGATAGGTGTTATTGAAGTGTTTTTGAATTTGGAAAATTAGAGTTGTAGATGTGTTTGTAAAAAGTGACGGTTAATGATATAATGAGCAGAATTTTGTAAGCCTTAGCGTAACCAATATGGAAGTTAAATTAAATTGAAATTAAGTAACCTTAAAGGACACGAAATCTAGAAATTTTCAGGTGTTAGTGATGTCTCTAAGCTTGTAAAATTTGTGAAGTATTAAAGGTAATAAAGTTACATTATTAGTGATGTTGATGACAAATTTTGAAATTTTAATTTCAACCTTATGTGCATTTCGAACCAGTTGAGAAATTTCACTCTAAATTGGTATTTATACCTGATTAAGGCTAGTAATAAGCCTATATTGTTGCTTGATTAATTGGTTAAGATCTTGATAATTTTATGTAGTTAATTGATGTCATAACCTAAAGAATGGACTGTTTTGTTATGGCTAAGTTCAAATCTGGAAATTATGATTTGTTAAAAGAATAAATGAGTTATTTTGATGCAAACATGATCTTAAGGACATCAGTAATGTGTATAAGGTATGGATGAATGATCATTGAAGAGCATGGGGTAATTATGAGTGAGAATTGTGTAAATGTATGAATATATTTTGCTCGAAAAAGTTTGGTAAGTATGTAGATCTAGCTTGCTAAAATTCCATATTTAAAGTAATAAAAGTGTGTGTGTTATAAGAGGATTTTTTATCATGAAAGTGCTCAAGGGTATGGGTAAAGTATATTGATGAATTTAGAGTGAATCAAGCTAACTTAAAGGTATAAACCTGATTGCAAAATGGTAGTATACAAAATATAATGTTTGAATGGTCTTGGGATGTAAAACTACAAATTGAATAGTCAAGATCTATATATAAGAACAGGAAAGTCAATTAAGCATGCATTGAACATGACACTTATACATGTGCATGGATGAATATTCATATGAATAAACAAGTTAGTGATTTTTGAACTATGTATGTATTGCATGAATATAGACGCACAAGGTTATTGCTAACATCCTGACATTACCGGATCATCAAGGCAATATCTATGTTTCTTACTATGATTGAATTGTTTTTAGTTAAATTTTAGTTATTGAACAGTTGCATACATGATTGCTATGATTTCGGACATTATTGGTCCAAGTAGTTTGATACTTGGGACTATATATATAAGTGTTTTCAAATTGTATGTGTAATACACGATGCGTACTCAGCTAAATGTTGAATGCTAGACTCAGTTTCGAAGAATGTGATAAATGGCATGACCACATTGAATTAAAATAATTGAGAGCATATTATGTGAATTAATGCATTCCATTACATTGATATGCATGATCAGATAAAGGAGTTATAACCGAAGTGACTAATGTGAAAAAGAGCTTTAAGCTCAAGAATTGTGCACAAAGAGCCACAGGCTTAGTTAATAATGAGCCCGGTATCCACAAAGAGTATGGGATAGTAAATGAAATGAGCATAGTATCCACAATGGATACGAGACAGTAAATAGGTGCTCGGTCACAATAAAATAAAATGTAAATGGAGTTTATATTACATGTTTCATATGAATGATTGAGATGAATTATTGGATTGTTCTAAAATGGAGATATGAAATGATTGTAAACATGTTGTACTTATTAAAATATGATAAAAATAAAATGTGATGTGGGATTTGATACTAAATGAGGTGATATACTTATTGAACTTTGTTATATACTTGTGATGTTTATATTTTGAATTGAATGAACACATCGATGATGGTTCGCTTACTGAGTTCATAAACTCTTCAAAATTGCAACGTTAATTTTTCAGGTGCAAAGGATTTCTAACTTCTAAGGCAATCTAATAGAATTCTAGTACTGTCATTTTGGGAACAAGAATGGCTTAGAGGTTTAGTTAGTTGATATATGAGGAGTCTAGTTAGAATGTTTTCAGTTAGCATCCCATTTCGTATTATAGATTTTGTATTTAGTAGTAAAACTCTCAAATGTTATGTAATATATATACATGTATTATGAATTGTAATGATACAGTGCAAGTTTATGTTTGTGAATGTAATGGGAAGATTTAATCATTTTCAATGCTCGTGAAATGTGTGATGGCTTAAATAAGTTAATGTGATTGTTCCAATATGCCATTCTTATAGGGTATATTCTCGAATATCCTTTGGTTGTTCTGGCATATGCACACTATGGAAGTGGTTTGTTACATTTCATGAACATAAGAAAAAAATTAATCGATGTTAATGAAGGAAAAATGACACTTCAGATTGGTAAAGATCAAGTGGAATTTAATATGAACCAGGCTTTAAAGAATCCGAAGGAAAGCAGCATATATATAAAAATTGACATTATGGACAAAAATATTCAAGAACAAATAGAGAATTGTGTTACAAAGGTGAAATTGATAGAAGTGGAGATAGACTATTTAGTAGAAAAGGAGAACAAAGATGAGTCTAAAGGAGCTAATGAAATAGAGGAGTTAGATGTTCAAAATCATCAAGTCATTTTAGTCTGAACCGAAGCACTTATACCACCCTTCACAGAGAAAGCACCCTCTTTAGAGCTTAAATCGTTTCCCAAACATCTCAAATATACAATCATAGGTGAAGGTCAAACTTTACCCATCATTGTTTCTAACCAACTAAATGAGAAATAAGAGAGTAGGGTGGTAGTTGTTATTAGGAAGCGAATGAAATCCACAGGATGGAAAATATTCGATATTCGGGGTATAAGGCCAAATGTTTGTTTGCAGTGAATAAACCTAGAAGAAGGATGTAGAGTGGTTCAGGAATGTCAATGTAGGTTGAACCCAATATGAAAGAAGTGGTCAAGAAAGAAGTAATAAAACTCTTAGATATGGGGATAATCTATCCCATATTTGATATTGAATAGATCAGTTCGATATAGTATGTACCAAAGAAAGGTTGAATGACTATAATGGAGAGTAAAAATAGGGAATTATTTCAGTAAGAACAGTCAAGGGATGAAGGGTGTGCATAGATTATCGCAAGATCAACAAGATGACTAAAAAGGACCATTTTCCTCTCCCATTCATAGATCAAATGATAGAAAGAGTGACTGGTTACTCATTCTACTACTTTTTAGACGGTTACTCGGGATATAATTAGATATTCATATACCCTGAGGATTAAGAAAAGACCACATTCATATGTCCTTATAGTACCTTCACATATTGAAAAATGCTTTTTTGGGTTATTCAATGACCCAGCTACATTTCAAAGATCTATGATGTCTATGTTCGTACATATTATTAAGGATATAATGGAAGTTTTTATGGAAAATTTTTCAATTTTTGGAGACTCTTTTAAGATGTGTCTAACTAAT
Source organism: Erythroxylum domingense (assembly GCA_025594535.1). NCBI lineage: Eukaryota > Viridiplantae > Streptophyta > Magnoliopsida > Malpighiales > Erythroxylaceae > Erythroxylum > Erythroxylum domingense. Next base: position 16,853,639 of record JANQBM010000222.1, on the reverse strand, counting down.
TTGGACAAGGTACTCCAAAGATATGAAGAATTACATTTAGTGCTAAATTGGGAGAAGTGCCACTTTATGGTGTAAGAGGGGATAATGCTCAAGCATAAAATTTTGCATCAAGGATTTAAAGTGGATAGGAGAAAAACGAAAGTCATATAGAAACTCCCACCTCCATTCAACGTCAACTGCATGTGAGGATTCTTAGGTCATGCTTGGTTCTACCATTATTTTATTAGAGATTTCTCACTAATTATAGGAGCCTTAACAAATTTGTTATTCAAGGATGTGCCTTTCCTTTTTGATGAAATTGTTTATCCACATTTAATTAATTAAAAGAGCCACTGACTTCAATCTCGATCTTAATTCCACCTGATTGGACACTCTCATTTAAGGTCATGTATGATGCGAGTAACCAGGTTATAAATTGTGTATTGGTTTAAAGGATAGACAAAAGGATACAAGCAAGACCCTTATAGAACCTCAACTTAATTACACCACTACAGAAAAGGAATTGCTTTTAGTGGTGTATGCATATGGCAAGCTTCAGTCGTACCTCTTAAGGTTTAAAGTGATTGTATTTACTGACCAAGCTGCTTTAAAATATCCTTTTTGTTAAGAAGGGCACAAAACCATTACTTATTCGTTGGATGCTACTATTACAAGAGTTTGATATAGAAATACGAGATAAGAAAGGAGTAGAGAACGTGGTTGTAGACCATTTATCACGTCTAAAAGGAGGGGAATTTGAGGAAAGTGAGGATATTAATGAGAACTTCCCTCATGAAACCCTGATGCTACTTAACAACCTGGCAACACCGTGGTTCACTAATATCACAAATTATGTTAACGGTGGTAAACTTCGCATTGATTTATCATATCATCAACATAAATAGTCTTTGCATTAATGTGCCTAGTATCTATGGAATAAACCAATCTTATATCAAACATGTGTTGATGGTTTAGTAAGACGATGTGCTCTAAATGAAGAAATGTTCGATATATTAAAATAGTGTCATAAAGTTCAATCCGCTAGCCACTATGGAGTAAAAAAAATGCCAGCGAGTACTCGAGTGTGGATTTTATTTGCCACATTTATTTAAGGATGCTCAAGCTTTCGTGACATAGTGCGATCGCTATCAATGAGTAGGCAACATCTTTAAAAGAGATGAGATGACTTTATCTAACATTTTAGAAGTTGAAATCGTCGATGTATGGGCCATTGACTTTATGGGTCCTTTTTCATTTTCCACGGGGAACACTTACATTATAGTAGAGGTGGATTATATATCTCACTGGCCCGAAGCTATGGCATCTCCAAATAATGATGGGAAAGTTGTCCAGAAGTTTATTAAAAGGTTATTTAACCAATTTGTAGTGCCAAGAACTATAATAAGTGATGGAGGAGTCCATTTGTGCAACAGATCTTTTGATGTGCTTCTTAAAAGATACGAAGTCCACCATTGAGTTGCTACTCCTTATCACCCACAAATGAGTGGACAAGTGGAAGTCATTAACCGAGAGGTGAAATAAATTCTAGAAAAGATGGTGCATGGATTTAGGAAGGATTAGGCATTAAGGTTAGATGATGCTTTATAGGCTTATAGGACTGCATTCAAAACACCTATCGAAATGACTCCCTTTAGGCTTATATATGGTAAGGCTTATCATTTTCTTATGGAGCTAGAGCATCGAGCATATTGGGTGATGATATTTTAAAACTTTGATTGGAAGTAAGCGGGTGAAAAATGACTCCTGCAACTAAATAAACTCTAAGAGTTTTATTCCAATACATATGAAAATGCTAAACTTTGTAAGGAGAAGGTGAAGAGATGGAACGATTCTCATATTAAGTAGAAGGAATTCAAGGTAGATGCAATACAATTCGAGGTTGAGATTGTTTCTAGGAAAGCTAACATCACAATGGAGTAGACCTTTTATGGTCAACCAAAGTTTTTGATCATGAAGCCCTAGAATTGAAAAATACAAACTAAGAGACCTTTAAGGTGAATGAGCATCGCTGCAAATTGTATCTTGGTGGAGTGATTCCAAAGGAAAAAGAAGTAATCTTGTTCCTTTCAAAAAATTGAACATGCTTTCAATGACACATGGTCAAAGTAATGACCACAATTTAGCATCGTTGTGTAGTTAGATTCATTTTAAATTTTGTTAATATCTTCATGATTTGGAATGGGCTAATTACTAATTCTCTTACTCTCTTGAATCAATTATAAGAAAGGAAAGCAATCTCAGTGTCAAACAAATTTGATCTCAACACCATTGCCATCACTACTTCAATCCCTATGATGGGTTCTATAATCTAATCCTTGTCTTTTATTTTATTATTATTTTCAATTATTATCTTGTTTCTCTTGTTCGTTACTTTTATTCCCACTATATATATTATTTTTTTGCTCTTCTCATAATGAGGACAATTTGTTGTCCAAATGTTGGGAGAGTTGTATGTGTTATATGTTTTTATTTGAATGTGAATTTTGCATATTGTATGTTTTGTTTAGGATTACATCGTGTGACTTGTTTCATTATGTCAATGGATATGACTGAACATAATCGATTTAGTTTTGAACATATTCTTTTAGGTTCCAAAGATTTATTAGATTGTGAAATTGGTGTTCTAGGTTGTTTTGGTCAAATATGCAAGTTAATTAGGATATGATGTTGGTTCATTCATTCTAGAATTTACCACATTTGTTTATAATTTTAGGTCAATCGACTACTTAGCATTATTAGTACCTTTTCATATGAATGATTAGCTAAAGAAATGGTAGTTGTGTATTAGTGTTTGTTTTTCTAAGTATTTAGCATGTGTTTCTTGCATAATAGGTTATTATTGTTGTGTTTTAAGGCTTATTTTGTATTTTTTGTTTAGTTTGATCTTCATTGTTGTTCTTTTATGTTTGATGTTGATTTAGGGTAAGAATTGATCATTTTATATAGGAATGAAGGGTGGCTACCTTTTTGATTGAGCTAAAGACCAAAAGAGGAGAAGAGAAGTCGAGGAATTGCAACGCAAGAACCCATGATCATATGATTCATGCTAATTCCCATGATCATGGGATACCTTGCCCGAAGATGCATACGAGTTTCAATTATTTTTGGGTTTTCTTCACTATATAAGGTTATAAACCCTTAGGGCTAAGGGGAGCATTGTGGGGACTTGCCTCCTTGAGTAAAAACACAGATTTAGTCTTAAGAGAGATGGAGAACCAAAATTTTTCATTCCAAATTAGGAAAAGAGCACACCAATGTCAGATTTTCCAGATACGGGCAAAGAAGAGAAGGAGTTTGTTTCATCTAGTTTTATTTTATTTTTTCTCTTCTAGCATTTGTATTATGGATTATTTGATTGTTGGGGATGTTAATGACATCATTAGTGGCTAAGTTATTTGTAAAGATTGCTTTTTAACTACTTATTGAACTTCTATTTTGTTGATTTGAATGAATGAAGCTTTTGATGAATGCTGAACTTGTACCTTGCAACATATTAAGAGATTGAGATGGGTAATTTGTGTAGGGTTGTACAATGACAATTGACATTCTATAAACCTACATTCATCAAGTTAATTAAATAGTTAGAAGAGAGATGTTGGCTAATTAATTGATTACCTATAGGATAACTTCATAACTAGTTGAATTGGTGGATTGATTTTTGTAGATTAAGAGAATACTTAATCATCTTCATTTAATTTGGAAAAGGATAATTAATTACACCTATAGAGAGGGTAGTTAATACATTAGGACATCTTAGGTGAGGCAAAATTTAATTAAAAAAATAGGAGGGAGATGAGATAGGGAAAGAGTGATCCTTAATTATTAAAATCTTGAATTCTAAGTTTCTGTACTTTTGCATTATGAATTGTTCATTGATAGTTGTTTGATTTAGTTAAAATTTTCAATTTATATTCATTAAAATTGGTTATTAACCAAAGAGCAACCTGAATTAATTGTTGCCTAAACACAATCCTTATGGGATCGATATTCACTTTTTACTACAAGTTACAACCTTTATATTTGCAATTTTAAGCATAAAACTAGTAATTGTTTTCCAATCAATAAGTTTTTAATTCCATTATCAAGGAATGTTTGTTTCGTATTTTGTTTAGTTTGGGTTACTTTGATTTAAGAGTTTTTTGATACTTTTCCTTGTGTATTTTCAGGGTGTATGAACACAAGGAGCATGTGAAGATTTATTAATTTAGTGATAAAGAGTTATCTGATATCATAAGCCACGAACGAGAGTTGAGAAAAGCGAAGCAGCAAGACAATATACAAAGAAATATGGTAGAAGAAGGAAAGCAAGGAGGAAATAAGAGGACATTGATGAAGTTTATGAGGCTATGTTTCAGTTTTTAAGGAGTTGTAAGGCTGGCAATTCAAGCTCACTCCTCAACATACTTCAGAGTAGCGTACAATTTTATAGGTTGTCTAACGAAGATCCCAACACCTATCTTGCAAACCTTTTGGAGATCAGCGACACCTTCAGGTTTAATTGGATGTCTAATGATGCTATGAAGTTGCGGTTGTTTCCTTTTACTTTGAGATATCAGGTGAAGGCATGGTATAACTTGCTCAATTTAGGGCAGATCACTACTTGGGAATAACTAGCTGAAGCATCCTTGCTAAATACTTCTCGTTGACTAAGATAACAAGAATCATAAAGGAATTCAAAAAATTTCAACAGCGTGATGGGGAATCTTCATATGAAGCTTAGGGGAGGTTTAAAGAATTACAAAAAAGTTGTCCCCATCACAACCTTTTGAGGGAGTTCCTGTTGTAAACATTCTATAATGGTGTAAATTAGAACATAAGAGGATCTATAAATGCAGCTGTTAGAGGTTCATTGATGAGAAAGACTATTGATATAGCTCATATCCTTTTGGAAGAGTTGGCAAGCAATAGTTATATGTGTTCAAATGAAAGGAGTAGACAGGAGAAAAAGGAGCAAAAATGTATGATCCCAGTTGACTCCATTACAGCTTTACAAGTACAAATTATAACCCTTATAAAGCAGTTGAGCAATATGTAAAGAGCATCTTCATCTATTGCCAAAGCTATGCAATTACAGTGTGAGTTATATAGGTAAAACAACTATGGAATAACTGAAAGTTTCTTGTTAGGAGTCAGTGGTACAGAATAGGTAAATTACTTGGGCCAACCATAAAGAGATAATAATCCCTACTCTAACACTTACAGTTTCGGGTAAAAAAAACCACCCAAATTTCTCTTAGAGTACTAACAATACAGGTGTCCATATAAGATCATAAGGACCTCCTGGATTTTAGAAAGACCAAATTGGATCTATGGAGAGAAAAATGGACAAGTTAATGGATATCTTGGGTCCAAAATAGCAAATAAAGAAGAGAACCAAAAGAGGATGTTTTTGAGCTAAAAGGAAAGTCAAAAGAAGATGGAGGCAAAGTTTGATCAGATTGTGAAGAATCATGCCTCATCTATCTACAAGTTGGAGGTATAAGTAGGTAAACTTGCTAATGCTTTGTCTTTTAGAAGTGTAAGTAGCCTACTAAGCAATACTGAGGCCAACCCTAGGGAACAACTTAATGCTATTATACTTTTAAGTGGCAAGCAGGAGGAGGAGCCAAATGCGCAAAAGGATAGCCATGAAAAAGGGAAAGGAAAGGAGATAGAAGAAGAGAGGCCTTAAGAACCACCACCACCCTACAAGCCTAAACTTTCGCATCCACAAAGGGTGAGACAACATCAAGTGGACACTCAGTTCTCCAAATTTTTTGAGAAATTGAAGAAGCTTTAGATTAATTTATCATTCATGGAAGTACGTATACCCAAGTACGTGTAGTTTCTTAAGGACATGCTCACACAAAAATGCAGTTAGGAAGACAATCAGATGGTAACTTTGACAGAAGATTATAGTTTAATCATATCAAGCCAAATGCCTTCAAAATTGCAAGATGTAAGGAGTTTTACTATTCCATATGTTGTTGGTGACTTTGAATTTTCTAAATTCCTATGTGATTTAGGTGCATGTATTAACTTGATGCCTTTGTTCATTTTCAAGAAATTGGGACTTAAATAGGTCAAGCCAATATCCATGCTAAATTAACTTGTGGATCAATTCATCAAGAGGCCATTTGGAGTTGTAGAAGATGTGTTAGTAAAGGTGAAAAAATGTATTATTCCTATTGATTTTGTTGTGTTAGATTTTGAAACTGATAGAAATTGTCCACTAATTTTGGGTAGGTCTTTTATGAATACTGGTAGGGTATTAGTTGATGTACAAGAAGGAAAACTTGTTTTAAGAATTGGTGATGAGCAGGTTGTATTTAATGTGTCTAAATCCTTGAAGAAACCAATGGATGGGAATGTATATATAAAAATTGATATTGTGGATGAGTGTGTGAATGAGGTTGAAAAGGAATTTGATGAAGTTGTTGAAGTGCACAGGGATGAGGGTGTGAAAGAAGAAGAATTATGTAAGGAAGTTGCTCTAGAGAAGCTGGAGAGAGCTAATGCACCCACACCACCTTCCATCGTTAAATGCCTCCTTCCCCCACTTTAAAGCTTAAACTCTTACCTTCCCACTTGAGATACATGTTTTTAGGTAAGAAACATACCCTACCCATCATTATCTCCAGCCAATTAGATTGTGAGCAAGAAGAGAAAGTGGCGGAGATCATTAAGAAGAAGATAAGAGCCAAATTTCTGATATTAAGGGGATTAGCCCCAATGTAGTGATGCTTAGGATTAACCTAAAAAAGGATGTAAAACTGTGAGGGAAAGACAAAAAAGGTTAAATCTAAACCTGCAGGAGGTTGTGAGGAAGCAGGTAATGAAGCTTTTGGACGTGGAAATTATTTACCCATTTCAAATAATGAGTGGGTGACTCCATTGCAGTGTGTGCCTAATAAGGGTGGCATGACAGTGATAGAGAATGAATATGGTAAAAAAGATTTCTACTAGGACCATTATAGGTTGGAAAGAGTGTATTGATTATAGGAAGCTAAATTTGGCCACTAAGAAAGATCATTTCCCTTTACCGTTTATGGACTAAATGATTGAGAAGGTGGTTGGCCATGCATTTTGTTACTTTCTTAATGGATATTTAGGGTACAATTAAGTGTTTATATACCCAGAAGACTAAGAGAAGACCTCTTTCACTTGTCCTTCCGAGACTTTTGCTTATCAGAGGATGCCTTTTGGTTTATACAATACACCTGTCACATTCTAAAGGTGCTGAAGGCCATATTTATGGATATGAATGAGAACTTCATTGAGGTATTTATGAATGACTTCTCTGCCTTTGGAGATTCTTTTGATCATTGCTTACTTAATTTAGACAGAGTGCTTGAAAGATGTGAGGAGTCTCATCTAGTCTTAAACTGGGAGAAGCATCATTTCATGGTCTAAGAGGAAATTGTATTAAGTTATAAGATATCATATAAAGGGATTGACGTGGATCGAGCTAAGACCAAAGTGATTGAAAAGCTACCACCTCCCACCAACATCAAGGGTATCCAAGCCTTCCTTGATCATGCAGGGTTCTATAGATAGTTCATTAAGGATTTTTCTCTTATTGCTAGACCTTTGACTCATTTATTAGTTAAAAATATGCCTTTTGTGTGTTGACGATGATTGTTTGAATTCTTTTAATAGGTTGAAGAAGGCAGTTACAACAGCACCCCTTTTGACATTGCCAGATTTGTCCCTTCCCTTCTAGATTATGTATGATGAAAATGACCATACTATTGGTTATGTAGTTAGCCAGTGGAAGGAGAAGAGGTCGTATGCCATCTGCTATGCAAGCAAGACTTTAACGAGGAGCACAACTGAACTACACCACTACTAAGAATGAATTTCTTGTTGTGGTATTTACATGTGAGAAATTTCGTTCTTATCTTTTAGACTCTCAAGTTATTATTTTTATAGACCATATAACATTACGTTATCTTTTTCCTAAGAAAGATGCCAAATATAGGCTCATCCGATAGGGTGCTCCTATTCCAAGAATTCCACATTGAGATTAAAGGCAAAAAGGGAGTAGAAAATGTTGTAGCAGACCACCTATCATGACTTGAAGGAGGACACTATAAAGAAGAAGTGAAAATTAAGGAGAGCTTTCTTGATAAGGCTATAATGATGGTCGATAATCCTTTTCGTCCTTGTTTTGTAAATATTTCAAACTATCTCTCAAGTATTATTCTTCTTTCTGATCTCTCATATCAACAAAGAAAGCACTTTCTATTTCATTGTTCTCATTATATTTAGGATGACCTTGTACTTTATAAGATATGTGTTGACAGTGTGGTTCGTAGGTATGTCCCTGAAAAATGAAATGCCCGAAATTTTAACGCAAGGTTATAGCTCACTTTATGTAGGGCATTATAGAGCTAACTAGATTGCTACTCTGATATTAGACTGTGGATTTGATTGGCCAAACTTGTCCAAATATGTTTGAGATTTTATGTTAAAGTGTGATAGACGTCAAAGAGTGGGCAACATATCGAAGAGGGATGAGATGTCACTTTCAAACATCAAGGAGGTGGAGATATTTAATGTGTGGGGGGCTTGGATTTTATGGGACCATTCCCATCCTCCTTAGGTAACACTTATATTTTTTAGGGTTAATTATGTTTCCAAGTGGGTTGAGGTCAAAGCTACTCCAACTAATGATGGCAAGGTGGTTCAAAAGTTCACTAAGAAGATCTTTACTAGATTTGGGGTGCCTAGAGCAATCATAAGTGTTAAAGGGAGCCGTTTTTACAATAAACCATTTGAGGCTTTTCTGAGAAGATACAATGTTCATCATAGAGTGGCTACCCTTTACCACCCATAAACCAGTGGCTAAGTGGAAGTGTTGAACAAAGAGTTAAAGAAGATTTTGGAGAATATAGTGAGAGCACTTCAAGAAAAGATTGGATTTTAAAGCTATATGACACCTAATAGGATTACAGGATAGTTTTCAAAACACCCATAAGTACCACACCATATCGACTTATGTATAGAAAGGCTTACCATTTACCATTGGAGTTGGAGCATGTGAAAATGCTAAGTTGTATAAAGAAATAGCTAAAAAATGGCATCAAAAAGAAGGAGATTAAGAGTGGGGACTTGGTGCTTTTATTCAATTCATAACTTCAATTATTTCGTAGAAATCTCAAGTCAAGATGGAGTGGACCCTTCAAGATCCTTCACGTGTTTCCCCATGGAGCTTTGGATTTAGAAAATGACAAGTGTGAAGCATTCGAGGTCAATAGGCATAAATGCAAGCCATACTATAGAGGGACATATTCATAAGAAAGGGAAGTCATCTCTTTTCTTTCTTCCACTCTTTCATGAATGCATATGGAATGGTCAAGATAATGACCTAACTTAGTAAGTTTACCTTTCTTTTATTTTTCTTTGTTTATTTGTTTGTTTAATTTTGGTTGTAATTATGTTTGGTTTGAGTTTGCTTGGTATTTATTTGGATTTTGTTTAAGTTTTGACTTATTTTCTCTTCAAATTTCTTGTTGGTTTGGTGATTTTGACATGTTTGCAGGTTACTAGAATGTTAAGAGTGCATGCTAAGCTTGGAAGAGGACTAAGAAGTTAGAAAAATTGGAATACCTACGATCGTGGGAATTGGGTTGTTTCTTACGATCATGGGAAGGCTCTACACAATCCTTCTAGAGCCTTACTATGACCGTGGGAAGGCTCCCTAGAAACTTTCTGGATCCTTAACCCATAATCGTCGGATTGATAGGGATTCCCAGGGTCATGGGATACCTCATCTGAAAAATTTTAAAACTTCGCCTCTTCATTCTTCACTTCTTTACATTCTCTCACTCTATAAACACGACACCCTCTCTCCAAAGCTCTCAAATCCTATATATTTCACCAAAATCTTGGTATTTTTTTCACTTCGTCCATCAATTTTTCACTCTTTTACAGTTCACTCAAGAATCCAAGGATTTGATAAGTTTTTCTCTCTTTCTCTCTAAAAAACATGTCCACCTCTCTCTTGCTTATTTTTACAGCTTTTCTCCTTCAGTGGCTCCAAAGAAGCTTGTAGTTCAGAAATTAATTGACTAATTGTACCTCCAAGTCTCTGAAGAAGGTAAACTAGATATGGAAGCCACTTTTTATGCCCTATTCCCTATTTTCTCTGAGGAAGAAGGTATGAGAATTTGGTACTTTATGGATAGAGAATTAATGCCTCATACGTACTTTAATTTTAAACTGTTAGAAACTCCAGGATTACAGTGTAATATTGAACAATTAACTGCAAATATTGGTTGGGGTCGTTTGATTCATTGTGATGTTGCGATATACCCCATGATGACTATAGAATTTTTCACCACTATGCGTTACAATCCTAAAATGGATACATTCTTGTTTAGGATAGATGGCCATGCTTATAAACTTGATTATACTATCATTCATGTGCATTTTGACTTATCAAACACCAAAGTTTTGGATGATCATAATGAATTTTATGTGGATGATTATTGGAAAATTCTTACTGGTGAAAACAATTTTGACTCTAGAAATGAACCTAACACTTTGATTCATAGCACCGAGAACTTACTTCTTCATAAGTTTATGTGCCTAATAGTTTTTAACAAAACTAAAAGCAACAAGTTCTTGGCTAAAGAAATTTTCTTCCTTTAGTGCATGGATCGTAAAATCAAAATAAATCCCCTTATTAAATTTTTAATCTATTTTTGAGTTGCATTAATAACAAAATCTCTTATTTTGGCATTTCATACATTGTTACTGCTTTGGCTTTATATTACAATCTTGAAGTGTATAGTGTGCGTAAGACTAGTTATGAAGTGTTTAATGTCCCTTATTTGAGACGCTCTGAAATTTTGGAACCTTTTTCTATAGAGCTCCAAAATCCTGTAATATGTGTCGCTGTTAAAAACAGGAAGGCCAGGATGCAGCCACTTCTCAACCATCCACATCTCAAGCACCCCCAGAGCCCCAAGACGTAGCAATTGAAGAAAAACTAACTACAGCAGTAGAGATCACAAGTTCCATCAAATCTTTAACCAAATTGCCTCTAACCATCAATAAATAACACTGTAAATTAATGAGCTCGATACCCAGATGAGACAAGTTCATAAGGAACAGTGGTACATTAAGAAGGAATTTCTCAAGTTCATCCAAATGAAAAACAATGAAGTTCCTTCTCCTACGCCTTCGCCACCGCAATCTTCATGAGCTTTCTTACCTGTATTTTTTATGTTATTTTATTTACCTTGTTATTTGTTTTGTCTGATTGTTTGGTTTGATGTTATTTTACCTTATTTTGTGCTTGACTTGTCACGTTGAGAATAATGTTTTGTCTAAGTGTGAGGAGAGGACATTTGCTTTGTTAATTACATTGTTTTAGTTTATTTTAGTCATTGTTTGCATTTTGTTAATTAGGATGCATGTTTTAGGTATATGAGTTTGTTTATGTTGTTTTGTGTTAAGCAATGGAACCACACTTGAATCATTTTGATTTGTTTTTTCATAAGATGTTGTCATGCTAGTTGGAATGAGATTGAATAGATGATTGAACTCAAATTGGGCTACTTTAGTAAAGAGAGAACCATGTTGAGTGATGAAAAGTAGTTGGTTGCATAAGCTTACTCACAATTTGACACTAGAGCCAAGAGGTGTTGTAGAGAAGAGGAGAGAAAGCTATATGTTTAACAAAAAATTTTCCATTATGCCAATTTTGAGAGAAAACATAGGGTGACACCGACAGATTGAGGAAGGAGACAAAGAAAGAGAGGCACGGTGAAGAGCTTGACGCGAAGTACTTCCCAAAATAGGAGGTTTCCCTCTGTCGTCGTCTCAAGTTCCGTTCCCTACAGTATTTCTATTATTTCAATTTTAAATAAAATTAAAATAGGTGTTAAGATTTGTTTGGTTAAATGTTGAGATGATGCCTAAACTCACCGTTGGATTTGATTCTTTAGATTAATGAAGTTTATTCGATTGTTTTTTAGTTAATTGGATTGTGATTTAAGTCTTGTTCATAATAACTTGGCAATAGACTAAGAGGGTGAGCTAAGTGAAAATAATCAATTTGGGCTAACGAGAGTTGGGTGAATTGATAGGTAAAGGATTAAATCAAACTGATAGAATCATGTAACGAGAGATCTAGCATAGGTTCCGAGTAAGTTAGTAGACAACTTTAGATCTAATTTAGTTTTTGGGTGATTGTGAATCGAGAGATTGGAATTCCCATAAATTGAATTAGGGTTAAGAATTCTAACTCAAGAGAGAGTAATTACCTTAGGACCATCTAGGCCTGTTGAGTCAAAATTGCAGAATTGGTTGAGTTTCTTTAATTTCGAATTAAAATCCCCTTTCTCTCATTTGATGCTTTATAGGTTGATTTTGGATTTAGTTGTGTGATTGCTTTTCTATTACTTTTAGCACTTTCAGTTATGATATCCAATTATCAATTGATTTACTTTTCTGCAGTAATTGTTAGGTTTGTGACTTAGTTGCCATTAGATTTAGGAATAGTTCCCTTCCTCGTGGGATCGACATCTTAGGTATTACACGAACGAACTGTGCACTTACGGTAATTACCAAGGTTAAAAATATTGAAACTTAGAGCATGTAACCTTGAGTGAACAAGTTTTTGGAGCCATTGTCGAGGAAGGCAATTTAGTTGTATAATTTAAGGAATTAGGTTTGTTATTTTCATTCATTCATTTTATTTCGAATTCGTACTCTTGTATGAACATAAGAGTCACAAGGGGTTCGAGTCGTGCAACTGAGATGTCCGATTTAGACATAACACGTTTGGAAAAATCCTTAAGAAAACCCAGCGAGAAGAAGAAGAAACTGAAAAATACAAATGGCCGAAGAATTCCAAAGAAATATGGATTAAGAAGTTAACCCTGGCAGGCAACAATAAAGGGCCCTAATGGATTTTATAAAGCCAGGATTCAATCTTGAGAGCCAAGGAGTGGCTAGATTGCCTGCTCAAACAGTCTCCTTTGAAATCAAGCCATCTCTCTTGAACATGCTTCAACAAAACGTCCAATTCTACAAACTTGCAAATGAAGATCCGAATATGCATATAGTCAGTTTTCTCAAGATCTGTAATACCTTTTGGTATCACCAGATGTCGAAAGAAGCAGTAAGGATTAGGTTGTTTCCTTTTACATTTAGGAATAGAGCGAAGGCTTGGTGTCATTCACTAAATCTCGCCAACATTACAATATGTGAACAGCTAGTGTGAGCCTTCTTAGATAAATACTTCCCATTAACAGCCAAAATTATTAAAGAGATCACAAACTTTCAATAAGGTGACGGGGTGTCTATCTATGAAGCTAGGGAGTGTTACTAGGATCTTCAAAGGAGATGCCCACATCATAATCTACCCAAAGAGTTCCTGTTGCTGATATTTTACAACATAGTGAACTCACATACTCTAGACATCATAGACGCAGCGTCAAGAGGATCGTTAATGAGAAAGATGGTTAAAGAAGTAGAAGAGTTAATAAAGGAGATGGCTAGCAATAGCTGTTTATAGGCTAGTAAGCGTAGTAGGCAACCTACTAATTTTAGGGAACAGAAGAGAGTTGTCGCTGTAGACCAAATGACAGAAATGCAAGCTAAGATCGATAATTTGACCCTACAACTTAGTAATCTGAAGGCGTCGTCCTCAACTCCAATGAAGGTCACGCAATTGAAATGTGAGCTATGTGACCAAATGGATCATGATACGATGGACTGCTATCTAATGAGAGACGATAACCTGGAGAAAGTAAATTACATAGGGGCATAATTTAGACACGGAGGGGGTAATAATCCCTATTCCAACACCTATAACCCTTGGTAGAAGAATCACCCGAACTTCTCTTAGTCCAACAAAAACAACGGAGGGTAGTTCAGACCCCAAGGATAATCGAGCTTCCAATAGGAAAAAATAAGAATGATGATTCGAAGATGGAAAATTTTTTGGATAAGATGGGAGAAATGGACGAAGCGCACAGGAGGCTCGAGAGTAAATTTAAACAAGTCACAAAGAATCACGCTTCATCTATCTATAACTTAGAAGTCCAAATGGGGCAGCTTACAGAAGCAATGTCGACTCAGAATACTATAACTCTTCCAAACAACACCGAATCGAACCCAAAGAGGTGTATCATGGTTATAAATCAGAATCAAGAAAAGGAGCTAGAAAAGGTGGACACAAAAGAAAGTCAAGTAAATAAAGACGATCTTGCAAGTAAGATTGTTAGTAAATCGATGTAATTAAATCGATGGACATTTCCGCACCAATTCTTTACTAAAAGGGAATTATATGCTAGAAAGGAGGAAGTAGAAATGTTACAAGAAATTGAACCAAACAAAATCGAGGAGGTGATAGAACGAACATATGCCAATTTAAAATTACAAGAATACGTCACAGATAGAGGGGAGGAGAAAATGCTAGAAGCCGTGCCCAACATAATGAAGAAAGGTGATCCAGGGGAGTTTTTCATCCCCTGTAGTATCAACAAGATTATTATAGATAAGGCATTCATAGACTTAGGAGCAAGTATAAATGCGATGCCCTACACTCTTAGTCTTAAATTAGGGTTATGAGAGCTAGTACCAGTAAAGTTTTTGGTTAAGACAGTCGATAGAACTTCACTAAGACCAATGGGGATTATACACGATGTGAGGGTTAAGTTCGGTAATTTTATCTTTCCTATAGATTTCTATATTTTGGATATCAATGAAGATGAGGATACTTTGATGATTCTTAGAAGATCGTTCTTGGCCACTATGTGCTCAATTATCGATGTAGATGGGGGCGAACTAACTCTTCAACTATGGAAGGAGCAACTAACCTTCAAAATGACTGTTAGAGAGTACGGAGCTCCTTTAACTCCAGCGATTCGCAACAAACCCAAATCTTGAGGAGAATGGGAAGACATTTAGAATCTTGCAAAATTCTTCCAAAAGGAGCGCTCACGAAGGAGAAGGTGAGGTAAAGAAAATTCCAAGGGTGACATTCACAATATGGTAGCAAACATTTAGACATTGAGATTAATAACAACGCTACCATCAAATCAATCATTCCAGCCACCATGAGCTTAAAAGGAGCATCGAGCGACTGACATTAAAAGAAGCACTACATGGGAGACAACCTATGGAAAAATTAGTTCTTGTTGAATTTAGTTAGATTAGTTAAAATTCGTAGTTAGGTTTATTTTAGATTGCATGAATAAAAGCAAAAAGAGGAATAGGATTTCAGAGTCATGGGGAAGAGTACGCAAGAATATTAAAAGAAGTGAAGAAGAATTATTGATTGAGAGAAGGAAAGGATTGGAAAAAGAAGGTCTTGGAGTCAAGTTATAGGCCCTGGCCTCAACTTTGACCTGTCAGGTTCCAATTGTGGCCTGTGACTTAGAAAGTCCTTCGGTGGTACGCTGCATGCAGCAATCGTGGTATAGCAGGCCACGATCGTGGTCTGTGACAATGAACAAAAAGGGTAGGATGCAAATTTTAAGTGATATGTTTACCATTTTATCCTTTTCACCACCTATTTATTCAATTCTTACATAACTTTCAACTTCACTTTTATTTTTACTTCATCTCTCTAGAATTTCAACTTCCAAACGTTCTAACATCTCTCTAGAAATTTTCCAACGACAACTTCCCAAATTCAACCTAAGAGCCTTATGGAGCACAACAAGTCGTGGGACGAGGGAGGCAGAACCAAACAGCAGATTTTGAAGCTTCATTTCCCATCTACTCTAAGGAATAAGGTACTCGTTTCCATTCCCTTCTCTCTAGGCATATATTTGTGCCTAAATATTTTGATTTCGATACATTGGATAGGATAAAGGTGCAGGAGCGAATAGAAAATTTAGCATAGAGGATCCAGTGGGTTCAATTCATCAGGTTTCAATTCCCCGTTTAAGAGGAGCTGACCCTAGAATTTTTCACATCCCTGATCTTTCACCCCAAAAACACCAAAGAATTATGGTTCCGATTGAGAGGGCCAGTATATAAGCTAATGGTAGAGATTATGTGTGACATATGTGGATTCCATGAATCCATTGTCATCAACCAACATGATGACTTTTTTGCCTCCCAATACTGGCACGAGCTCACTGACATGGAGTGTTTTTATGCCAAAAATGCTCATAAGAACATCATACGCTCCCAAGAACACTTACCGCTACACGAATTTAAGTGTCAGCTAGTCTTTCACAAATCAGAGACCAACAAGTGTTCCACCAATGAACTGTTCCTACTTTGGTGTATGGATCACAGTATTCCGATATGCACATCCATGCATGTGCTAAATGCTCTTATTATAGTTCTACGAAAGTAAAGTAACCATCTGGGAATGGGGTACCTGATGTCTGCCATCGTGGAGCATTTTTATATAGATCGGAGGGGATTAACAGTGCATCTACCTGAATTTCTCAACCCTGGGTATCTATATCAGGCAGAGATCATTCACTCCACCAACATAAGTCTATGAGAAATCAATGAAATGACATATGTGAGGACCAAGATGGGTCAGGCAAGCTTGAGTTCCGCTCCACCTCGGCAGTCAAGGGACTCAACAAACAAGGAATCAGAAGAAGAGGAAGAAGAGAACCAACGATGGACCAAGGTTTTGGATACACTATCCGAAACCAACAGAACTCTACAGGAAGTGTTGCGTACATAAAGACGCCAGAGTTGTGAGACTCGTCGACTTCATTGGTATTTCGAAGCTCAGGGCATTCAATTACCACCTTCTACACCATCACCACCTCCATATCCTTAGGGTTCAAGTCTAACCCACATTTTTTATTCAATTCTATTTTACTTGTCTGTCGTTTAATGTCTAGTAGTTTTATTTTAAATTTTATTTTTATGTTAGTTTTATTTTCATTTTATGTTTTGTCTTTAATTTTTTTCTGCTCTTCCTTGTTAAAAGAATGTGTCTGTGTGCTTCTATCTTGACATTGTGAGTGTTCTCTTCTCACATTGAGGATAATGTGTTGTTCAAGTATAAGGAGAGATTCTATGCTTTTATTTTTTATGTGACTTTTTATATCGTATCATAATAGTAGGCTACATTGTGTGAAATGTGTAAATGTGTCAATGGCTTAGTTTTGAGTGAAATTCATTTAATTTTGGACATAGTCTATTAGGTTATTAATAATCATTAGCTTGCTAAATTAGTGAATTAGGGCACCTTTGAATAAATATACAGCATAATTAGGACATAATGTAAATTTAGCTCCCTTTAAGTTGTCACATTCATTCACAACTTGAGGCCTTTTTGCTAAGTAACTTAACTAGTATTTTTTTTTACATGGAAACGAATAGTTGTTAAAAAAAAAGTTTAAGTAAATACTATTATGTTGACTTTCGGGTTATGAATAGAGGTAGTAGCCAGTTGAACACGTGATAATAATTGAGTAACTAGATCGACACGCATTATAAATGTATGCCTTCGCATAAAAAGGCTACAATGACGATCCAACCAAGCCATTAATAAATGACTTAGTTAAGTAAGCGAATCAACATTCATCATCAATATTTTCCTCGGAGTAAAAGACTTAGTATCGAAAAAAATGTTTTAAATAAAACCATACCGTTCCTATAAATATCTTGATTTTTTTCTCATGAAAATATACCTAGGAATGGTTACAGAGTATGAGAGACTAGAAAAATTATTAATGCATGTGCACAATTAAAAAGGGTACATAAGATAGCACATGTGTCTCATTTAAGTTGTATATCTAGTCAAAACCCCTAGACACCCATTTTGTTTGTTAATGATTTGACATAATTTGAATGATTGTGTCTATGATTAAATTTACTTTATGAAGATTAGAGTCGTTGTCGCATTATTGCATTGTGTGTCTTTGATGTTACGTGTTTGTTATTTTATTTGCTTGAGGACAAACAAACATTTAAGTGTGGGGATGTTGATAGTTGTGATTTGTATTATGTTTTAGGGTCAGATTTGATAAGTATTTTAATGTCATTTCAAATGCTTAGTATGAATTTAGGGTTTAATTAGGATAGTTTTTCTGTTTAAGTGTTTTTATGGGTTAGTTTGAATCTTTGAACTTAAATTGTATATTTTTGATGTACCTTGATGTGTGTGCTAGAGTTACTGGGTAAACAGGGAAGAATGGGAAGAGTTAAAGAGTTTTCAGGCCAAAAAGCAAAGGCCACGATCGTGATAGAAGAGGAAGAACTAGAAGCAGCCAGGCCACAATCATGCTCACAGGCCACGATAGTGGCAGAGACCATTAATTCAGGCCACGATTGTGCACTACATTGGGCTAATAGAAGAACTCAAGGTTTGGACAAATGTTTGGACCATTTCGACCCTGATTTTGACTTAGAGCCTCAAAGATACAAATAGAATTTGATGTGATAGTCAATAGAGGAGAGGAGAGAGAGCTAAGAGTTTAACGAAAAAAATTTACATTTTGCCAATTTCGAGAGAAAACATAGGGTGACACTGAGAGATTAAGGAAGGAGACAAAAGAAAAGAGACACGGGTAAGAGTTTGATGCGAAGTACTTCTCGGAACAGGAGGTTTCCTACTGTCGCCGTCCTAAATTTTGTTCCCTACATATTTTCGTTATTTCAATTTTATTCATTTATAGAATTGAAATAGGTGTTGAGATTTTGTTGGTTGAATGTTCAGTTGATATCGAAACTCACCTTTGGATTTGATTCTTGAGAATAATGAAGTTTATTCAATTGTGTTTTCATTGATTAGATTATGATTTAAGTCCTGTTCTTAATAACTTGGTGACAAACTGAGAGGGTAAGCTAAGTGAAAATAATCAATTTAGGCTAACGAGAGTTGGGTGAATTGATAGGTAAAGGATTAACTCAAACCGGTAGAATCGTGTAACGAGGGATCAAGTATAGGTTCCCAGTAGGTTAGTAGACTCAGATCTAATTTAGTTTTTGGGTCGATTGCGAATTGAGGGATTAGAATTCCCATAAATTGGATTAGAGTTTATCAATTAGGGCTAATAATTATAACTCGAGAGAGAGTAATTCACCTTAGGACCGTCTAGGCCTGTTGAGTCAATAATTGCATAATTGGTTGAGTTTCTTTAACTTCGAATTAAAATCCCCTTTCTTTTACTTGGTGATTTCTAGGTTGATTTTGGATTTGGTTGTGTGATTGCTTTTTTGTTACTTTTAGCACTTTCAATTCTCATTTCTGAATATCAATTGAGTTACTTTTCTACAGTAGTTGTTAGGTTTGCAACTTAGCTGTCATTAGATTTAGGACTAGTTCCCTTCCTCATGGGATCGACACCTTAGGTTCTGCGTGAACAACCCGTGCACTTGTGACAATTACCAGGGCTAAAAATATTGAAACTTAGAGTGTGTAACCTTGAACAAACAATTAGGACTCCTTTTTGTGTTAACCTTTGGCTTAAATGTCATACCTTTTATTATTTCCTACTATTAGTTTAGGATTTTTTCTACATTTTTTATTGCTTTCGAGATGAGTTGAGTGATACTTGATAGCTGTCAATTACTGAAGTAAATCACACGTTAGTATAGACTTTACGTTCAAGAAACTCGATACACAAAAAGGGGGGGTTAAATGGTGTATCTTCCTTTTTGAATATAAAATCTTGTAAAGAACTTCTCTTTCTTGTTAAAAAGATATCACAAAGTATTACGTAGTTAAATCACAAATTACTTCTATATAAATGTTTAACAACAAAATAAACTGAAATAAAGAGTAGAAAATAGACACTGCAATTTTTATACTAGTTCACTCCAAACCGTGGGCTACGTCTAGTCCTCAGAGTTTGTCTGAGTGTTTTACTATTCTCCAAATGTTTACAAGTATTCTTTCTTCTCTTCCAAAGCCTCTTCAAGTCTCTTACAAAGTATTCTTTTACTATCTTAGCCTCTCCAGTTATCGACCTTTTCTTTCTCTCACTAGAAAAAGATTGTGAGCTTTTCTTACAGTAATGTTAGCTCTATTCTAAACAAGCACTGTATGAATTTTCTTTCAGATTGTCTAACTTTTTAACTTATCTCAGATCTAATATTGTAGCATATTCGACTATGACTAATATTTATAGCCTT
Source organism: Erythroxylum domingense (assembly GCA_025594535.1). NCBI lineage: Eukaryota > Viridiplantae > Streptophyta > Magnoliopsida > Malpighiales > Erythroxylaceae > Erythroxylum > Erythroxylum domingense. Next base: position 16,833,581 of record JANQBM010000222.1, on the reverse strand, counting down.
CATCTCTAACTGCTTCTTGATCTTTGATAACCGCTTCTTGATTCTTGATAACCGTCATTTAGTTGAGTTCTGTAACTAACTCTGAGCAAATAACCATTCTAACGTGCTAATGTATCTTTATGGTATCGTCTATGTCTTTTTTGCGTCTGAGTCTGCATCTGCGTCTAGATCTATATTAACTTTGCATTTGTGTTTGCGTTTATATTGACTTTATGTCTGCGTCTGCATCTGCATCTACGTCTATATTGACTTTGCGTCAGTGTCTGCATCTGCATTTGTGTCTATATTGACTTCGTGTCTACGTCTGCGTCTATATTGAATTTGCGTCTACGTCTGCATCTGCACACTTAACACACTTGTCAAAGACGTTTTTTTGTTTCCAACATTATTATTATTTGATTGTTATCAAAATTAATCATTGTAAAGTCCTCTTGACTTAACAATCTCACCCGTTTTAATGATAACAAATAATCATAATTTTAGAAAAATCAAAGTGAATGAATTTTTATTCAATTGATGAACAATAAATGAATAAGACGACAACAAATAATAAATAAGAAGACAACATACAAAGAATAAGAAGACAATAACAAAAAATACATATATACATTTTATCTTCTTCTTTTCTTCTGTTTTTCTTCTCTTCTCTTCTTCTTTTTCTTGTCTCCCCCTATCTCCCCTTTTTTTCTTTTCTCTTTTCTTCTCCCCCTATTTGTTATTAATCAAAAATGTTACCTCAGATGCTTCATTATTTCAGAAAATATGTGCTGCATATCTGTTCTTATCAACTTGAGGTCTGCTTCTGTTGTTACTTGTAAATAAGCTAGTTCCTCATGAAGATCACCAGCTGAGTCTTGTAGATAGTCAACCTTAGTATTAATTTCTTCAATCTTCTTCACTAAGGCTTCCTGACTCCACTGCTCAGAAGGTCTTACTTCTTCCATTCCAATAAGTTTGACTTGTTGAGTTGGACTCAATGGATTGAAGTTTGTAGCATCTGATGTTTCTGAGGGTAAGACATCGAGTTCTATTATTTTAAAAATAGGAGGTTTGAATAATTGTTTTTGATCTGGAGGATTAAGGTCATCAGGTCTAGGTAGCTTAGGAATGGTTTTTCCAAGAAAGTGAAGGACATCTTTAAGTGAGGGTACAAGACTTAAAGGTCTAAAGTGCATAATCAAGTGCACAAAAGTCTCTAAGTTGACAAATATACCTCCACCTTGGATAGATCTATACTGTCCTTTAGTCACTCTTCCAACTACCTGAGAACTTGCATTTGTGGTGAAGTGTCCACAATTACTTCCTGATGCTTTTGAGATGTGATGTGAAACATAAATTCCTCTTGATTTTTCTGCATTACATGCTTCATCTATGTTTCTCACTGCTTCATGTATCTATTCTTCAGTCATGTCACCTGTTGTTCTTTTAGGGTACATCTTCTGTTTCCCTTTTTCAATATTACGTACAATGTTTAAAGCTCTTGGTTTTATGTCAGGTATGATCTTGATCATAGTTCTACTTGTTGCTGGGTAGATAGTGTATCGATCTTTAGTCATCTTCTGTAGATATGGTTCTAACTTCTCATCCCTCAGAATTCCATATAATCTCCTTTCTTCATGATTTAGAAGATGCATACACCTATTATTGATCAAAATAGATTCAATCTGTACCTTGACCAACCTTTTCACAGGTTCTTTGATTATAATTGAGCTTCTGCTTCTAACAGGTACCTCTTATTTAATCACCTTTAATTTCAAGTCCTCTTTTCTGATAGGACTATGAGATTCCACTTTGTTTTCAACTGATTTTTCTTTTTGTTGACTCCTAGTTGAAGTAGTTTCTTTCTGACTGGTTTTTAACTTTTTGTTTTCTTCTACCAGTCCAGAAGGTGGTTGTAGTTGATTTCTCTTTCTTTCAAACTCCAATTTCTTCTTAATTCCAGTCTCTTTGGTTGGCTCCGTCTGTACTTGTTGCAGAATTGAGACTAGAGATCTTATAGCTTGTGATGTTTTTTTTATCTTATAAGATTCTTCACCAAGATTCATTCGTCTCCCTCTCTTCTGTTCTTCTTATCGGAGAGTTAATATCCTTGGTGATCTTTTTGACTTTTTGATTTTCTCAAAATCAAGTGTCTCTGCCTTTCTTTTCAACGACACTTGTTTTCCAGATAGACACACTTGGCTTTCTTCTCTTTTCCTCATCATTTTAGCTTCAGCTGCTACTTCTGACGACTTCTTCTTTTCTTCCACAGTCATTCTTTCAGAAGATTGAGGTTTTTTTTCTCTTTGGGAGTAACATTCCTACTCATGCTTCGTCTGTCTGTATGCTCCCCCTCAATCCTTACTTTTGGCATAGAAGTTGTACTCAATCCCATTTTACCAATGGTTGCTGCACTAATAACGATTTTAATGTTCATCTTCATCCTATTTTCTCTATCAAGGAGAATTTTAGAATCTCTAAAGATTCTTGTCACCAGTATCCCATATGGAAAGGCATTAGAATCCTTCTTTGTCTTCATCATGTACCTCAGAATCAGGTGTGGAAGATTGATAGCCTTATGGTTGAGTAGGTAGAACAGGCATTGTTCATCTATCGTAGTCACAACATTCCTTGATCCTGTTCTTACTAGAATGCAGTGAAAAATTATATTGTGTAGTACCCTAGCCTTTGGAACAAGGTTCAACGACTTCTTGTCCTTTGGGTCGCTACATCCATAAAGTTTTTGATTTACAAGTGCCTTCTCTAGACGATTTTGAGTCATCCATTTAGGGTTGTAAGACACTTCTTCTCCAACACACGGACATCCACTAACCTTCTCGATTAGCTCCAGTGTCACAATAACCGACAGTCTATCCACCAATGATACTACTG
>JANQBM010000222.1:16788640-16814728 GCA_025594535.1 Erythroxylum domingense | reverse complement strand
ATTCACACTTATACCGGGAAAACGTCATGAATGCATGTACAAACATTTTTCATGTGCAACAATCACTGTTCACAAATTCATGAGCATGAGATGTGTTTTCCTACTTTCTCTGTTTGGTCTCTCGTATACCCGTTTCCCTGGTTCGACCCGTTATATGGAAACGGGATGTTACACTTTCTTGTTTCCTTTCTCTCAGAATATTTTTCACAGCATAAGCACTTAAGCACAGAATTTATCTTGAGCATTTTGTACATTCAAAATTCTTATTGAAGTCTATGACTACGACTAGTATTTATAGCCTAAATCTCCAATGCTCTTCTTGAGAAATCTGCTTGTCGAGTCTTCTAAAGTCTATTATTAGTTAAGTCCTATAACTAACTCCAACTAACTGACGTTCTAGCACATTCTTTAATTACATCAACTTGCTTAGCTTCGTATATTTCGTCTGATTTCTTAGGCTCAATCACTTTGTTTGATCCGTCTCATTCAATTTTTACTTAAGTATCGTCTTGATTTGATGATCTGTGCCACTTATATTTATTTACGCATTTAACAAATTCATCAAAACAATTCACACACTTATATTATTATTATATTTGACTTTCATCAAAATCGATAGAAGAATTGAAGTCTTCTTGTCTTAACATGGATGTTGATAGGTGGGCATTATGATATGTTTTTATAGGTAATTGAAATGTGTTTTCTAGCATAATTGTTGTTTATTGTTCTAGTTTAGGATTCATTTTGTATGTTTTCATTAAGTTTGATTTACATTGTTGTTCTTATGTGTTTGATGTTAATTAAGGGTAAGAATTGATTATTTTTGTGTAGGAAGGAAAAGCGAGCAACTTAAAGGTTGAACAAAAAATCAAAGAAGAGAAGACAAGAAGAGTTCATCTAGGATAAATTCCCACAGACGTGGGAAATCATAGTAGAAATGAGGAGTGCATCTGTGTGCAATTTCCACGCTTGTGAGAATCATGCAGATTCCCACCGATGTGGGAATGGTAATCCGAGTCAATCTGCGAAGCTTCATTAAACCTAGAATTTTTAGACTATAAAAACATCATTAAGCCTCCATCTTCAAGGGAGATCACACCTATCTGTAAAAACACCATCCTTGAGTGGAGAACACATATTCGGAGCATTGAGAAGGGATTGAAGACAAGGATCATCATCAAGATTGGGCAAAATAGCACATCAACACCAAAATTATTTTTTAATTTTGAATTATTTTGTAAAAACTCCTATTTTATTGAATTGAATGAAGTGTCTTTGATGATTGTTATTTTAAATTATTATCTTGCAACAAATCGAGAGAGTGAGTGAGATGAGATTCGTGTAGGATTGTACAATGAGAGTTGTCAACCTATAGACTAGCAATCATTATGTCAATTGAATAGTTAGAAGAAAGATCTCAATTAGTCAATTGATCACCCATAGGATAGTTTAATAACTAGTTGAATCGATAGAGTCATTAGGTAGGTTGAGAGATTGTTCAATCGATTCCTGTTAATTCGATTAGGGAAAAATAGTTACACCTTGAGAGAAGGTAATTAGTACATTCAGAAATCTAAGGTGAGGCATAATTCAATCAATAAAATAAAAGGGAGACATAATAAGGAAAAAGGAATCTCTAGCATTTAGATTTTTGAATTCAGATTTTTTGCAATTGCAGTATTGTCCATTGTTTACATTAGTCTTTTAATTTTAATTCAATTTTTCACATTATTTGTTTTTTACAATTTAGTTTCTTAAACAAAGTTGTGTCTAAATTAAGCAGTGTCTAGGCATCAATCCCTGTGGGATTGATATCTACTCTTTTTACTACAAGTCACGACCCGTTCACTTGTAGTTTTTGGGTGTAAAATAAGTAGATAGGTTTTACCATCAACAACTTGCAAACATTTTTCTTAGCTCCTTCTTTATTTGAACTAAAAAACTAAAGTGATAAAATATTAGTTGTAAATATTGTAATGGTATGAAAACAAAAATTCTTAACGCTAGTGAAACCCTTTCTCATAAATTTTAAAACTTGTGCACCATTATAGATGAATTTAATTGCTTTTCTCACTTTCTACACAGTTTCATCAATGATAAGAAAGTATCAAACATCTCTTATATTTTCCATCATCAAGTTGATGCATTGTGCAACATTAAAAGTCTAATAGAAAGAATTATTCCTACTTTGCAACATTTTTCTAACTAATATGTAAACAACATTATTGTCAATGATGAACTACACAATATTTTTAAGCCAACTTCATTTACAACTTCATCAAATATCTCTAACAGAATATCAACATTCTTTACAAAGATAGATGAATCAATGGTCTTCAAAAATATTATCCCTTAATAAACTTAAAAATTTTGATAATGTGATTATGTCCTCAATTCTAGCCTTGATCCTAAAGTGTAAATAATTTTTAATATACATGGAATTCCAAAATATCCAAATATTAAGACTTTCAAATCATGAATTTCAAAGTTCAAAATGCCACAATTTAAATTCAATGCAAGGTAATGGTGCAGGTAAAAAATGGCAAGATACTGAGTGATTTTGTATAATAAGTTAGCACTAGTTAATACCGAAATACTGACCACTTATCAAACTGAATTTTAATTTTTAAAAATTTGGACTAATTGTAATTTTAAATAAATAACCCTAAACATCTAAGTCTACCTGATCCCCCTTCTACATCGATGACCCGCTTACGCCTCTATTTTTTCTTTCAGCCTCTCACTTTGTCTCTCATCTCATTATTTCACTTCTTTCCCAACCATGTAGCCTCCAATGTTGCACCACCTTGCCTCATCTCACCCTCTCTCACCTATGCAGTCAACTAGCCTTGCCTCACCCTGTCTTTCCTCTACAGCCACCTTGCCTCTGTAGTCACCTCACCGTCTTTAGCAGTCTCATCTACACTACAGTCACTTCAGGCTCATCGACACCAAACGACTGCAAACTTCAAGCATTAAAGTTGCAAAATGCAAACAAACCCTTTTACAATTGAACTTTATGCAATGTGCTTGAGGATTAATTAGTTGATTTATGATGTGTTGATTGATGAGTGTTGACTTAATTGAGTAGTTATTGTGTGTGTGATTGATTAATAGTTGTGATTATAAACTTTGTATTTTAGAAATTGCATTTTAAAAATTGAGAATAGTTGGATACTAGAATGGATAAATGTGTTTGATTTGTCTGAATTTTGGAAATTGAGGAATGAGATGGAGGATTCCATATAGAATTAAAGTATTTGGAATTTGGAATTTTGGATGTGTTTTGTCATTGATGTTGTTTGAATTATGAAAATTGGGGATTCAGTCATTCAATACAAAATTGAAGCTTATGTTATTGTTTGAAATTTGAGAAATATTGAATTAAATGTTAGTCTTTATTATAAATTAGGTTATATATTATAAATTGATTTTGAAATATACAAAATGGGTTAGTTAATTTATGTTGAATTATGTGATTATACCAATTAATTTAAAGATGTGAGTTTATGATAGTTAGATATAATCACAAAAAATGAGTTATGGTTATGATTTTATAGTTAAATTATATAATCATACAAAATGAGTTATCGTTACAAATTTATGAAATCATACAAACTAGGTTATAGATATAAGTTTATGTTTGAATCATATAATCCGACTAAATGATCTATATTTATGACTTTATGGTTGAATTATGTGATTACACAAATTGAGTTACAGATATGACTTGTGAGTTTATAATTAAATTATGTAATCATAGAAAATGAGTTATAATTGTGAGTTATGGTTGAATTATGTAATTATGCAAAATGATATAACTGTGACTTTATGGTAGAATTATGTAATTAAATAGTTATGAGTTATGACATTATGTTTAAATTATATATTCACACAAAATGGATTATAGTTGTAAAAGTGTAGCAATCAATGTATATATTTGAAGTTTGGGTTAAGAAACATAAGAATTTATTAGATAGGATGTGCTTAATCTTCAAATTTTCTTAAGGAGTCATTTATAAAAGTTTATGAAGATCACTTGCATGTATTTATCATACGATTTTTTAGAAACTTTTGTTTCTTTATTTATTCCTATTGTTATACACAATTTGATTTTGAATTTTTGATATGAAGTTATTAAGTTAACTTTAATATATGTCTTTATTTACTTTTACAGAAAAATGGAGCAAAGTTTAAGTACACCAATTGCTTTACGTATAGGAAGATTGATTGATTGATTTTGGGCTCATGTTAGATTATTTCTTCGAATGAAGAACCATATTATTTGTTTGTACTGTAACAAACATTTCAAAGATGTGAAATTACCAAATTAAATAAGCATTTAACTGGGATTAAAGGTGCTGTGGAGTATTGTAAGAAAGTGAGACATGATGTGAAATGAAAAATGAAGACTTCACGTGAAGAGTATTAGCATGAGAAAGATAAAAGACAAAGATTGAACTACGAAACTAGTAGTGGAAGTTCTTTTGTTAGTGTTCAGGATAATAGTAAGGATGTTAAAGGTGGTAGTATTTCAACCCAATAAGAAGGAAATGTTACACCTGATGTTAAAAAAATAAAAAGATAAGTGTCTAATTTTTTTGCATCATGAACAACTTCTGAAGTTCGACCTTCATTCCATAGTGCCTTATAATCTAGAGAAGTGGCTCATACTGTGGACTTAGCAATGGGTAGATGATGCAATAAATTAGACATAGCATTTAATGATACCAAATCTTAATATTATCAGCCTATGGTAGATGATATTACCTCTTACGATTTAGGATACGAAGCTTCTTCAATTGATGACTATAGAGGCAAACTTCTAAATAGCTCTATGTATGAAATAAAAACTTATTTTGATGAAAGAAGAATGACTTAGGCTAATCATAGGTGTTCAATGCTAATTATAGGTGTTCAATTATGTGTGATAGTTAGAAAAATAGAAGAAATGAGTCGATTATTAATTTTCTAGTTTATTATGTAAAGAGTGTTTTTAAAGTCTATTGATGCACTTGGCCTTGTTATGAATGTTGATAATCTGTTTCAAATATTTGATGAAGTTATGAATAAAGTTGGGCTAGAAAATATTGTTCAGTTTATTATTGACAATCATTTTGCTTATAAAGTAGCTAAAAGAAGATTGAAAAGAAAGTATAATTATTTTTATTGAAATCCCTATGTGCACATCGTATTGACCTAAAGTTGAAAATTATAAGAGATGCGAGGTATTTTCTTATTATTAATGAGACTGTTCAGAAAGAATAAAAAGGTGACCAAGTTCATCTACAATTTTGCATAAGTCCTGAATTTAATGCGAAATGATTTCACTAATGGTATAAATTTATGTCATCATGTTCATATAAGATTTGTAACTAATTTCGTATTATGGGTAAAGGAAGCAATCAAGGCCAATATGAAAAATAAACCTTCTTTGTATACACCCTTATCTTGCATTCATCCACAATGCTGGATTGTATACACCCTTATCTCACAGATGAGGTATTTTTTATCCTAGTGTCTATTTCAGACCAAGTTTTACAAAGAAAAATGAAGTTAATAAGGGAATGCTATTAACTATTACAACAATTGTTGCTTATAAGATGATGCAAGATCTCCTAAACCCATAAATAGAGATTTATAAATATGCTTTTAGTGATTTTGGACACCAATTGCTATTCATCAAAGAGATACACTTAATCAAGGTATATCTTTTTTAACTTTTGTTATTTGTTGAAAGTTAATCATCATTTTATTTTATTTATAATGTTATTTTTGTTGTCTTACAATTGCTTGATGGGACCAATTTGGAAGTGGTGTTCCAATAAAGGTTTGCAATTTGAATTTTGAGTCAGTATATAAGTTCAATAAGGTGTAAAAGGCATTAGAACACAATTGAATTCATCAATTCCAAAAAAAAGGAATAGATTGGAAGCACAAAAGATTGAATGCCTTAGTTTTGTTCGATGCAATTTAAAGCTTCAAGAAAAGTATGTTGTTATAATTATTGAGTTGGATATAATTTCTTAATAATTTAACTTTATTTGATTATTAGGAGTTTTAATAAAAATAAGTAGTTTTGTGGATCCAATTTATCTGGACATATAAGTTTTTGAGGAATCAGAGTAGATGGATGAGAGTAACTTGGAAGATAATCTTAGATAGAAAAGTATTGACATGTCATTTAGTACAATGAATTTAAATAATGATGTTGATAAGACTCCTTTCAATGCTGAGGATTTTCTACTAAATGAGAATTGAAGTCAATATGATTTCTGTGGGTATTCAATTGAATGAAAATTTAGGTTTTTATTTCTTCTCTTCTTTTAATTTTACTTATATTTGATTTACATATTAAATTCTATATATGAAATATAAATATAATTCTAAATATTTTTATTTCATGCTTCAGTTATAATTAGTTGTTTAGAGAGTCATGGATATTTATTATTCTTTCTATTTAATATTTTGATGTAATTATTATTTATCATATGATGAAATAGTAAAATTTTAAATACTTTGTAATATCCTTAATTTTTTATTTGTATGATGATTAAATGATTTTCATATTAATTATTGTTATTATTTATATATGAAATATGAGAAAGGTAATAATAATAAAAATAAATAAATTGCTATTATTTCAATTTTCTATTATTATGAGTTTTAGAGACAAGGCTGATATAAAATTATAAATTATACAGTGCAATATATTGAAGAACTATTTTGTAATTTTTTTTAATTCAAAGGCTATAAATTTAAAATTTTACCTAAAATGGTACTCAATATTGATCGGTATTGATATAATATCACACCAGATTCAATTCTCCTATAAGTACTAGTATTGTATTCTTAACTTTGATGCAAGCCAGAATTTGTATAATAAAGGTCAAGTTTACCTGCAAATAGTTAATGAGTCTACAAACAAACCTAAAAGAAGAGTGTCATCTCCCATTCACAATTATAGCACGTGGTAAGCCAATTAAACGATCATGATTAGATCCGTACGTAAAAAGGGATGCTAGAACAAATCTGGCAATGGCCATGAAATTGGCGACGATGACAAAGCTAGAGTAGTGCGAGCTACCAACGACAAATAGATGTTGGCGACAGTAGCAAAGAGCTAGCATGGCAACAATGGGGGCAAGGTTGTGAGAGGACACTGGAGTGAGATTCGTAAAGGATAGCATGAGATTATTGTGAAGGTCCAAACAATGGTTTGTTAGTGAAATATCAATAATATAAAATTGGAACAGCTTGTCTGAATGCAAAGTGTCATGAAAATCACTGCCCTAAGTCAAAAATTTCTCCTCTATGATGTAGCAGGACAAAGGGATCTGAACCCAGGGTTAACACCTTCTCACCAGCTTGAGTGTACTCCAAAGGGCAGAGTAGGAACTGTCTTTGAAAATTAATAAAAGTACACAAAGGCATAACAGAAATGACAAGAAAATATGTGTACAAAAGGTGATTATTATGTGGAAGATGTGTGACTTATATAGGAAAAAGTAATAGAATCGTCGGTGTGGGAGAGAGCTTGAAAAAGAACAAAGTGTTTGTCATATATATATATAGAACAAAGAAATCATACGATGACAATGGCAATAAAGACACATAAAGGAAAAATGGAACGTTAATAATAATGGTGGCAATCAATTAAGGAAAAATGGAACGTTAATAATAATGATGGCAATCAATGTAAGAAACGTATGACCAAAAATTGATGGTGAACATTATGAACATTACCCAAGTTTTGGAGCAAACACCCGATAATCCCCCACTTGGTCCAAAACTTGAAACAATTTAAGAGAAAGATAAGTGCACAACTAGGTGAACTAAATCTTGAACCTGGTGTCCAAGAAAATCGAAAACAAAACCCTAGAGAATTAAACAGCCTCAAAATGCCCTGGTCTCATGATCGCTCTAGAGAGATAGCCCAAATACTCTCATAGAAGGTGGCTAGCCTCCCAAGATCATGTAGGTGAATCCATCAAGTGTGTACTGCTCACACCACCTAAACTTGGGCTATGAAACTCATTAAGGTTAAACAATCCAACCTCATCAAACACAGTAAAGTCATATTAGGGACACAATTCAACAATTAAATATATCTCAACATTATTCCACAATCAAAGTACATGTAAGCAGTCACCACATAACGTTGTTTGACCCATTGAACTTGGTTTTCCAAGTCGGGTGTCCATCATAAGGTTATTTAACCCTATCCCTTTAGCATGCTCTAAAACTGGTTTTCTACTCAAAGCTTTTGTAAACGGATCCGCTAAGTTTCTCTCTGACTTGACATAGTCCAAAGAGATTATATCATGTTTAATTAAAATACAGACAAATTTATATCTCACTCTGATATGTTTACTTTTTCCATTATATGCCTTGTTCTTAACAACATAAATGGTAGCCTGCAAATCACAATGAAGGAACATAGAAGGAATTAGTTTTTCCCAAAGCGGGATATCTATTAAGAGATTCCTTAGCCACTCAGCTTCCCGTCTTGCCAACTTCAAATCCATAAACTCAGCCTCTATTGTTGATCTCGCAATACATGTTTGCTTGGATGATTTCCAAGCACTGGAACTCCTACCAAGGTAAAAACATAACCACTAGTAGAGTGTATATCATCACTCTCTATAACCCAGTTAGCATCAGAATACCCCTCTAATATAAGAGGATGAACACCAAAAGATAATCCATAGTGCATAGTACCTTTCAAATACCTCAACAAATGAATCAATGCATTTTAATGCTCTTGACTAGGATTATGAGTATAACTACTAAGTCTACTCACATAGTATGCAATATCAGGATGAGAATACTTCATCAAGAACATCACACTTCCAATAATTTTAGCATACTCAGCTTGGTTTACACTGTGACCAAGATTTTCCTTTAAAGCAACACTAGCGTCATAGGGAGTCTTGATTGGATCAACATTATAGTAAACAAACTTCTTCAAAATTTTCTCAACATAATGAGTTTGATTCAACCTAAAACCAAAGTCAGACCTATCATTGATTCCAAAAATAAAGTCCACAAGTCCAAGATCTTTCATATTAAAAGATGACTTTAGCAAATTCTTGGTAGTATTAATGACAGATAAATTAGTACCAAAAATAAGCATACCATCCACATAAAGAGTTATGATTACACAACCATTGATATCAAATTTCACGTAAATGCAAGAATCAACATCATAAGAGGTGAAATCATGTTTGAAAATCTGACTCTCAAATTTCTCATGCCACTATTTGGGAGCTCGTTTAAGTCCATACAAAGACTTAACCAACTTACACACCTTTTGCTCTTGATCAGGCACTCTAAACCCCTTGTGTTGGACCATATAAATCTCCTTATCTAGATCACCATTCAAGAAAGTTGTTTTAACATCCATTTGGTGCACATTAAGTTTAAATACTGAGGCAATAGCAAGCAACATCCTTATAGATGCAATTTTAGTAACAGGAGAGTAACTGTCGAAAAAGTCTAATCCTTCTTTTTTTTTAAAGTCTTTAATCACAAGTCTTGTCTTGAACCTCTCAATAGTTCCTTCAGGTCTCAATTTCTTTTTAAAAATCCACTTACAGTATAAAGGCTTACACCCTCGAGGTAGATCAACTAAAACCCAAGTTTTATTAGACATGATTGACTCTAATTCACTATCTATAGCTTCCTTCCAAAATTTAGCATCCACATATCTCATTGCTTCCTCATAAGTTTTAGGATCTTCCTCAATATTATAAGTCACCACTAAAACATCATTTATCTCCTTAGATTTTGTCACCACAAAGTAAGTAATAAAGTCAGAACCAAAACTAGTTGGTACTATAGCTCTTTTTCTCCTCCTTAGTTCAACAATTTCCTCTTCTTTTATGTCATCATTGGTAGAAGAAATAGGGATAAATTCTCTAGGAACTTACACACATACTTTCATAGGAAATACATCCTCAGAAAACATTGCATCTCTTGACTCTATAATAGGTCCATAAGTGTTAGATCCCTCTTCCTTAACCATAAATCTATAGGCAGCACTATTAGAGGCATATCCCATAAAAATTGAATCAACAATCTTCAGCCCAATTTTCTTCCTTTTATGTTCAGGTAGAGAAACCTTAGCAAGACACCTCCATACTTTCAAAAAATGCCAGTTAGGTGGATAACCTTTCCAAATTTTATAAGGGGTTTGATCTAGTTTCTTATGAAAGACTCTATTTAGAACATAACAAGCTGAATGAATAGCTTCCCCTACATAAAATCAAATAAATTGAAGGAAATTAACATTGCATTTATCATATGCTTAAGTGTTCGTTTTTTCCTCTCGGCTATTCCATTTTGTTCAGGTGCATAAGGGGCTAAACTTATGAATAATCCCAACTTTTGCACAATAATTAGCAAGGAAATCAGTATTATGCTCACCACCTCGATCAGACCTTAATCTCTTAATTTTCCTTTCTAATTGATTTTTAACCTCATCTTTGTATTTCATAAACATTTCCTCTACATCACTTTTATTTTCAATAAGTAAATCTTAGTAAATCTAGAACAATCATCCACAAAGGTAATATAATATCTCATGCTTCCTTTACTCATATAATTCTTAAAATCACCCGAGTCTGTGTGCACCAAGTCCAACAATTGTGACTCTCTCTCGGTCACTAACTTAAAACGGTTTTTTAGAGTGTTTAGCCTCAACACAAATTTGACATTTTTCTATTTCATTACTGATCTGGTTAGGAAACAAATTTAAGCTTTACATCCTTTTAATTGACCTCACATTCACATGCCCAAGTCTAGAGTGCCATAGGTCTAAAGACTCAACAATATAAGCAGAAGAAGTAGATGCATTCATTTCAACGTCAAGTACAAATAAGCCCTCATTACAAAACCCTTTTTCAACAAAGTTTCCATTCTTAGTCAAAACTAGCTTATCAAAATCAAAGGTCAACTTAACACTATATTTGTTAAGCAATGCACCAAAAATCAAGTTTTTACGTACATCAAAAACAAATAAAACATTTTCTAATGCCAATACTTTTCTAGAAGTGATTTTGAGAATGACTTTGCTAACTTCTTGGATAGGAACTTTGCTAGAATTACCCGTGTATAAAAATTGACCATCAGCAGCATCATTTAACTCCTTGAACAAGTCCTTATTGGTGTAGATGTGTGTCAACAATCCACTAGACCAAATTTCTAGCAAGGTTGACTTCGGATACCATAGCATTAATGATCTCCTCATCATCACCAGTTTCGACTATATTAGCTTGAGGCTTACCAAAGTTCTTCTAGTTACCCCGTTGGTATCCCGTCTGGATTCCTTTCCCGAACGGTCATGATTTCTGTCCTTGGCCTTTCTTTTCATAGTTGATTCTAGCTTAACAATTGGTAACAGGATGGCCTGGCTTATGGCATCACCAACAATGACTATCAATCTTTTTGTGCTTAAACTGACCCTTCTTATTGTCGAAAGACTTATTTTATCCACTATTCTTCTTGAAGTTATTGGCATTTCTATATTCTACCAGATGAGCCTTAACAAAAGGGAAAAGGGTGAGTGTTTTGGTCTTATCTTGTGTATGGTTGGCATCTTCAATCTTTATATGTCCTATAAACTTCTGAAGCTTCATGTCTTTCTTTTTATGCCTAAACTAGTTTTTTATACTCATTCCATGAGGCAAGTAGTTTCTCAATAAGGGCATTAGCTTGAAACAACTCACACATGTTCATACCCTCGGTGAGGATTTTTGTAACTAGATTTTCATACTCATGTAGTTGGTCCATAGTAGGATTATCATCAACAATGGTAAATTTTAGCCACCTAGATACTACATACTTCTTAGTACCGACATCATTCGTCTCGTATTTCACTTCTAAAGTATCCTAAATTTTCTTAGCAAATTTGTACTTACAGTAGATATCAAACAAAGGGTTGGTCATATGGTTGAGTAACACTCCCCTAACGGTATGGTTATCTTTAATAGTCTTAGAGTCAGTGTTGTCACTAAGAGTCTCTTGAAACAGTACATAATTGATTTTGTATTGTTGAAAGTAAAACAAAATTTTCTCAAACCATCGTTTAAAATTTCTCCCATCTAGAGACTCTAATCTAGTAAGGTCAAGTATAATTTTCGGGGCCATAGTAAAAGAAGCAGAACTTATGTGGGGAACAGTCAGTGCAGAACCTACGTTTATCTCATTTGCAGACGACATAATTCCAATAAATATCGAAATTAAATATACAGCAGCAAACAATGCAGAAATTTCTAACAACCAGTAACAAACCCAAAAATAGTAACAAATAGAACAATACAATTTTCGACCGTAGTAGTAACGCAACAAATAGATTTTCCAACTTAGATTGTTAGCGAAAAATTAATAATATAAAATTGGAACAGCTTATCTGAATGCAAGGCGTCATGAAAAATCACAACCCTAAGTTGGAAATTCCCCTCTACAGTACAGCAGGACAACGGGATTCGTCTCCAGGGTTAACGCTTTCTCCACCAACTTCGGTGCACTCCAAAAGGTAAAGTAGGAACTATCTCCAAAAATTAATAAAAGGACACAAAGGCATAATAGAAAAGATAAGAAGATACGAGTATAAAAGGTGTTTATTATGTCAAAAAGGTGTGACTTATATAGGAAAAAGTAGTAAAATCGTGAGTGTGGGAGAGAGCTTAAAAAAGAACAAAGTGTGTGTCGTATATATATAGCACAAAGAGTTCATACGTTGACAATGGCAATAAAGACACATTAAGGAAAAATGGAACGTTAATAATAATGGTGCCAATCAATGTAAGAAATGTATGAGTGAAAATTAATGGTGAACATTATGTACGTTACCCAAGTTTTGGAGCAAATGCCCAACATGGTTAACCTGAATGGCCAAAAATTTTAGATCAAGTTGTCTCATGTATCATTCCACTCCATTAGTATGAAAAAATAAAATGAATTAATAAAAAAGGGAGAATACAATACAAACCAAAGTTCACGAAACCAAACTTACAAACAAGCTAATAAGTTACTTATGCTAGCCCACCAAAATTATTGACATTGGAATCCTTACTTTAACTTGCACAAAAAAAGAACTAAGAAATAAACGACATCAACTATCATGAAGTACTTTTTTAATCAACATATGAAGAGCTTAATTGCTTTTTTTAGATTCCCCAAGATATTGTGATTTAAGGATGATAGCTTCTTGCAATTTCATTACAGAACAATTGTTCTAATCAATTGTATAGATTCTTGACCGATTAATTTCATATAGGTATGGACATCTGTATATGGAGCACAAGCCAAAAATTTTTCAAATCGATTTTATAATTAAGGATGCACCCCCGTCAGTTGTGTTCTTTGTGGACACATTTGAAATGCCCTAACATAGTTCAGCATTAACAAAAAAATAGTTTTATGTTTTAGCCCGCTAATGTTTTTGTTAGATACCACCACATCATTTAGAAATATTGAGCCTATTAATTTGCTGTTGACTTTTACGTACTCCTACATTATTTTCAATAATAGTTGGTATTATTAAACAGACATATAAAAAAAGGAGGTGTTCCCTTAGGCCATCTCCAACGAAGGCACCAAAACACTCAACAAATTTACTCTAAGGAAGACACCAAATTTCAATACCAAAATGTGTAATGAATAGTAACACACCAAATTTGGTGTGTTACTATTCATACACCAAAAGTTGTAAAAAGACAACTTTGTCCATTTTCTTTTTAACATGTTCCTTTTATGTCCTCACAATTTGATTTATTTACATAATTTACTAAGTTATTAAATTTAACATATATATTACTTTACACAAAATATATCAATACAAAGATCTCATTGAGACATTTAAAATGGCGCTAATATTAAATATAATATTAAATTTATTTTTAATATTTATTTATAATTCTTATTTATAAGTGTTATAAATTCATTAACAAAATAGGTTAACAATAAAAAATAAATTTGAAATAAAAGGTACATAAATTTAAACCACAACATTGATTTAAAAAATTAAAACTCAAAAAAAATATTTGAAATTACAACCAGACTAAAATAAATTACAATTACAATCAGACTCGAGATTACAATCAAACTAAACTTATAACAATTAAATTAAAAAGTAAACTAAAGCACTTGAGAATATTAATTTAACATAAATAATTAATAGTTTGAAAGGTCATCCACATGTCCTCTTAAATCAAAATATTGGCTAAAGCCATTAGATGAGTCTACTCCTCCTTCAGATTCTCCTTCTTGAGCTCTTTTTGCATAAATTTTCATTTGTTCATTTCTGAAAGCCTCATGCATCACTGGATCTTTGATGGAATATAGATCTTTGCATAAAATTTTATTATTTTCCCGTCTTTGTCGTAGCTCTAATATTTTTGTCTCATTTTGAGCTCGTAACAACTGAAGTTCATAATTTTTTTTCGAGAAGAGATTGACTTTCACAAAACATTCCTTTTAATTCTTTATTCATGGATATAAAAAGTTTTTTCATTTCCTCTTTTTGTTCCTTTTTCATTTTTTCTTTCTTCCTCCCAATAGGACGATCAGCTTCATCATTTCTTTCAATAAATGGATCTTCAACTTCAAAATCATTATTTAAATCAATACAAAATGATGATGATCCTATTGACTTATTTGATTTTTGGGATTCGAATGGTGACATTTCATTGTACTTAGATTGTTTTCAATGACCTGATGCTTTCTCTTTGCTAGTATCAGCATATTTCTCCATATTTTTTAGGATTGGCCATACATGATCAAATTTGAAACCTTTTTGAAATTTTGGATCTTGAATGAGTAAATCTTTTGCTTTCTTGAACTACAAGACAACAATGTAACTTAAGTTAGATTTTAGGGTATAAATCAAACGTATTTCAATTCATACAAAGGAAAAAACAAATAAATAAAGCACTTACAATATCTTGTTCAAAAGCACCACTTGGATTCAAGTTTTCAATTTGTCGAACACATCCTCTGAATTTTCCAATAGCTATCATTATAGTTTGCCATCGAGCTTGTAAAGATCTCCAAGGTCGAACAGTGGTGATATGATTCGACAGCATTTGATGGTACTCAGTTGTGATACGAGATCAAAACTGATCCACAGATTGATTTCTACCAGTGACTGGGTCTTGTGAAACATTAAGATATACATGTCACAGAACTCGATCTTCTTCAATTGAATATGATGCACTTCGAGAGGTATTTGAAGGCTTTACACCAAAATTTAAGCTTGCTATTTTTCGGATAGGTTTGAAATAGTGTTATAGTTTAGGATTTCAAAGAGTGTTATATGAAATGAGGGTTTCAGTTTAGTAGAACAAATAAACTATTTATAGAGATGTTATGGAAAAGATAAGAATACCAATGTACGGTTGAGATGAATGCAATCTAATCCAATGGCTAGAAAGGGATAGAGTTAGATTTTTTGTAGAGATTCCTTATCTTGTCTTGAATATTGTGTGGATAGGATACGAATACTAATGAATGGTTGAGATGAATACAATCTAATCCAACAGTTGGGAAGAGATAAAGTTTGATTTTTTGCAGAGCTTCCTTATCTTGTCTTGGATATTGTGTGGATATGATAAGAATACTAATGAATGGTTGAGATGAATACAATCTAATCCAACTACTGGAAAGAGATAGAGTTAGATTTTTTGCAAAGATTCCTTATCTTGTCTTGAATATTGTGTGGATAGGATACGAATACTAATGAACGGTTGAAATGAATGTCATCTAATCCAACAGTTGGGAAGAGATAAAGTTAGATTTTTTACAGAGATTTCTTATCTTATGTTAGATATTGTGTGGATAGGATACGAATACTAATGAACGATTGAGATGAATTCAATCTAATCCAACAATTAGGAAGAGATAAAGTTAGATTTTTTGCAGAGATTCCTTATCTTATCTTGGATATTGTGTGGATATGATACGAATACTAATGAACGGTTGAGATGAATGCAATCTAATCCAACGATTGGGAAGAGATAAAGTTAAATTTTTTACAGAGATTCCTTATCTTATCTTGGATATTATATGGATATGATACGAATACTAATGAACGATTGAGATGAATGCAATCTAATCCAACAGTTGGGAAGAGATAAAGTTAGATTTTTTGTAGAGATTCCTTATCTTGTCTTGGATATTGTGTGGATAGGATAAGAATACTAGTTAACGGTTGAGATGAATGCAATCTAATCCAACGTTGGGAAGAGATAGAGTTAGATTTTTTTACAGAGCTTCCTTATCTTGTCTTGAATTATTTACTATTAGATTTTTTTGCAGAGCTTACTTATCTTGTCTTGAATTATTTACTATATAAAGGAATGAATCACTAGTAGATTCTTCTTTGAACCCTTCACCATATTTGTCTACAACTATGAGTACTAATGCTAGTACTTCTCATATATCATCCTCATCTTCATCTTCATCTTCATCCTCATCATCGAAGGATGAATTGGATCTCATTTCTGCAATATTAGCACAAAGCAAAGCGTTACTATCTGCATACACCAATAACAACCTTGCAATGGATTACTATATAAACAATATAGTGAACCAACTAAAGCACAAAGGCTCAATCTCTGGTCATAGAGTAATTTATTGTGATTGTGCTGCAGTAGATCAAAGACTATGGGATGATTATTTTGCAGAAAATCCAAGATATAATGCAATAATATTTCGCAGGAGATTTCGAATGAGTCAGAATTTATTCCTACAACTTGTTGGTGCTGTTGAAGGTCATGACGACTACTTTATGCAACGGAGAGATGGATGTGTTAAACTAGGATTGTCTAGTTTACAAGAAGTAACAGCAGCATTTCGAATGTTGGCGTATAGTATATCAGCTGATTCAACTGATGAATACATTAAAATTGGAGAATCAACTGCAATTGAAAGTATAAAAATGTTTTGTCAAGGCATTATGAAGGACTTTGGACAAATTTATCGAAGAACACCAAATGCTAATGATGATGCAAGACTGCTTAAAATTAATAAAGAACGTGGTTTTCCGGGGATGCTAGGGAGCTTAGATTGCATGCACTGGACATGGCAAAATTGTCCAACGGCTTGAGCAGGACAATATAGTGGACGTAGTGGATTCCCAACTATTATTCTTGAAGTTATAGGTGATTATGATTTATGGATATGGCATGCACACTTTGGTTTGTCAGGGTCAAATAATGACATTAATGTGTTGGAGGCATCTCACTTGTTCGCAAACCTTGCCAAAGGTATATCATCTCCTACTCATTATGTTATTCGAGGAAAAGTGTACGATAGTAGATATTATTTAGCTGATAGTATTTATCCAAAATGGTCTACTTGGGACAAACCATTCATCATCCCCGAAGCCCAAAAAAGAAGTTATTTGCGAAGATGCAAGAAGTATGTAAGAAGGATGTCGAGCGTGCATTTGGAGTTCTCCAATCACGATTTGCAATTATCAAGGGACCATCACGTTTTTAGAAAAAATCAATATTGCATGACATTATGTCAGCATGCATTATAATGCACAAGATGATCATTGATGACGAATGTGATACTCAAGCAGTCATACAAGATTGGAGCAAATCACTAACCCCTGAAATTAATATTAATAGAGACGATACAATTATATTTCAAGAATTTCTTGCTAGGCATAGGTAAATTAAAGATAAAGAAGCTCATTACAAACTTCGTAATATACTGATTGAACATTTGTAGGAACGATATGATAATTCAGAAGATTAGAGGTTAAATGTGCAATAAAAATATTATATTTGTGTATTTTATTAATTTGTTGTTATAATAATATTAATTATATTTGTTAAATAATATTAATTTAATATAAAGCATATATTAATTAATTAAGAAAAATAATTTTATTTTAATTTTTATAAATAAATAAATAATCATTGTCTAAATATAAATTAATTTAGTTAATAACTAAATTATTGTGGTATATTCTTTGAAAAAAATTTTGTGTAACAATTTGGTGTAAAGTGATTAGAGTAGCACCAAATTTGGTGTAAAAAAATTCTTAGAATATTCTCTTTTATGACAAATTTGGTGTAAAATTTTAATGGAATGATTGAAGATAGCCTTATCTTTTTGCCATACGTTGCTTACATAGATGTCAGAGCTTTTTGTCTTGTTTACATTATGAATCTCGTTTCACCTCTAATTTCCCTTTGCAAGCATCGGCCATCAAAATGAAATCGTACTCAATATATTAAGTCCATTGTCTTAGGGGGACAACTATGAATTCTCATAAACACAAGTAAAGCAAGGATCTTTATAGGAAGAGAAATGAGTTACACTCGATTATCTACATCCAGACTCGTCAATGAGTTCAAAGTAAAAACAAAAGGATAGAAGAGTCACTTTCCAACTGTTAAGTCCGCCAGGTGAACATAATACCACTGTAAATGCACAAAGGAAAAATACTATCAAAGGCACAATTAACAGCGCCCAGTAGAATGTCGCCATAATTAATTTATGCCCACCAATTAATATGTGCCACCTAGCCAAAATCCAGCCTTGGTCAATAGATTCAATCCCACTCTAAGAACCACAACAAGCTGACTTCGTGGCAGCTTGGGTCCCACTGCCTGATGCGTCAGGTTGGTTGATCTTGATTGTTTGAGGCTATGTAACGCCAAGCAAAATGAGAGAACAATGTTCATGAAGAAAGGGAAGAAGGGGAGATTTCTCCAGTTAAACATAAAAGACAATATCAGAAACACAAAAGAAATGAAGCAGGCATGCAGACATTTTCAAACAAAGGTACCTCTGCCCTGGAATCAGTTTCTGCAAGTCTTTGCTTGATGTCCCTCGCAATTGAGAAGAAAACGTCCTCGACATTTAAGTTTGTCTTCGCACTCTGCAGAAGATGATTTTTCTTGTTAATACATAGAATAAAACAATAAGGCTTTCGGAAACTTAATTGTACCAGCATAGAGCTACTCACAGTTTCAAAGAACTTAATACCATACTCGTCAGCAAGAGCTTGACCCTTGGATGTAGGCACGGCCTAATGAAATGAAAAGAAAACCTTGTTGTAATTGTAAACAGTGAATATTATGCACATGTTACAGTCATATCCACAGCAAAGCATGCAAACGCCCAAGCATGTGGAAAACATCAGCACATATATCACCAGCATACAAAGAAATCAAAGGGAAAAGGGCACACCTTTCCATCTTAACTATTGATCAACCAGGAAAACTAGTCCTATTTCCAGCACTATCCTTCTATCAGATTCTCCGGAGAGACAACAAAGGAAAAGATGAAGCCATTTTTGAACTGGATGTTAGACACAAGTGGTTTGGTATGCTCAACTAACGGACTTTCATTCTGAGCTGGGAAAGTATACATGCCAGAATCTCAGGCAGCTTATAAATTCAACGACCTACCCTTTTGCTTTCGTCCATGTCTGCCTTGTTTCCTACCAGGATCTTGTTGACATTGTCAGAAGCATGCTGTTCAATGTTGCGAATCCAATTCCTAATATCTGAAAATTTTCCAGAGATTGAATGCATTAGAACTAGAAAAAAGCTAGAGATAAAAGAATTGAGACACAAGTAATAGTGACCTCCTGCTTCTGCAGAAACCTTCCACCAAACAAAAATGAACGATCATCAATTGCTAACAGCATGACAAAATTAAATTCCAAATTCAAGCCCCAAAGTAAGGAATAAAGAGAGATTACTGTTAAAGGATGATTCATCAGTAACATCATAGACCAATAAAATCCCCATGGCTCCACGGTAATAAGCTGTACAAAAGATACAGTTATAAGAAAATTCAGTGTTCTGCACAAAATACTGGCCTTAAAATTAATGAAGAAAGAATTCATAATCATTAGGTGAAACAATATGCAAAGTTACTAAAGCCTAACATACATTGCAATTTCCAAACTCCAAGGTTACATGATCCAGATAGAAACATCCTAGTTGGCTGAATTTCATATGATTTACTATGGAGTTTAATATTTTGCTCCATCTGATCGTTCCAACAGTTATACTACTTTGCGTTTCCCAAGTTACTTATTTGACCCCGGACTCTATTTGTTAAGAAACCATTCAATCCAAAAGATTAAGCTGATGGTGAGGCCCATTAAATGGAGCATATATCATTTTAACACGCACCCTCCAACAAGGGCATGAACAAACACAAACACAAACACAAACGCAAACACAATAGATCATAAATTCATCATAAATGATGGTGATGCAATTTGAACTATTGGTCACACAATACTCCGATACCATGTTAAGAAACTATTTAACTCAAAAGGTTAAGCATATGGGTGAGACACATTGAATAGATCATATATTATTTTATAACTACCTAAACGAGTCAAAAAGCTTGGTGAAGATACACTAAAGTCTCCAGGACAAAGGAAAACAGCGCTATGCACCATGCTTTCCCTTTATCACTAGAGATGAAACATTTTAATGCAAATAAAAAAATGTTCCACTTATGCACCACTTATAATTCAGAGAATAGAATCAAAATGGAAAACCCAAACACAGACCTGTTGTGATAGTCCGGAAACGCTCCTGACCAGCCGTATCCCAAATTTGCAATTTGATCCTTTTGCCATGAAGTTCAATGGTTCTTATCTTAAAGTCAATACTGTTGGTAAAAGTATAGGAAGTAGGGTAAGAAAGAATGTTTCAAAAGTAAAGTGAAAATTGTTCAGGGTTGCAAGTGTGCTGTACCATGAGATTTTGCAATGCACAGCAAAAATATCATACATTGGTAACATTTCTTAGACTAGTGATGTTCTTAGGTAGGCAAATTTTAAATCAGTTATCCTTAATGAAGTAGGTAGAACACTTAATAGTCGATTGTTACTTTACATTAGACATATTTGCAAATGATGTACGACTATTATCACGACATAAAAGTATATGAGTTCTCAGGACTACAAACCCAATAGTTGTAATAAAACTGGTAGTGAAGGACCCGTCAGAAAACCGCAAAAGCAGACAACTCTTTCCCACACCTACAAATATTAGAACAAGAACGCAAAGTCAACCAATTACAAGAAGATATTCAACGAAGACATCTTGTCATATTCATTGGCAAATAATGAAGGACCAAAGCACTGAATTCCAAAGGGTCATAAAACAAAATTAACGTTGTCGGATGATCTGCTCCATCATGAGTTAGGTAATTCTGAACGTAAATAATCTTCAATCTTGAAATGCTATCATCCCTTACTAATCTCTTGAAATGAAATTTAGCTAATGATTACAAACTGAAATAAGATATGGGCTTCCAAGTCAAGCATATCTCTTTGTATCTACCACTATCGATCCACAAACTAAATTAACATTCAGAAATCGCAATATCATCAACCAATAAGCACCCCAAGTTCGAAAATGAGCAAAACCCTTTTTGTTTAAACCCCACAAAATTTCGCAGCACTCAAATGGTAACGAATCAAACCTAAAAAAGAAGAAAAAAAAGAAGAGTAAAAGAACAAACCGCTGTCACCAATCAAGAGAAGCTTAATCAAGTAATCATAGTCAGCACGAGCCCTTGCTGGTGGAGCGGCCATCGTGTCTTTCCATTTAAGTTTCCACAAAATCAAAATCCCAATAAGTACTATTTGATTCGAGTCAGAAATTAAAATTAATTTAGAGAGAAAATTGAAAAAGAAAAAGAGAGAATACCGTTTTTTGGTTAGCAGTGGCCAGTGAGAGAGCCAAATGAAGCGAAGAATATTTCTATGAAATGAGCTTAGCCTCTTCGCGTATGTTACGTTTTCAACCTTCTACCAATCCAACTTCACCTTGCTTCTTCGTCATCGGTACCCTACCGCACATTATAACTGCTTTCATTCTCTCTCTAATTATTACTTTTAATTATTATTATTTCTCTCCCAATCCAACTTCACCTTGCTTCTTCGTCATCTGTACCCTACCGCACATTGTAATTGCTTTCATTCTCTCTCTAATTATTACTTTTAATTATTATTATTTCTCTCCTTCTTCCTGTCTTAAAAATCGAATCAAAAATTTAAATCGATTAAAAAAAACTTAAAGATTTAATCAGTATTAATTATTATAAAATTAATATATAATAAAAAAGAAATAAAAATTATAAAAATAAATAAAAATATGATATAAAATAAAAAAAATTTATTGAAATAAAAAATCCTAATAATACCAATCAATATATAATAAACTAATAAAACTTAATAATTTCAATTAAGCTTGATTCTAATATAAAATTTAAAATAATAATAATAATTGTATTTATCTATTATCATTTATTTAAAGAATAGTAAAAGTTGAAGTATATTTAAAGATAATAAATAGAAAGGTATATTTAAAAAAAATAAATAGAAAGGACTTTAACATCTTTTTTAATGTCCTTTAAATAACTATTCTTTATAGTTTAAATATTATTTTTAACACATTCTTAAATTTTCTTAAACAAAATTACTTATATATAGCAATTAATAATTCAATTTATTAAACAAATTTATGATAAAATAATAATTAGTTTTAAACAATAATAATTTAAAATTGAAATATAAAGAGATAAATAGAAAACCTAAATTTTGATAAATATAACTTATTAGTAAAACTAAATAAATTTAGTATTTTTAAGGATAAAAATAGTAATTCATTTTTAACAATATAATTTTAAAAAAATTAATTAAAATATAAAGATATAAGTAAAAATATATTTTATTAATAAGATTATGTGATAGAATTAAAAAGAAAAACAATTGATTAAAATTCCATTTATGAAAAATGCCATTAAAATTTCACTTCAATTTGCATAGGTTAAAAACATCAAAGTGTTGGGCTCCACGTACTGAAACGGCATGACGGATTCTCAATGTGTTAGACCCTACGTATTAAAATGAGATGAGTCGATTTTTCAAGGAAATTGACCAATTTTTTCAAAAAATTAATCAGTTTTTTACTTAATAGACTGGTTTTTTTATAAAGATTATAAAAAAAAAACTAAACCAGAACATAAGCCGGTTCGTATGTATTTCAAACTAATGTTTAATGTTTATATGGATTTAACAATTAGTAAGGACTTTATGGAGTGACAAAAATCATCAATGTAAGATATGCTTAAAATATCTAGTTAATAGAAGTATTTTTTTCATAATCTAAAATTATGGGAACGTAAATTGAATATGTGTTAATAAATGTCTATTTTGGTGATTATTGCAAGGTTCGGAGGTGCAAGTTCTTTTGTTAGCATGATGACCAATTCACAGATAGGACTATTAATGTTATTCATAGATTGATGAGTGAAAATACTAACTTGAAGCAATAGTTAGCTGTGAGTTACAAAGGGATAATTAAGGATAAAGAAGTATGTGAGGGAGTTGTTAGAAAACTAAAAAGGAAGGAATATATAAGAAAATTAGAGGTAGAAAGAAAATAAAATAAATGGAGTATGAACTTAAGCTAACTAAAAATGAGAACAAGCACTTAAAAGAAGATCTTCAGGGTATATCTCATTCTTATTTTTATGTTTATATTTATTATTTCCTTTTTTTCACTCTTTAAACCATAGGCCTAATATGAGAAGCACTTGTTTGTAGAAAAGTATTAAAGGACCAATATAGTTGACAATAAGGAGTGAGAAAGGAAGTGGTAAATGGAATTGAGCTTAGTAGTAGCAGAAGATAAAGAAGATGGAATAGAAATATTGAAGAATTTAGCAATGGTATTTTGTAACTACAATGCTTAGTAGATTTATATAGTGTGATTTAGTGTCTTGGCTTATGGTTAGTGACTAGTCTTTGAATATTGCATTTAAAAATCTGTTATTTTGAATTTTTATAATAATGCCATTATTTGAATGAATTAATGATTACAGGATAAAAACATTAGCAATTCTTCAAATAATGTCTTTAAATTAAGTACAAAATACATCATAAGCTTTCACAAAGCCAATGAAGTGAAAAAAAGCAAAGAATGATTATGAATCGATAGTTGCATAAGACCTTTGTTCACACCCTATCATGTCAAGAAATAATCAGTAATGTTCAAAAATAATATTCACCTAGTATATTCAAAGAACGGTAAAGCAAAAGTTAACGAATAGTAAGTGAGAATAAATTGTCACTTATGGCTTAAAAATCCGTAATCCAAAACCACCAATCATTTATTATGTTTGCTCCCATCACATTTGCAAGGCAGAAATCAACAATATTTCATATGAGAAGGTTCATAATCTATAATGCATTCATTACATACAAAATGGATCTAATTAAAATAGGTGTCCTTTTCAACAATTTATCCCTCCCTACCAAAAAGAAACACAACTAACTAGAATTCATTAAACCAAAATAAGTTTTCTTATAGATAATTAACACGCCCTCCCAAAAAAAAAGAAGTCAGTTCTACAACAATAACTAATCATTCACACTCTACTTCCAATTTAAGTAATAGTTAGTAATTCACTTGATTTTCTAACAACACTATATTTTGAAGCTTACTTGTGCAATTAATGTGATATTTTACTTGAGATACCCTTCCATCTAAACCCTATTAGTTGGCATTAAAGTTAAAAATTATTTGGATCGACTAGCTTAAGTTTTCTCTTCATTCTCATAGTTGGAGTTAATGTAAATGGTTGTAGTTAGATGTGATCTTAGCCTTCATAAGGCATAATGGATTATATAATAATTGAAAAACAACAATAAGTTATTTATGTAATAAATATACATGGCTAACATATAGTAATGTCAATCTAACCTCAACTTCACTAACTTCATAAGGTTATCTATTGGAAATTAAGCTATAAGACTAAGAATAAAATATTATTTTTAGATCTTAATAGACGTAGTGGATTATTTAATAATTAAAAATATTAATAAGGAAGTTATGTAATAAAAACATAAGGTAAACATATATCAATGGAGTGTTTTTTATGTCTTTGCAACTTCTACTGGTATGACTATATTTGTCATATTTACCACACAATTGAAACTTCTCTTCTTCTTTTTTATGATAGCCAATGAGGAATCTCCAGTCTCTTTGCTTTATCCTTATCCTTTTTTCTATTCTTCTCAAACCTACTAGGTATAACTCTTTTTACTAGTGTATAAATCTCTTCAGGTGTGTTTAGTGGCTAGAATTACACCCTCTAATTGTTACAAAAGTTTATCATAAACTTTCATAAATCTATCTCTACAGGAACACAAATTCATATACGCCTAATGTTATCACTTGGCACAAAATATGACATTAATAATAAGAGTGTAAAGGTATCCATATAGTTCTCATGCCTTACAATTGCATATGTTCTCCCTTACCAAATGGATAATATGTGTATCACATCTCCATTTGTCACTTTATATGCCCTATCTCCATTAACAGAGTTTAGTGATTATGTTATGGATTGACAAGATCAACAAATCCTCAATAGGAGAAGGAATTAAGAGCCATCTATCAACACATAAGAGGAGGTGAAATTGGTGATGAGGAAATATTTTATGCAAAGTTCTTATTATAGGGATCTCTATCAAAGGTTGCAAATGTTAAGGTTCTAAAAGTGTGGAGAAGTACCATAAAAAGAAACAGTTTTAGATGGTTTATATAGCGCTCCCTTACCGCAAGGTACACACCGGGATGCTCGGAGGTCATTACAGTATATATCCTACGATAAGGGTAAGCCACGTTCTATCGCTACAGTCACTTCAGAAGGCATCATATCATTACTCACTTATAAAACATCATAAGTAAATCACAATATTTTAAAACCAACTTTTTCCTCCTTTCATTTCACAAAATCCAAAAGTCTACATTGTATCTTTCAACACTTACTACATGTATATCATCCAAGTCTAGTATAAAAGTACTATATGAAAGAGGAAATTATACAAAGTCTTTCTAATCTGTCTAAAAATCCCAATTGACCGACCTTTGAGCCATGACTTCTCTTGCCAAATCACAATCTATACGGCTGGTAGAGCCTCTTGGTAGCTAGAGTCGTCTCTCAGTCCTGAAAATACAACGTTGCAATTTTGGTGAGTTTTGCGAACTCAATGAGGTAACCATCATCGATGGTTCACTCAAT
>JANQBM010000222.1:16762103-16779078 GCA_025594535.1 Erythroxylum domingense | reverse complement strand
TAAGTTATCGAGCTTTTATTATATGAGATATAATATGGGCCGAAACTTATTGGGCTTCCATAATCCTAATGGGTTTAAGATTATAATATTCTTATTCCTAATAGGAATAGGCCAAATGGCAGCATATTTAATGGCCAAATGGAAGACATGCTTAATGATATATGTCATTAAAAGATGAAGACACCTTGCACCTAATTGCAAGAAGTTAATGTAGTAAAGTTTTTGTTGAAACGTTCTTCAGCTTTTTCCTTTCTCTCCACCGAAAATTACTCCTGTCTTCCTTCTCTATATTTTGGTTTAATCCTTGCTTAATTACGATACCAAAGTTGGAATTTTATCCTTTACAAGACAGCTTAAGAACTAGCTAATTATTATCTTCCATCCTTGCTGAAAGCTAACTCATTTTTGTCTTAAATTTTTGATGATCTTATAATTACGAAGGGCTTGATTAACTTGATGTTTGGAGGTGAAATTAAAACTTAACAAGTAAGTACAAATAAGATCTTTATGGCATGGTTTAATTTTATGATGACAACAATGAATGAATTAAGTGAAATATATATGACGTTGATGATGAAATAAGTTCTAGAAAATGATGCTTCAATGATAATTTTTGGTTTGGTTTTTGATGCATCAAAGATAATGATTTGTGAGCTGTCAATTAAATACTTTTAAGATGGAATTGAAGATGATACTGATAAGGAATTGGATTATAATTCATATCTAAATGAGGTTGCATAAATGAACATGAATTTTGAAAAATTTAAAGTGTTAGTGATGTTTTTGAGTAAGTGAAATTTATGCAGAATTAAGGGAAACAATGTAATGCACGATCATGGCCTTAAGTGTATAATCGTGGCCTAATTATTTTGGTTCTGTCACGATCATGGCATAATCCCCACGATTATGGCCTTATGCACTAGCTTCTGTCACGATCGTTAGAAGGACCACCACAATCATGGCCAAGGCTTTGAAGTGATAAGTTCATTTTTATGTAATTGTTGAACTAACTAAGGATAAGTCACTCTATATTAGTGTATTTAGATTTGAATGAGGCTTGAAATAAACCTAGTTAATGTTGAATAAGTTGGTTAAATGTTTGATAAGTTGAAGTTGTTAAATGATGATGTAACTTGAGGAAAAGATTGCTTATTATCAATGTATCTCAGTTTGGACTTTAAGAGTGTTAAAGGAATAAAGATGTTTTACAAATGTAAATGTGATCCAAAGGATATGAATAATATATTAGGTATGAATGAATGATAGATTAGGAAATTATATGAATGTATATTGAACAGAAAAGGGTTAATGAAGGAATGGTTTGAATGATCAAGACTTACGATTAAGGGCACATACCTAGGAAAGTCATTGAGCATGCATTGAACATAATGCAGATATAGTTAGACGCTCAAGTCAAACACCAATATCTAGACATTGCCAATTCATCGAGGCAATAACTAGCTAGAGCGTACTAGGAGTTAACCTAGATGTTATCTCACTATGTTTGATTTGTTTCTATTTCAATTTCAGTTATTAACTTGTTATTACTAAAATTATGATAATTTCGAACACTGATTGGTGTAAAGAGAATGATATTTGGGAATGTATTGGGATGTTTCTTAATTGAATATGAATATGTAAAGTGTATTCTTAACAAAAAGTTGAAAGCCGAACCTATGTCCGATGAATATAAAAATGACTATATGAAAACTATTGAATATATGATATGTGAATTAATGCATTATGTTACATGATATGCATGATCAGATAAAGGGGTAGTGACTCGAGTGGCAAGCCTAAAAAGAGCTTGAAGATTAGAAATGTGCATGAAGAGCCACATGTTTAGTGATTATTGAGCTTGGTATCGACAATGGGTATAAGATAGAATGTGAAAGGAGCTCGATATCTAAAAGGGATACGGATAGAAAATAGGCGCTCGGTCACATCAAAATAAAAATGAATGTGGAGTCACATATGCATACGAATTTGCAATTATATTTTCAAATGTACTATACGAATGATTGTGAATAATTATTGAATTATATTGATATGATGATATGTCATGCATGTGTACATTTAGTAATATGATTGATTGAGAATGAGGATTGAATTGTTATGAAAAGATCATAAGAAATGTATAAAATTCATGATGTATTGTTGAGATGAGATATACTTCAAATTTGGTTTGTATTTGAGATGTTGTGTCATAATATAAGTGAGCACATCGATGATGGTTCACTCACTGAGTTCACAAAACTCATCAAAATTGAAATGTTTTTTTCAGGCTCATAAAAGACTGAATTAGACTATTTTAAGCTTTGCTACTGCATTTGGACATGAGATAGTGGTCAAGGTCAGTTGTATTTGCTTATGTTTTTAGTTATTTCGTATTAAGAATTGTATCCCGTAAATATTGTATAGTGCTTATGTGAATTCTAAAGTGTATTGACATTTATAACTAGATATGTTTTTTAAATGAAATGGGATAAAATGTTTACTGGTTTGAATAAAATGTGTTTGATGTTTGAAAAATTTCTAATGAGTTGTTTTGATTGTCTTAATATGCTATCCTTGTAGAGTATGTTCTTGAATAATCATCAATACGTTCGGACATATGCTCTATGAGAGTGGTATGTTACAATTTTGGTATTAGATCCCAGGCTGCATATCGTATGTGGGCATAGTTGTTAAGTTACATGCATCTTGGACATGTCATAGCTTGTAGTGGCAACTGATCCCTAATTTGAGTCACATTTATATAAGTTACACACATGAACATTCGTTAAGAGTCTAAGCTGTTAGAAACAATAAGAAGAATGATGATCTGTCAGAGTGAAACAAACTGAAAGTTTATGGATATCTAAAAATAAGAAATACTACATGGTTTGATATGATAAAAAAACTCAGTGCAATTGTATTTATAGTTGTATTATCAAATATGATATCAATATTGTATTGTGGTTATATAACTTTAAATTGATATGTATGTGAAAACATTTTCGAGACTGATTGAGAAAAAATGAGATATAGATAGAAATGACAAGATAATGTACAAGCAAAGTTGAAAGAACACAAAATTTATTATGACCTTGAAAGGTTAAACTTGGACTTGAAATGGTCGTTTGATTAATGTGATAAGAGTTTACGATTTAGTATAAGGTTATTTCAATAGATTTGAGATCAGAATTTTATGATGGTTATGTATCTATATTTCTAAATTGATTTGGAATATGCAAATGTAAGATGAAATAAATAATAAGGAGATACGTAGAAGTCCTTAAGGTTAAGTTGATTAGTTATTGTGAGTGTACGTCCGATAATGTGATTACCTTGACAAATGGAATTATTAAGCTTGTATGTATTATATGCTTGGAGATGGTATAGAAAGTGATCTATGGGCTATTGACTGCTTTTAACTCTTAATCTCTGTATTTAAATCTATGAGATGAATCAGAGTAGTGCAGTTGAAGCATGGAATTAGGTGGTTATATTAGAATGTTGACTACTAAGATGAAGTAACCTTTGTATAGTCATAGAATATTCGAATGTTATCCAGAATCAATTAAGATCAAACCATCATTAGCTTAAGATATTAATTGGTGACTTTCAGAAATAAATCTCTGGATAAGATGTAATGATCTTGATGGTATATACGAAAGCATAAAAGTAGATGAACATGCCTACTGCTTCATTGAGCTTTAATATATAGAACACCTTGATCATGTAAAATATGATATAAATTGATCTTATTGAGGTAATATGGCTAAAAAGCAATGATGAACATAGTTGATTGATAAAGATTTCATGAACAATATAGATGATTGAGGAGAGAAATCTTCTTTTGATAAAGAATTTCATCAAATTGTATAAAACAGACTAAATGTTCCATTTGTAAAAATGAATGAATATTGGAGAAATTATAAATGAATATTGGAGTTAGATAGATATGAGACTCAGGCACGAGGAACTAAACATACTATAGAGAGAGCATGCGTTCTTGTTTGTTGTAAAGTATCCAAACTACGTTACTGGGTTTTTAAATTTGAGACAACATTCTTGCTATTTCGAGGAGAACATAATTCCACACTATATTCTATGCTATAATGTTCAAAAGGTACAAGTTAGATTTGAAGTTTGTGATATCAATTTAGAAAATTAAGATTTGCAAATGATGTGAATTGTGAGGAAAAAATAGAAAAAAAAGAACAGACATCAACATAAATAGTTAAGGACCCTAAGCAAATCAAATGATTGGAGAAAATCATTGAGAGAAGAAATCAATTGGATATTGAGAAAAATATGAGACAATATTACCCCTATTTGTGGAATTAGTTAGTTAAGAATTTCGGGGAAAAAATGTCTTAAATAAGAGGACAATTGTGGCATCATCTCTCCCAATTTGTTGAGAGATTTAAAGCATTAGACTAATGAGTCACATGGGTGGTAGCATATAGAATGAATTTGATATATTTATGGCATGATTTTTATACTTGCATTTAATTGCAAAATATTAACATAAATATATAAATTGTGGATTAGATAAATTGCACTCAACTGACATCTTCTAGGGTATGAAACTATGATGAATGTGATAAATGACTAAGTATAATGAATGTATTTTTCCAATGTCTTGTACTTTGGTTTACTAATGAAAAGAATTTATGGACTATAATTACCAACTTCGAATTAATTGTTAAAAATCAGAGATTGATAAATTAATATGTACATTTAATATTAGAAAAATGCTAAATGGCATGACTAATTGACACATGGAAAATTAGGATGACTAAGCCTATAAATTGAGTAACATTTGGCATAGATAAATGAGTGACAAATGGACTAGTAATTAATTGAAAAATTGATCAATTATGGAGTGACAAATGGACCAATAACTAGGAGACAAATGGCAACATATTTAGTGGACAAATGAAAGACATGCTTAATGATATATCTCACTAAAAGATGAAGACACCTTGAACCTAATTGCAAAAAGTTAATGTAACAAAGTTTTTACTAGAACTTTCTTCAGCTTTTTCCTTTCTCTCCACTAAAAATTACTCCTATCATCCTTCTTTGTATTTTGTTTTAATCCTTGCTTAATTACTACACCAAAGTTGGACTTTTATCCTTTACAAGATAGCTTAAGAACTAGCTAATTGTAAAGCCAACACATTTTTGTCCTAAATTTTTGATGATCTTACAAGTATGAAGGGCTTGATTAAATTGATGTTTGGAGGTGAAATTAGAGCTTAACAATAATGAATGAATTAGAATGAAATATATATGATGTTGATGATGAAATAAGTTCTAGAAAATGATGCTTCAACGATAGTTTTCGGTTTTATTTTTAATGTACGAAAGACAATGATTTGTGAGCTATCAATTGAAAAATTTTGAGCTAGAATTGAAGATGATATTGATAAGGAATTGGATTATAATTTAGATCTAAATGAGGTTACATAAATGAACATGAATTCTAGAAAATTTGAAGTGTTAGTGATGTTTTTGAGTATGTGAAATTTATACAGAATTAGGAGAAACAATGTAGTGCATGATCATGGCCTTAAGTGCATGATCATGTCGTAATTATTTAGGTTCTATCACAATCTCCCACGATCGTAGCCTTTTGTACTAGCTTTTGTCAAGATCGTTGGAAGGACCACCATAATCATAGGAAAGACTTTGAAGTGGTAAGTTCATTTTTATGTAATTTTTGAACTAACAAGGATAAGTCAATCTATATTGGTGTATTTAGATTTGAATGAGGCTTGAAATAATCCAAATTGATGTTGAATAAGTTGGTTAAATGTTTGATAAGTTGAAGTTGTTAAATGATGTTGTAAGTTGAGGAAAAGATTACTTGTTATCAATGTATCTAAGTTTGGACTTTAAAAGTGTTAAAGGAATGAAGATGTTCTTATAAATGTAAATGTGACCCAAAGGATATGAACAATATATTAGGTATGAATGAATGATAGATTGGGAAATTATATAAATGTATATTGATTAGAAAAGGGTTAAGGACGAAATGGTTTGAATGATCAAGACTTACAATTAAGGATACATACCCGGGAAAGTCATTGAACACAATATAGATATAGTTAGACGCTCAAGTCAAACACCAACATCTAGACATTGCCCATTCATCGAGGCAATAACTATCTATAGCATACTATGAGTTAACCTAGATGTTATCTCACTATGTTTGATTTGTTTCTATTTCAATTTTAGTTATTAACCTGTTATTACTAAAATTGTGATAATTCTGAACACTGATTGGTGTAAAGAGAATGATATTTGGGAATGTATTGGGAGTGTTTCTTAATTAAATATGAATAAGGAAAGTGTATTCTTAATAAAAAGTTGAAAGCCAAATTTATGTCCGATGAATATAAAAATGACTATGTGAAAACTATTGAATATGTGATATGTGAATTAATGCATTCCGTAATATGATATACATGATCAGATAAAGGGTTAGTGACCAGAGTGGCCAGCCTGAAAAGAGCTTAAAGATTAGAACTATGTATAAAGAGCCACAGGCTTAGTGATTAATAAGCCTGGTATCGACAATGGGTATAGGGCAGAATGTGAAAAGAGCTCGGTGTCCACAAAGAATAAGGACAACAAATAAACGCTTGATTACAACAAAATAAAAATGAATATGGAGTCACATGTGCATATGCATTTGCAATTATATTTTCAAATGTACTATAAAAATGAATATGGAAAATTATTAAATTATGTTGATATGATGATATGTCATGCATGTGTGCATTTGATAATACGATTGACTGAGAATGACGGTTGAATTATTATGAAAAGATTATATAAAATTTATAAAATTCATGATGTATTGCTCATATGAGATATACTGTGAATTTTGTTTTTATTTGAGATATTGTGTTTTAAGATGAGTGAGCACATTGATGATATTTCACTCACTGAGTTTGCAAAACTCATCAAGATTGCGATGTTGTTTTCCAGGCTCATAGGGGACCGAATTAGACTATTTGAAGTTTATCTATTGCCTTTAGACATGAGATAGTTGTCGGGATCAGTTGTATTTGCTTATGTTTTTAGTTATTTCGTATTAAGAATTATATTTTGTAACTATTGTGTAGTGTTTATGTGAATTGTAAAGTGTATCGACATTTATAACTGGATATGTTTTGTAAATGAAGTGGGATAAAATGTTTACAAGTTTGAATAAAATGTGTTTGATGTTTGAAAATTTTCTAATGAGTCATTTTGATTGTCTTAACATGCTATCCTCATAGAGTATGTTCTCGCATAATTGTCAATAAGTTCGGACATAAGCTCTATAAAAGTGGTATATTACAATTTTGCTATCAAATCCTAGGCTTTATATCGTACATAGGCATATTTTTTAAGTTACATAGATCTTGGACATGTCATAACATGTAGTGGCAACTGATCCCTAGTCTGAGTGGCATTTACATAAGTCACATGTATGAACATTCATTAAGAGTCCGAGCTATTAGAAATAATAAGAAGAATGATGATCTGTCAGAGTGAAAGAAAATGAAAGTTTATAGATATCTAGGAATAGGAAATACTGCATGGTTCGATATGATAGAAAAAAACTCAGTGCAATTGTATTTGGGTTTGTATCATCAAATATGATATCAATATTGTATTGTCGTTATATAACTTTAAATTGATATGGATGTGAAAACATTTTTGTGGGTTGACTGAGAAAAGCTGAGATATGGATAGAAATGACAAGATTTAAAGTGTACAAGCAAAGTTGAAAGAACACAAAATTTATTATGACCTTGAAGGGTTAAACTTGGACTTGAAATGGTCATTTGATTAATGTGATAAGAGTTTACAATTTAGTATAAGGTTATGTCAGTGGATTTGAGATCAGAATTTTATGATGGTTATGTATGTAAACTTCTAAATTGATTAAGAATATGGAAATGTAAGATGAAATAAATAATAACAAGATATGTAGATGTCCTTAAGTTTAAGTTGATTAATTATTGTAAGAGCACATCTGATAATGTGATTACCTTGACAAATGATGTTATTAAGCCCGTATGTATTATATGCTTAGAGATGGTATAGGAAGTGATCTATGGCCTATTGAATGCTTTTAACTCTTAATCCCTATAGTTAAATCTATGAGATGAATCAGAGTAGTGCAGTGGAAGCATGGAATTAGTTGGTTATATTAAAATGTTGACTACTAAGAAGAAGTAACCTTTATATAGTCATAGAATATTCGAACGTTATCCAGAATCAACTAAGATCAATCCATCATTGGCTTAATATATTAATTGGTGACTTTCGGAAATAAATCTCTTAATAAGATGTAATGATCTTGATGGTATGTATCAAAGCATAAAAGTAGATGAACATGCCTACTGCTTCATTGAGCTTTAACACATAGAACACCCTTATCATGTAAGATATGATATAAATTCATCTTATTG
Organism: Erythroxylum domingense; assembly: GCA_025594535.1. NCBI lineage: Eukaryota > Viridiplantae > Streptophyta > Magnoliopsida > Malpighiales > Erythroxylaceae > Erythroxylum > Erythroxylum domingense. The sequence goes on along the minus strand of JANQBM010000222.1, from coordinate 16,770,616 downwards.
AGGTAATATGGCTGAAAAGCAATGACGAACATAATTGATTGATAAAGATTACATGAACAGTATAGATGATTGAGGAGAGAAATCTTCTTTTGATAAAGACTTTCATCAAATTATATAAAGCAGACCAAATGTTGCACTTCTAAAAATGAATGAATATTGAAGAAATTAGAAATGAATATTGGAGTTGGATAGATATGAGACTCAGGCACGAGGAACTGAACATACTATAGAGAGTGTGTGTGTTCTTGTTTATGGTAAAGTATCCAAACTACGTTACTAGGTTTTCGAATTTGAGATAACATTATTGTCATTTCGAGGAGAACTTAAATCCACACTATATTCTATGTTATTATGTTCAGAAGGTACAAGTTAGATTTGATGTTTGTGTTATCAATTTTGAAAATTAAGATTTGTAAATGATGTGAATTATGAGGAAAAATTAGTAAAAAAAAGGACAGATATCAAGATATACTGTTAAGGAACCTGCGCAAATCAAATGATTGGAGAAAATCATTGAGAGATGAAGTCAATTGGAGATTGCGAAAAATATGAGACAATATTACCCCTATCTGTGGAATTACTTAGTTAAGAATTTTAAGAAGAAATGTCTTTAGTTAAGAATTTTGGAAGAAATGCCTTAAAAAGAAGGGGAATTGTAGCATCTTGTCCCTCAAATTCTTGAGAGATTTAAAGCGTTAGACTAATGAGTCACATAGGTGGTAGCATATAGAATGAATTTGATATATTTATGGCATGATTTCTAAAATTACGTTTAAATGCAAAATATTAACATATATACACAAATTGTGAATTAGATAAATTGCACTCAACTGATATCTTCTGGGGTATGAAACTAAGGTGAATGTGATAAATGATTGAGCATAATGAATGTGTATTTCCAATGTCTTGTACTTTGGTTTACCACTGACTAGAACTAATAGATTATAATTAGCAACTTGGAATTAATTTTTACAAATGAAAGATTGGTAAATTAATACATACATTTAATATTAGAAAAGTGCTAAGTGGCAGGATTAATTGACACATGGAAACTTAAGATGAATAAGCCTATAAATTTAGTAACATTTGTTGTAGATAAATGAGTGACAAATGGACTAGTAATTAATTAAAAAATGGATCAATTATGGAGTGAAAAATGGACCAATAACTAGGAGACAAGTGGCAGCATGTTTAGTGGACAAATGGAAGACATGCTTAATGATATATGTCATTAAAAGATGAAGACACCTTACACCGAATTGCAAGAAGTTAATGTAGCAAAGTTTTTTCTGGAATTTTCTTCACCTTCTTCCTTGCTCTTTACCGAAAATTACTCCTATCTTCCTTCTTTACTAAAGTGTTAGTGATGTTTATAAGTAGGTGAAATTCATGCAAAATTAGGGGAAATAATGTATTGCACCGTCATGGCCTAATTTTTTAGGGTTCTGTCGAGATCGTGGCATAGTCCCCATGACCTTGGCCTGTTGCACTAGCTTTTGTCACTATCGTGGGAAGGTCCACTATAATCGTGGGCAAGGCTTTGAAGTGGTAAGTTTAGTTTTGTATAGTTGTTGAACTAACTAAGGATAAGTCACTATATATTCATGTATTGGCCTGAAATGAACCTAATTGATGTTGAATAAGTTGATTAAATGTTTGACAAGTTGAAGTTGTTAAATGATTTTACAACTTGAGGAAAAGATTGTTTGTTATCAATGTATCTAAGTTTGGACTTTAAGAGTGTTAAAGGAATGAAGATATTCTTATAAATGTAAATATAATATAAAGGATATGAATAATGTATTAGGTATGAATGAATTAGAAATCAGGAAATTATGTGAATATATATTGATTAGAAAAGGGTTAATGAATGAATGGTTTGAATGATTAAGACTTATGATTAAGGACACATATGGAAAATGTATTCTCAATAAAACATTAAATGTCAGACTTATGTTCGATGAATGTGTGATCTGTGAATTCATGCATTCCATTACATGATATACATAATAAGATAAAGAGGTTGTGACCAGAGTTTCAGTCTGAAAAGAGCCTAAAGCTAAAAATTGCATATAAAAAAGCACATGCTCAGCGATTGATGAGCCTGGTATCCACAATGGATACGGGATAGAATGTTAAAAGAGCTCGATATCCATAAGGGATACAGGGCAGTAAATAGGCGCTCTGTGACAACAAAATAAAAATGAATGTGGAGTCATATGTGAATATGCATTTGCAATTATATTTTTAAATGTACTATATGAATAATTGTGGAAAATTATTGAATTGTGTTAATATTATGATATGTCATGTATGTGTACATTTGATAATATGATTTATTGAGAATGAGGATCGAATTATTCTGAAAAGACTATAAGAAATGTGTGAAATTCATGATGTATTTTAGATGTTTCTTTGTTTGCTTTGTTCTTTCTCTTATTTTGATTGAAAAATTAAAAACAAGAAAAAAACAAACTAATGAAGAACACGCATACATAAAAAAAGAAATGTAAAAATGTAAAGAAAAAAATTTGCTTCCCTTAGGTTGCCTCCCAAGAAGTGCCTTTGTTTAAGGTCGCTGGCTTGACTCCTTCTCCTCACGAGACAAAATTATGATCAAAATAGATAACGATCAATATAAGTAGTAACCTCATATGTTTGGGTATTCTAACCTAAGTTAAGTTATTCCTAACGATTTTGTCTCTTATTGGAACTATTGCAGCTACTGCTATAGGTTTTGTTGAAATGTTTTTAAACTTGATTACTCTATCACGTGTAAATTGTTTTGTTGAAATGTTTTTAAACTTGATTACTCTATCACATGTAAATTGTTTAACTGATCTAATACAAAAATCTTATATGGTCATGCATATTTTGATGTAGACGCTTATTGTTACAGTCTCACAGGTGAAGAACATTTTGATTCACTTAATTCACTGAACTCTCTAATCTGGAGTGTTGAGAATTTGTTGTTACATAAATTTATATTCCCGAATGTGTCTAATAAATTGAAAATCAATACATGCTCAGCTAAAGAATTTTTCCTTTTATGGTGCATGGATAAAAATCTTAAAATCAACCCACCTTATTGAATTTTTATCACTAGTGAGGGTGATCTTTTGGGATGGCTCATATTACTTCTTTATTGGGTGTATTTTATAATGTTAATATGGAGAATTTATATATGACTCCCCACAACATGTTTGTCATAGTCTATCTGAGACGCTCTGAGATTATGGAGGTCCAATCTATGAAACTTCGTAATCCTCATATGCGCACTGCTGTGAGGAGTAGGAGGGGTGCCAGTGTAGTCATAGACCGACCCTCCACATCCAACACAGCTCCAGAATTAAAGGAGGAAGCAGTAACGGAGAAACCGAGGGAACCAGTGACGGTTGACTAATATTAACCGATTCTTGACCGAATAACTGCAAATCAAAAGCGGATGACATCCCAACTCGATGAGCTCGATGCTCAAATGCGGCAGGTTCACAAGGAGCAGCCCAACTTAAAAAGAAGGTTCCTCAACTTCTGTCAGAGGAACAATTTTGAAGCTCCTAAGCCATCACCGTCACCACCATCTTAAGAATAAGCTTTTCTTACCCCTTAAACTTTTAAATTTTGTTATTTCTTGTGTGTGAGTGCATTTCATTTCATGTTTATATGGTTTCATATTATTTTTTTGAGTGCTATGTCTTTTGTTTAGTTCTAATTTCTTTAATTTTAGTTTGATTTTAGTATCTTCTATTTGGTTTAACATCATTCGTTTGTTTCAATTTCTTTTATTTGTGTTGTTTTCATTTTTATTTGGTTTAATGTCATTTTCATTCACTTGGGGGTTGACTTGTCACATTGAGGACAATGTGATCTTTAAGTGTGGCTAGGTGACATCAACTTTCTTAATTGCATTTTTTACATTGTGTTGAATAGGATGCATGTTTAGGCATATTACATGTGCTTTGTGTCAGCAATGGTGCTTTGTGTTAGCAATGGAATTACATTTGAGTCACTTTGATAAATATTGCCATGAGATTCTATCATGTTAGTTAGAATTAGATTGAATGCATGCTTGAACTCAAATTATGCTACTTAAGTAGAAAGCAAGCCATATAGAGTGATGAAAAATAGTTAGTTACATAAGCTTAGTCACAAATCGATATTTGAACAATGAGGTAGTGTAGAGATGCGTAATGAGTTTTCATTTGAGCTAAAGTGAGTATTGAGCCATATGACTCCATCGAGATTCATTTCATTTCCTTATTGAGTGTACTTCCATAGGTTCTTGAAAACAATCAACATTTTAACACTTTAAACCCCATTATCCTACCCTTTCACAAGCTTATAGTAAAGTGTTAAGTAAAACATTAGTTGGGATTGTGTGAAATTTTTATAGAGATAAGTTGAGTATATTTCTGCCTATGGACTACATTGTATATAGTGCTAGTTTTGATTCATAATTCTTCCATGTATGAAGAAAAGGAAAGAAAAAATGAAAAAGAAAAGAAAAGAAAAAGGAAGAATAAGTGAATAGCATCAATAAGTGCAGAATATTAGTTATATTTGTATGTCTTGTAGCTATGCTTTGTTATCCCATTTATCTGTTTTGTACTTTACTTATGCTTGTGCTTAACCCTTTTTCCCTTTGTTTGACCCAATTTAACCCTTTCCACATTACAACCCTAAACAAGTCCTTTCGATCTATTTACGTATGCAATCATTGTATAGGAGAATTGGTGTATTAGCAAGCCTATGGTAGTGTAGTTTCCTGTAGGAAGTTTGAACGAAACACTAACCCTTAAACACTTTAGTGAAATGAGTCAAAAATGTGAGGACTACTCATTTGTGCATCTTTACTTATCTTTGAGTGATTGTGCCAATTATGAGTTTGTTTGTGTACACCAGTGAAAAAAGTAGTCATGATATATGCATTAACTTGATATTTGAGTTGGATTGAATTTGAGGGATTGTATGCTTTGATCTTTGTGAAAATGAAGTGGTAGAATTGATTAGTTGTATTTATTTTGCTTGAGGACAAGCAAAGGTTCAAGTGTGGGGATGTTGATAGGTGTGCATTAGGATATGTTTTTATAGGTAATTGGCATGTGTTTTCTAGCATAATTGTTATTTATTATTCTAGTTTAGGATTCATTTATATGTTTTCATTAAGTTTAATTTCCATTGTTGTTCTTATGTGTTTGATGCTAATTGAGGGTAAGAATTGACTATTTTTGTGTAGAAAAGAAGAGGAAGCAACTTGGAATTTGAACAAAAGATCAAAGAAGAGAAGACAAGAGGAGTGCATCTGTGACAATTTCCCATGTTTATGGGAATCATACAAATTCCCACAAATGTGGGAATTGTACAAGAAATAAGGAGTGCATCTATGTGTAATTCCCATGCTTGTGGGAATCATGCAATTTCCCACGGACATGGGAATTGTAATCCGAGGCAATCTGCGACCCTTTATTAAACCTAGGATTTTTAGACTATAAAAACATCATTAAGTCTCCATCTTTAGAAGAGGCGACACCCACCTGTCAAAACACCATCCTTGAGTGAAGAACACATGTTTGGAGCATTAAGGAAGGATTCAAGAAAGGATCATCATCAAGATTGGGAAAAATAGCTCATCAACAACAAAATTCTAGATTTTGGAAAAGAAGATAAGGAGTCTTTCTATTCAATTTTCTGTCATTTTAATCTCTTATATTCTTTGTAAAAATGGTTTATTTGATTGTTGATGATATTATAGAGACCAAGTTAGGCTGATTTCATTTTAGGGATTGCTTTTGAATTATTTTGTCAAAACTCTTATTTTGTTGAATTGAATACAATTGTCTTTGTTGATTGTTGTTCTTAATTGTCATCTTGCAACAAATTGAGACAGTGAGTGACATGAAATTCATGTAGGATTTTACAGCGAAAGTTGGCAATCTATAGAGTAGCAATCATCATTTTAATTGAATAATTAGAAGAGAGATCTCAATTAGTTAATTGATCACCCATAGGATAGTTTAATAACTAGCTGAATCAGTATAGTCATTGGGTAGGTTGAGAGATCGTTCAATCGATTCCCATTAATTCGATTAGGGAAAAATAATTACACCTTGAGAGAGGGTAATTAGTACATTCAAAAATTTAGGGTGAGATACAATTCAATCAATAAAATAGGAAGAAGACAAAGTAAGGAAAAAGTAATCTCTAGTATTTAGATTCTTGAATTTAGCTTTTTTGCAATTTCGGTGTTGTCCATTGTTTACATTAATCTTTTAGTTTTATTTAATTTTTCAAATTGTTTGCATTTCACAATTTAGTTTTTTAAACAAAAATGTGTTTAAATTAAGCGGTGTCTAGGCATCAATTCCTATGGGATCGATATCCGCTCTTTTTAACTATAAGTCATGACTTGTTCACTTGCAAATTTTGAGCATAAAACAAGTAGATAGGTTTTACCATCAACAGTCACCCCGTGAGGCTTCATGCTCAAACACACCACATCGAGTTCCTTAAGATGCTTATGTGCATCCTCACCTATAACACCATCAAAGTTAGGCAATAAATGAATTAATCCATATTTTAACTTAGAGGTAATTTGTTCAGCAAAATTCAGAAATGTTATGCATAATGGTCTTTAAGTTAAATCGGGTGCAGCCAACTCCCTTAGAATTCTCAAATTTCCTATCGTGTCTTCAGATTCTGATTCCAATTTGCCTACCAAAGTTGGCCTTGCTTCCTTACGCAAGCTTTGTAATGTTTTCTTGATCTTCGGATCAAGTTGTTTGATTTTTCTTCGAGCAGAGCTCGTAACTACCATACATCAAAACTCACAAACTTTTAAAATTAACGAACAAAAACAAGAAACAAATATATTCACAAAACACCAACTAAAATAAAAAATGAAGATTAAACTACCACATTTGCCAGTAACGATGCCAAAATTTGACAACGTGTGTCGAGTACGCTATAAAATTTATCTGACTCTGTATGCAAAAGTTTGTAGTTAAGGTGAGTCAAGATCGAATTCATAGGGAATGATTAGTTAATTTCTGTAACCAAAATTAATTGAAGCTAGGAAAATATAAAAGGGGTTTTTAGGGATTTTAATCAATTTACAGAACAAAATAAAAAAAAATATCGAAAACAAATTAAAGTAAGCAATCAGAAATGAGTAAAGTGTCAAATCCAATTTTAGGTTCAATCTCGGCCTAAACACGATTAAGCATATTTCATTATCCTAACGTCTTTACAACTCTCTACAGATTATTGATATGAGATTAATAGAACGCTCTACTAATCTCAGTTTCCCTTTAAGTTTTGTTTAATCAAGATACGATCATTAATGAAACCTAACTACTAAACAACCTAGGATACTATCCCTAGATTTAATTTACCAGCAGCATTACGAAATGGAAAATGGTCAATATAAGTAGTAACCTCACATGTTCGGGTTATCTAACCTAAGTTACGTTGTTCCTAATGTTATGGGATCATTAGATGCTACTAATAAACATTAAAAGTAATGATTATGGGTTACATTCAATGTTATAACAATATGTTCAAAATGAAACAATCAAAATAACATATTAAGATCATCCATTCCAAAACCCAATCAAATCACTAAAAACAACATAATAATTCAAAACGAATTTACATGTGAATATGATAAAATGGTTTAACTGTGACTTGATGTTGATATCCTTATTGAACTGACATTAGGAAGCTAGCCTTCCATTGCCACTTTTATGCTCTAACCATCAACCATCTTCTCTATAGCTACTTCGATGGTAAAAAAAGTTAAGAGAGAACTGAATACTTTTCTTTTCTCCAACACCTCCACTGCTCCCTTCTCTACTCTACTCTCTATTTTTCTATTTATTTTTTGGTCCACCTTACTGTTCACTCCCCCTTGTTACTTTGCATCTTAATTTAAAAGCCTTGCACCTATTGAATGTATATATTGTCAGCGTTTACTGCAAACAATAACGATAAATGTAAATGTTGCCTATGAACATAAATGCTTGCATTAAACGCAGATGCCTAATTTGTATCAAATGTAGTCATGGTCTGTGTTTCTGCCCTAACATTTGCTGCTTTGTCATTTTGCTCACCTTCAGCTGCTTTCCTTCTATGTTTTAATCCATTATTTTGGTACTGCTTCTTCACGTCAGTCATATGTGCTTTCTATTAAATATGTTGTCCATTAAATATGCTATCTTACATGGACACCATTACAATCACATACATTAATAAATTTAACTACCAAATAATCTAGGATACGATCTCTAGATTTTATTTAGCAGCAACATTATGAAATGAAAAACAATCAATATAAGTAATAACTATTGGGTTAGCCATGGTTGCATGCATCACATGCTGCTGGAACCCCTCCCCGGGCGGGTCCACGGCCCGACGTCCTACGTGACATCTGGACCCGTAGCCCACGGGGGAGGAATTCCCCACCAGTGATACTTAAAACGAACAAATTTATTTAATTTACCTCCGTACATAAATTG
>JANQBM010000222.1:16738951-16762003 GCA_025594535.1 Erythroxylum domingense | reverse complement strand
GAATATGAACATGATTTTCTTTTTATCTTCTGGCACAAATGGGATTGGACAAAAACCTAAATAACCATCAAAACAACTAAAGTTAGAATGACTAACCAAACATTTTAGTATTTGATATATATAAATGGAAGTGAAAAATGATCTTTTCTAGTTACAACATTTAGCATCATGTCTCTCAAATTGTTGAGAGATTTAAAGAGTTAGACTAATGATTCATATGAGTGGCAACATATAGAACGAAATTAGTAAAATTATAACATGATTTTTACAATTGTATCCAAATGCATAATATTAGCATACACACATTAATTGTGGATTAGAAAAATCACATTCAATTGACATATTCTAGGGTATGAAACTAAAATGAAGGTGATAAATGACTGAGCATAATAAATGTGATATGAATGTGTATTTCCATGTCATGTACTCTGGTTTACCAATGGCAAGAATTTATGGGCTATAATAAGTAATTTGGAATTAATTGGTACGATTGGGAGATTTATGAATTAATGTGTATTTTTGGACTAGGAAAATGCCAAGTAGCAAGATAATTGACAAATGGCAGCAGAAATAATTGACATATAGCAATAGAAATAAGTGACAAATGGAATTAGGATTTATTGACAAGTGGCATAGAAAATTGGGTGATAATTGGTTTAAAAATTGAGAGACAAATGGACTAGTAATTAAATGATATTAGGTATAATAATTAGAAGACACTGGCATAAATTATTTATGTGGTAAGTGTCATGACATGTGTCATGACACTTACCAAGCATTTACTTATTATGCCTTTAACCCTCACGTTACACATAATTGAAAGACAACCATCTTTATCTTAATTTGTCTTTCATTTGGTTAAATGCTCTCATCTTCTTCATTCTTCTTTCTTCTCTCTATTCACGAAACTCTCTCCCAATCACACGATCTTGAGTTTTTCCACCATCTTTCACTTAGCCACTCTAAGACCTTTGTTGTCTCTTCATCTTGATGACGAAAGCCTGGCCCATTCTATCTTGAAAGTTACTGATCATGTAGCATGGAGAAGCTAGGGTTACTTGAAGATTTGAGAAGAGCTTGGAGTTAAACAAGTAAGTAAGATATGGTTCTTCATGGTTTATTTTAAATAGAAACATTTATGATGATAGTTTTGAGATGGATTGATCAAGTAAATGGTAATGAATGAGTGTTGAACAATGATGAAGAAATGTGTAGGTTTATGTTCTATCTTTTTATGATTGATGAACCATAAGTTATGAGTTGTTTTAAGGATGTTTTTGAAATGGAATTGAGGTGAGAATAAAGAGGAAATGAAGTAGAAATGATTAACTAAGCATAAGATGGTTTGGATGTAACATATAAGAGTTAAAATCTAGAAAAACATGGAAGAGAATCACGGGAATTTTCATATTACTTAACCCATGATCATGGGAAATGCAAGAAATGGCTAGAAATGTTCTGATGGCTTAACCCACAATCGTGGGAAGTCATCCACAATCATGGGAAAGGCCAAAAACGTGGATTCTTGTCTTTTATGTGATGTTTAAATCAATTAATGCTAAGGTACTTTCCTATGATATATTTAGACTTGAAAGAGGCTTGAAATGAACTTAGTTTGAGGATGAATAAATTGATAAAATGTTTGATATGTTTAGGTTATTAATTGAGGCTATAACTAAAGAATGAATTGATGATATTAATGTAATAAAAATCTACAAAATTAGAGATGTTATATGAATTAAAGTGTTCTTAGGAACGCTAAGATGATTCAAAGGAGATGAATAATGTGAATTAAGTATGTATGAATGAAAATTTGGATTTTGTGTGATTGTATAATACTAGAAAAGGGATTGATGATTGTATGATTGAAGAGTTAGAATAATCAAGTATTTTTAGGTATAAACCTAAGTGTAACCTAGACATATCCAATCGTTAATGTTTAAATGTACTTGTGAATTAAGGTTACATACTTGAAAAAAATCTTTTGAGCATGCATTACACATGACATATAAATATGTATATGATTGAATACTCATGTGATTGATCAAATTAGTAATGTGTGTACAATGTGTGTATTGTATAAAGATAGATACACAAGATTGAACACCTCCAGTCATTTCTAGATCTTGAAGGAAATAGCTCATCTGGAGTATACTGTGAGTAACATAGATGTTTCTCACTAGGATTGATTTGCTTCTGTTTAAATTGCAATTATTAAACTAAAATTGATATGATTGATAATTCCAAAAAAATAGTCTGAGGAGTTTGATAATTGTGAATGTATTAGAAGTTTTTTAATTGTATGTGAATTTGACAGAAATAAGTGTACTCAACAAAAACGTTGAATGCCAGACTTATGTTCGATGAATATGAAAATGACTTTGACTGAAATAAATGAAAGATGCTGAAAGTGAAATATGTGATTTGATGCATTTCATTACATGATATGCATGATCAGATAATGAAGTTGTTACTGGAGTGGCCAAAAATAAAGAGCTTAAAGCTCAAAATGTGTTTAAAGAGTCATATGTTCAGTATTATAATGAGCCCAGTATCTACAATAGATACAAAACAGTTATCAATGAGCCCGGTATCTACAATGGATACAGGACAATTTAAAAGGTGCTCGGTCTTAACAATTAGCAATGAAAATGGAGTCTCATGAGCAATTGTATATATAATTTGATATGTGTTATATGATTGACTGAAATGAATTGTATGGACTGTCTTGAAATAGAAATGTGAAATAGTGTACAAAATGGTATTTTTTGAAATATGATGAAATGTGAAGTAATGTTCAATATATGATATGACTTATCTGTTAATTGAATGTGAATTGTGAATTATTCTGTGTTTGATATAAGTGAGTACATTGATGATGATTCACTTACTGAGTTTGTGAAACTCATCAAAATTGTAACGTTTTCTTTTAGGTTCAGGGGATACCCAGTTAGACTAATTGGAAAATAGCCACTGCAATCAAATATGAGTTAGTGGTCGGGATCAGTTTACACTTGCATATGTCTTCAGTGATTTTGTATTTGAATTGTATTTCGCAACTATTGTACAATATGTGTGAATTCTGTAAAATGTAATGACATTTATGACTGAATTTGCTTGTAAATGAAATGAGCCATGAATGATTTTTGATATGCTTGAGATGTGTTTAATTGTCTGAAAAGAAAAAATTTTCTAATGAGTCTTTTCGATTGTCCTAACACACCACCATTGTAGAGTATATTCTTGAATATTCATTAGTACATTCGAGCATATGCTCTATGAGACTAGTATGTTACAAGGTGGCATTAGAGCCCAAGTTTAGTATCATACATGGGCATATTGTCAAGGTATATGCATTTTAAACATCTCATAGCATACAATGGTAACTGATCCCCAGTCTGAGTCATTTTACATAAGTCACACGCATGAACATTCGTTAAGATTTTGAGCTGTTACAAATAATGAGAAGAATGATGATCTGTCAGAGAATAAGAAAAGGAAAGTTTGTGGATATCTAGAAATAAAAAATACTACATGGTTCGATATGTTAGACAAAGACTCAATGAATTTGTATTTGTGGTTGTATCTTTGAATATAATATCAATATTGTGTAGTAATTTTATTCCTTTGGATTGATATGGATTTGAAATCATTTTCATAGATTGACTGCGAAAGAGATAAAGGTACAAGTAGAAATGACAAGATTGAAAGAGTACAAGGAAAGTTAAAATAAAACAAAATTTACTATTATCTTAAGGAGTTGAACTTGGAACTGAAATGGTTATTTGATCATCGTAATAAGAGTTTATGATTTAGTATAAGGTTATGTTATTAGATTTGAGATCAGCATTTCATGATGGTTACGTATCTATAATTCTAAATTGATGAAGAACATACATACGTAAGATGAAATAAATGATAACTAAGAAATGAAATAAATGATAACAAGATATGTAGAAGTTCTCAAGGTTAAGTTGATCAGTTATTGTGAGTGCACATTCAATAATGTGATTTCCTTAACAAATGATGTTACTAAGCACATATATATTATATGATTGGATATGGTATAGGAAGTGATCTATGACATATTAAATGTTCTTAATTCTTAGTTCCCATAGTTAAACTTATGAGATAATTTAGAGTAGCGCAGTGGAAATATGGATTTAGGTGGATATATTGAAATGGTAACTACTGTGGAGAAGTAACTTTTGTATAGTCATAGAATATTCAAATGTTGTCTAGAATCAATGGAGATCAAGATATTATTAGCTTAAAGTATTAATTGGTGACAATTCGAAAATAAATCTCTGGATAAGATGTAATGATCTTGATGGTACATACCAAATCGTAAAAGTACATGAACATGCCTACTGCTTCATTAAGCCTTAATATATAGAACATTCTAATCATATGAGATATGATAGTAACTGATCTCATTGAAGTATTATGAATGGCTAAAAAGTGATGATGAATATAGGTGATTGATAAGGATTTCATAAACAGTATAGATGATTACGGAGAGAAATCTTCTTTTGATGAAGACTTTCACCGAATTGTATCAAGTAGACCAACCGTTCCACTTCTAGGAATCAATGAATATAGAACGAATCATAAATGAATATTAGAGTTGGAAAGAAATGAGGCGCAGGTATGAGAAGCTGAACTTCCTATAGAGAGTGCATTTGTTTTGTTTGTTGTTAAGTATTCAAACTATGTTATTAGATTCTTAAAATTGATATGACATTGTTGCTACTGCTAGAGGAACTTAATACCACAATGTATTCTATGCTAGTATGTTTAGCAAATACAAGTTGAATTTGATGTATGCATTACCAGCCTAGGAAGTTGAGATTGCAAATAACGTGAATTATATGGAGAGACTAGTAAAAATGGTCAGATATCATGATAAGACATTAAGGAATTTAAAGAAATCAAATGAATGGAGAACATCATTCGAGAAAAAGTCAACTGGGAGATTGCAAAAAACATAACAAAACATTATCCCATATGTGGAATCAGTTAGTTAAGAATTTCGAGGAAAAAATGTCTTAAAGAGGGGGAGAATTGTAGCATCCCGTCTCTCAAATTGTTGAGAGGTTTAAAGAGTTAGACTAATGAGTCATATGAGTGGCAGCATATAGAATGAAATTGGTACAATTATGACATGATTTTTATAATTGTATCATAATGTATAATATTAGCATATACATATTAACTGTAGATTAGAAAAATTGCACTCAATTGAAATATTCTGGGGTATGAAACTAAGATGAAGGTGATAAATGAATGAGCATAATAAATGTGATATGAATGTGTATTTCCAATGTCTTGTACTTTGGTTTACTAATGACAAGAATTTATAGATTATAATCAGTAATTTGGAATTAATTGGTACGATTGGGAGATTTATGAATTAATATGTATTTTTGGACTAGGAAAAATGCCAAGTGGCAAGACAATTGACAAATGGCAGTAGAAATAATTGACACATGGCAATAGAAATAAGTGATAAGTGACATTAGGATTTATTAATAAGTGGCATAGGAAATTGGGTGATAATTGGTTTAAAAATTGGGAGATAAATGGACTAGTAATTAAATAATATTGGGTGCAATAATTAGAAGTCATTGTTATAAATTATTTATGTGGTAAGTATCATAACATATGTTATAAAACTCACCAAGCATTTACTTATTGTGCCTTTAACCCTCATGTTACACATAATTGAAAGAAAACCATCTTTATCTTCATTTGTCTTTCATTTGGTTAAATGCTCTGATCTTCTTCATTCTTCTTTCTTCTCTCTATTCATGAAACTCTCTCCTAATTATACGATCTTGAGTTTTACCACCATCTTTCACTTAGACACTTTAAGACCTTTGTTATCTCTTCATCTTGATGATGAAAGCCTAGCCTATTCTATCTTGAAAGTTGATGATCGTGTAGCATGGAGAAGCTAGGGTTACTTGTAGATTTGAGAAGTGCTTGGAGATAAACAAGTAAGTAAGATACGGATATTCATGGGTTATTTTAAGTAGAAACATTTATGATCATAGTTTTGAGATAGATTGATCAAATGAATGGTGATGAATGAGTGTTGAACATTGATGAAGAAATGTGTAAGTTTATGTTATGCTTTTGTATGATTGATGAACCATAAGTTATGAGTTATTTTATGGATTTTTTTGACATGGAATTGAGGTGAGGATGAAGATGAAATGATTAGATGGTTTGGATGTAACATATATGAGTAAAAAATATGGAAAAACATGGAAGAGAATGGCTAGAATTTTCAGATTACATAACCCACGATCGTGGGAAATGTAAGAAATGGCTGGAAATGTTTTGATGGCTTAACCCACGATTGTGTGAAGTCATCCACGTTCGTGAGAAATGCCTAAAACATGGATTCTTGTCTTTTATTTGATGTTTAAATCAATTAATGCTAAGGTATTTTCCTATGGTATATTTAGACTTGAAAGAGGCTTGAAATGAACCTAGTTTGAGGTTGAATAAGTTGATAAAGTGTTTGATATGTTTAGGTTGTTAATTGAGGCTATAACCAAGGAATGAATTGATGATATTAATGTACTAAGAATCTGGAAAATTAGAGATGTTATATGAATGAAAGTGTTTATAAGAACACTAAGGTGATTCAAAGGAGATGATAATGTGAATTAAGTATGAATGAATGAAAATTTGGAATTTTGTGATTATATAATGCTAGAAAAGGAATTGATGAATTTATGATTTAAGATTTAGAATAATCAAGTATTTTTAAGGTATAAACCTAAATGTAAACATATCCAAGTGTTAATGTTTAAATGATCATGACTTGCGAATTAAATTTACATACCCAGAAATAGTCATTTGAGCTTGCATTATATGTGACACACACACACACCCCCTAACAATAAATAAAATAAATGAATATTGGAGTTGGATAGATATGAGGCACAGGCACGAGAAGCTGAACATCCTATAGAGAGTGCATTTGTTTTATTTGTTGTTAAGTATTTAAACTATGTTATTAGATTCTTGAAATTGATATGACATTATTGCTACTACTAAAGGAACTTAGTACCACGATGTATTCTATGTTAGTATGTTTAGCAAATACAAGTTGAATTTGATGTATGCTTTACCAGCCTAGGAAGTTGAGATTGCAAATAACGTGAATTATATGGAGAGATTAGTAAAAATGGTCAGATATTAGGATAAAACATTGAGGAATTTAAAGAAATCGAATGAATGGAGAACATCATTCGAGAAAAAGTCAACTGGGAGATTGCAAAAAATATGAGAAAACATTACCCCATCTGTGGAATCAGTTAGTTAAGAATTTCGAGGATGAAATGTCTTGAAGAGGGGGGAATTGTAGCATCTCGTTTCTCAAATTGTTGAGAAATTTAAAGAGTTAGACTAATGAGTCATATGAGTGGCAACGTACACACACACAGACACACAGACACACACACACACACACACACCGATACACACACACATACGCATACATACACATATATGTATATGTATGATTGAATACTTATGTGATTGATTAAAGATAGATAAACAAGATTGAACATCACCGTCTAGTCATTTCTAGATCCTAAAGGAAATGGCTCTTCTGGAGTATACTGTGAGTAACATAGATGTTTCTCACTAGGATTGATTTGCTTCTATTTAAATTGCAATTATTAAACTAAAATTGATATGATTGATAATTCCAAAAAAATAGTCCTCGGAGTTTGATAATTGTGAATGTATTGGAAGTGTTCTAATTGTATATGAAGATGACATAAATAAGTGTACTCAACAGAAATGTTGAATGCCGAACTTATGTCTGATGAATATGAAAATGACTGTTACTGAAATAAATAAAAGATGTTAAAAGTTAAATATGTGATTTGATGCATTTCATTACATGATATGCTTGATTAGATAATGGAGTTGTGACTGGAGTGGCCAAAGAAAAAAGGGCTTAAAGCTCATAATATGTATAAAGAGCCATAGACTTAGTATTATAATGAGCACGATATCCACAATGGATACGGGATAGTTATAATTAAGCCTAGTATCCACAACAGATACGAAAAATTTTAAAGGGTGCTTAGTCATAACAATTAACAATGAAAGTGGAGTCTTATGAGCAATTGCATATACAATTTGATATGTTTTATATGATTGACTAAAATGAATTGTATGTAATGTCTTGAAATAGAAATGGGAAATAGTGTGAAAAATGGTATTTGTTGAAATATGATAAAATGTAAAGTAATGTTCAATATGTGATATGACTTATCTGTGAATTGAATATGAATTGTTCTATGTTTGATATGAGAGAGTACATCGATGATAATTCAATCATTGAGTTCACAAAACTCATCAAAATTGTGACGTTCTCTTTCAGGTTCAAGGGATATCTAGTTAGACTAATTAGAGAATAGCCACTACAATCGAACATGAGTTAGTGGTTGGGATCAATTTGCACCTGCATATGTCTTCAGTGATTTATATCTGAATTATATTTTGTAAATATTGTACAATATATGTGAATTCTATAAAATGTAATGGCATTTATGATTGAATCTATTTGTAAACGAAATGGGGCATGAATGATTTTTAGTATGCTTAAGATGTGTTTGATTGTCGGAAAAGAAATTTTTTTTCTAATGATTGGTTTCAATCATCCTAACGTGCTACCCTTATAGAGTATGTTCTCGAATATTCCTCATTACATTCGAGCATATGCTCTATGAGAGTGGTGTGTTACATTTAACTTCCTATGATTTATACAAACCTGTAATCCATTTTGAACACAAGTGACATCAAACTCACCATTAGGATCCTTGATCATATTAAGACTTATTTTCTTTGGAGCGACGTGAATAGAACTTAGCCATTTGTTAACAGAGATTGGGTAGATCTCACGTGCATTAAGAAGTTTCATAATATCCTTTTTCACTACTTCCATCATGTGTAGATTTATTATGCATTGAGTTTCTCTCAAAGGTTTATAGCCTTCTTCCATTACTATTCTATGCATACAAGTAGATGGATTCCATCCTTTCATATTAGTTATAGTTTATCTGATGGCCTCCTTAAATTATCTAATATATGAAGATAAAATTTTCACCTCTAAAGCCATGAATTTTTTTAGAGATTATCATAAAAAGTGTTTCACAGTCTCCTAAAAATACATACTTCAAATGACTATGAAAAGGTTTTAATTGCAATTTCAGTGCCCACAAGATAAAAGAAAGAATTTTTTTTCACAAGATTGTTGCAATTCAATATTAACAACATCATACCTTATAGGTTCAACTGTTCAATATTATAACTCAAAGTGTAGCTTGAATATCGAGATAATAAAAAATGTGTTAAATTTTTGTAATGTTTTTACTGTGAGGTTATTATTAAGTGTGACATTTAAATTGTCCTCAACATCTAATGCAAACAAATCATACTGTAAAGGATCAATAATATCTATATTAGATACATATGACACATCATTAAGGTATCTCATAGTTTCATAAATATTAAATTTAATTATTTCTCCATCATATTCCATGGTGAATGCATCATTATGCACATAATTCTTCATTCTAGCTATCGTGACAAATGGCCTCCCTAGTAAAATAGAGTTAGGAGAATTGTATTCTTTCATATCATGCACATAAAGTTCATTAAGAAAAACTAACTCATTGAATTTCATTAAAACATCCTTTAAGACTCCCATAAGGGTATATAACATATTTATCAATAACTTAAATGACTACACCTATCACTTTTAGTATACCAACATTCAAAGATTCATAAATAGATGGAGGCATGACATTAATTAAAGCACCTAAATCACACATAACTTTCCAATATTTCCAATCATATATAGGACAGTGAACATAACTAGGAATTTGCACTTAGAGATCATTTTTCTTTGGAGAATAACTGACACATTCTCAGCCATACTTACCCTTTCATTACCCTTTAGCTTGCGTTTAGCATAACCACTTGACAATCGAGAAATCACACAAGATAAGATTAACCAATTATGAGAAGAGGGGATTCATTTTATTGTCAATTGTTACCTTAATTACTTTTGAGTTAATAGGTATGGGTCCTAAAATTTTGAAAGGTTGATTATTCTCTCTCTTGACCTAATCATTAAACCCTAAATCATAATCCCTAATTGAATCTGAATTTTTGATTTTGCAATTTCTCAATTAGCAAAACAGACTACGTTCTAATTATTTTTTAAGCACTCTAATAGACAATCAGGTCCTCACACAAAAGCTCTCATCGTATAATTACCGATTTAATGTTTATGTGGTCTATTAGGTTTTTAATTCTCATTATCCAACCTAATCATGTTACTATTGGTTCACTCTCTCGATTTGTTATCGAAGTATGCAAAAAAGATAAATAATTAAAATACCCAAACACACTAATATAAAAAACAATCAAATCACAATTGATTAAAGAATCAATCCCAAATAAAGTTTAAAACATCCTTAAACAAGTATTTATCATCCTTATATCCAAATCATACATCATATGAAGTAAATAACAAGAGGAATAAGAAATAAACTTGGGAATGAATGATAAAGAGTGGTTAGCAGCAACAGCTCCTCCTCCTCTTCTTCTTCTCCT
The DNA here is from genome assembly GCA_025594535.1 of Erythroxylum domingense. Taxonomy (NCBI): domain Eukaryota; kingdom Viridiplantae; phylum Streptophyta; class Magnoliopsida; order Malpighiales; family Erythroxylaceae; genus Erythroxylum; species Erythroxylum domingense. The sequence goes on along the minus strand of JANQBM010000222.1, from coordinate 16,751,353 downwards.
CTTCTTCTTCTCCTCTTCTCTCATCTTCTTTCTTCCTTGGCTTCTTTCTTTAATTGGTAAGATGGAGGCTTAGCTTATTAGGATCATCTTATTTTGTTTTATAATTATTTTGTGTTTTAGCGTAAAAACTAGGTTTTACCCAGGCAAAAAATTCCAAAATGATCCTCTAAAAATGAAAACTAAAGCAGATCCCTGCGTCTGTCTCATGCCTGTCACGATTGTGACCTTCAAAAAAACTAATTAAGTTCAATAATGTACTTTTAAGTAAAAAAATTTAATAAAATAGGGAATAATAAAACTCTCTGAATCATGTATCAAATTCAACAATTTGACTTCTAAGATGGTGAATTGTTCTCTTTCTTCCTCAATCATGTTCGTCTCCTTTTCTTCTTTCGCTTCATGAACAGAGACGTTTGTAGCTTTTTCAACCTTTATCTCCACTTTCATCTGTTCATCATTCTTTTCTTCATCAGCTTCTTGAACAATTACTTCCTTATATTCTTTAAACTTAATCTCCGTTGTCATCTGTTATTTTTCCTCTCGCTCTTTTAAAGATTTGACTTCATCAATTCTCCTGAATGAGTTACCCTCCTTTGGATTGTTTAATACCTTATTCATGTTGAATTTCACTTGTTCATCTCCAATCCTAAGGATGCGTTTGTCTTTATGGGCATCTACCAAAGTTTTCCTAGTGTTCAAAAATGGTATACCAAGAACTAGCGGACAACTTTGATCCTCTTGAAAGTCTGGCACGAAAAAGTCCATAAGAATTATAAACTTGTCCACTTTTATAAGCACATCCTCCACTAATCCTAATGGTTTCTTTATTTATTGTTCCACTAATTGAATACACATAGGTTTTGGCTTCATATCTTTTAGTCTCTATTACCTAAAAATTGACAAAAGTATGAGGTTTATACTTGCACCTAAGTCGCATAAACATTTTGAAATCTCTAAATTACCAATTACATAGGGTATTGTAAAGCACCTTGGATCTTTCAACTTTGAGGGCATATGATTGGTAATTAAGGATCTACAAATTTCTGTTATGGCTACCGTCTGGTCACCTTGCCAAGTTGGCTTGTCAGATAATAAGTCTTTAAGGAATTTTGCATACTTGGGCCTGTGTTTCAACACTTCCGAAAGACAAGTAAATTTGTCATGTGTTTAGCTTTTCCATAAAGTTTGTGAATGGTACATCAAATTCATTCTGTTGAAGTCTTTATAGGAATGGTATTTTTGATGAGTAAGGTAGTGGAGGAGTATAGGGAGGTTCCTCATTCTTTTCTTCATCCTTTTTCTTTTTCTCTTAGTCTTCTACACAGTGGGTTTTAGCTTATCTTTCCATTGGTTTTTCTATCTCTTTCCCACTTTTAAATGTGATAGCCTTACATTGCTCCCTTGGATTTACTTCTCTGTTGCTTAGAAAGTTTTCCACACTTCTCTTACATAATTCATTGGAAAGTTGGCCTATTTGAACCTCTAGGTTGTGAATAGAAGAGTCATGATCTTCTATTACTTGCTCAAACTTCCCTTACAGTCTCTTCTGGGCCTCATCTATACTTATGAGCTTGTCCATGATCTTTTCCAATTTTAAATTCCAGGAACTAGACTCATCTTCTTGAAATCCTAGTAGGTCTTGATTTCCCGTTTGAGTCATTGCTTTGTTAGACCAAAAGAAATTTGGGTCGTTATGCCACCCTGGATTGTACGTGTTTAAATGAAGTTGATTACTTCCCTGACCAAATTGTGCTTCATTGAAGTTAAATTTCTCTATGTTATTGATTTCCATTAGGAAGCAATCAACTGTAATATGACTCTCTCACCCACATAGGTCGTATCCTTACTGAATTGTTTTAAATGGAGAGAAAGAGATGATGTCTTTTAGGATAAAAACTAGGTTTTACCTAGGCTAAAATGTCCAAAACGACCTTCCAAAAATGAAAACTAAAGCAAATCCCCGCGTCTATCTCACACCTATCACAATTGTGACCCTTAAAAATGAGCTTATTTCACAATCGTGACCCTTGAACATAACTTTTGTTATGACCATAGCCTATGAACATAGCTTCTGTCATGATCTTGGCCTAGCTTTTCCTCCAAAATTTCTCCAACTTCACTCGATCTTCTTCAACTGATTTTAAATACTAACACATTAAATTACCTCAAGCGCACAAAATTAAAGTCCAATAACATGCTCTAAACCATATAATACTCAAAAAAATAAACACATTACACAATTCTAATCCTAAACATGCATAATTCATCTAATTAACACCTAAAACACACTAAAACATCTACTAAAATATGATATAAACTACAATTATCATTCCTTTATCCTGAGTTATAAGTGTTGGATTAAGGATTATATTTTCTTTATGGTGGACCTATAAATCCTCCAATCATATTGGAATTCTATTAAATATCATCTTAAAGTGTTAGTGTAAGTTGGTTAGGTGGTTAGAAGTAACGTAAATCCCATAAGCATTGATTTGTTAAATCTTTCCTATGGTTTTTTAAATAATAAGAGAGGTTAACTTTGAAATTTTTTAACTTAGAGATTTATTATTCAAGATTAGATACATCTACCTCATTTACTCTTCTTACATATAAGTCATATTTAAAGCTAAATTATTGAGAACTAGCAGCAATGGTAAAGATTAAATCTCTAGTAATTTAAGGATTTTCATTCACTATGGCACATCTATTAGTTTCATCCATCATCCTTCCTTTAATTGGCAATAATCCTTTATAAAATTAATGAATAAGGAGTTGCTAAAAAATCTCTTGTTAGTTATCTTGTAATAATTACTAAAATTTTTAGCTTTCAACATATTTCCCTTTTATGCTAGTAGCTTTGAAGTGGGGAAGAATTTCTCAAAGAACAATTTCACAATATCTATCCATATAGTAGTAGATCAAAGAAACAAATAAAATATCTAATATTTATCTTTATCTTTGCTCTTTAGAGACACCTTACAATTTTAGACTTTAGCATTTCACATGAAATTCTTTCAAATGGTTGCGAGGATCTTCATTCTTAAGGCCACAAAAGTTAGGCAGTAGATGAATTAGACCAAACTTAAGCTTAAAACATACATTCAAGTTGGGCATTCAATAAAAAGAGTCTATTAAATCAAATATAGTGGTACCAATTCTCTCAAGTTTCTCTCTTGATTAGCAATGGTTGCTTGAACTTTATAATCACTAAAGAATCATGTCAATTTTAAGTATTAGTTCTAATTTAAGAGACAAAAAGGAAGATGCTTTCTTAGCATATAATTTGGTCTTCTTTCTTAATCTCCTAGTTATTTCCTTAATCTTAGGAACGTATTAAAGTTCACCTATATACGAATTTTAAGGCATAAAATAAATGATTTCACTTTTACATTAGTCTTTAAAAATGGCACCATAATTTGTTACGTGTCATAGCTAACAAATATAATCATACTTGATGGGTGTGCATTAGGATATGTTTTTATAGGTAATTGACATGTGTTTCTAGCATAATTGTTATTTATTGTTCTAGTTTAGGATTCATTTTGTATGTTTTCATTAAGTTTGATTTCCATTGTTGTTCTTTTGTGTTTAATGCTAATTGAGGGTAAGAATTGACTATTTTGTGTAGGAAGGAAGAGAGGGCAACTTAGAGATTGAATAAAAGAACAAAGAAGAGAAGACAAGAAGAGTTTATTTAGGAAAATTTCCCACCTTCGTGGGAATCATGCAAATTCCCATAGACATGGGAAATCATAGCAGAAATGAGGAGTGCATCTGTGTTCAATTCCCACGCTTATGGAAATTATGCAGATTCTTACAGACGTGAGAATTGTAATCCGAGGCAATCTGCGAGGCTTCATTAAACCTAGGATTTTTAAGCTATACAAACGTCATTAAGCCTCCATCTTCAAGGGAGACGACACCCACCCGTAGAAATACCATCCTTAAGTGGAGAACACATGTTCAAAGCATTGAGGAGGGATTGAAGATAAGGATCTTCATTAAGATTTGGTAAAATAGCACATCAACTTTAAAATTCCAGATTTTTGGCAAAGAAGAGAAGGAGTCTTTCTATTCAATTTTCTTTCATTTTAATCTTCTCTATTCTTTGTAAAAATGGTTTATTTGATTGTTGATGATGTTATAGAGACCAAGTTAGGATGATTTCATTTAAGGGATTTCTTTTGAATTATTTTGTCAAAACTCCTATTTTATTGAATTGAATGAAGTGTCTTTGATGATTGTTGTTTTAAATTGTTGTCTTATTACAAATCGAGAGAGTGAGTGAGATGAGATTTGTGTAGGATTGTACAACGAGAGTTGGCAACCTATAGACTAGCAATCATTATGTCAATTGATCACCCATAAGATAGTTTAATAACTAATTGAATCGATAGAGTCATTGGGTAGGTTGAGAGATCATTCAATCGATTCCTGTTAATTCAATTAAGGCAAAATAGTTACACTTGAGAGAGGGTAATTAGTACATTCAGAAATCTAGGGTGAGACACAATTCAATCAATAAAATAGGGGGGAGACAAAATAAGGAAAAAGTAATCTCTAGCATTTAGATTCTTGAATTCAGATTTTCTACAATTGTTGTATTGTCCATTGTTTACATTAGTCTTTTAATTTTAATTCAATTTTTCAAATTATTTTCATTTCACAATTTAGTTTCTTAAACAAAGTTGCATCTAAATTAAGCGATGTCTAGGCATCAATTCTTGTGGGATTGATATCAGTTTTTTTTACTATAAGTCACGACCTATTCACTTACAGTTTTTTTAGCGTAAAATAAGTAGATAGGTTTTACCATCAACAAGTTTTTAGCGCCGTTGCTGGGGATTGATTGTTGAGCATCGTGTTTGATTTAAATTACTTTGATTTAAGAGTTTTTGATACTTTTCCTTGTGTATTTGCAGGTGCATAAACACAAGGAGTATGTGAAGGATGAAAGAAGCTATAGAGGATGAACTTCTTGACAATAAGAATCACAAAAGAGAAATAAGAAGGGCAAAGCATCAAAATTTCTCAAATCAAGATATGGTTGAAGAAGGAGAGAAAGGAGGATCGGAAAGAACACTTATGGATTTCTTAAGGCCAGGGTTTAGTCCTCAAGAAGTGACGAGGCTGGTAGTTCAAGCGAATAATTTTGAGATAAAGCTGGCGCTACTCAACATTCTTCAAAACAGTGTGCAGTTCTACAGGCTATCCAACGAGGACCTGAATACCCACATCGTAAATTTCTTAGAGATCTGCGACATATTCAGATTCAATGAAATGTTTGATGATGCAGTGAAGCTGCGACTATTTTCATTCACGTTGAAGGATTGGATTAAAGTATGGTACAATTCTTTGAATCCAGGCCATATCACAACTTGGGAGTAGCTCGCCCAAGCATTCCTCGCCAAGTATTTTCCGTTGTCAAAGACAACGAGGATTATCAAGGAGATAACAAATTTCCAACAAAATGACAGAGAATCTCCTTACGAAGCTTAGGAGAGATTTAAGGAACTTTTAAGGAGCATTCTACATCACAACCTCCCGAATGAATTTCTACTTCAAACATTCTATAATGGAGTGAATCCTAGCACAAGAGGAACAATTGATATAGCAACTGGAGGTCTATTGATGAGAAAAATGGCGGAACCAGCTCATGATTTATTGGAGGAGTTAGCAAGCAACAGCTACATATGGTCGAGCGAGAGAAGTAGACAAGGACAGAAGGAAAAAAAGTATGATACATATTGACTCAGTTACTGCCTTGCAGGCTCAAATCACGGTTTTGACAAAGCAACTAAACAATAGACAAGGAGGATCTACCTCAACAGTTAAGCCAATACAAGCATAATGTGAGTTGTGTGGGGAGAAAGCTCAGCAGAATGCTTCCTATTAGGAGCTAGTGGCACTGAACAAGTAAGCCATTTAGGCCAACTGTAGCGAGGTAATAACCTATATTAGAATGCATATAATCTGGGTTGGAAAAACCACCTAAACTTTTCTTCGAGTAATAATAATGTAGGTGGCCAACAAAAATCATAAGGACTACCAAGATTCCATCAAGAGCTAATCGGAGCGATGTTACATAAGTTAGACAAGTTTATGGAGATGATTAATTCCAAACTAGAAGTTCAAGCAGAGAGTCAGAAAAAGATGTATGAAAGCTAAGAGGAAAATCAACAGAGGATGGAGGAAAAATTTGATCAGCTTGTGAAGAACCATGCCTCATTAATCCATAATTTGGAGGTCTAAATATGTCAACTTATTGATGCTTTATTTTTTCAAAATACAGGTTACTTACTGAGCAATAATGAGGTTATTCCAAAGGAGCAACTCAAAGCAATTACACTTCGGAGTGGCAACCAAATGGAAGAACCAAGTGCAGAAAAGGACGGCCAAGAAAAAAGAGAATAGTATAGACATAGAAGAAGAAAGGGGAGAGAGCAGGTCGTATGTACCATCACCACCATATAAGCCTAAACTCCCATATTCACAAAGAGTGAAGCAACATCAGGTGGATACCCAGTTTTCCAAATTCTTAGAGGAACTGAAGAAGCTACAGATTAACTTGTCATTGGTGGAAGCTTTGGAGTGCATGCCCAAGTATGCGAAGTTTTTAAAGAATATACTCATGCAAAAATGTACTTGGGAAGAAAATTAGACAGTTACATTGACGGAGAACTGTAGTTCTATTATTTCAAGTCAAATGCCTTCAAATTGAAAGATCCAGGGTGTTTTACTATTCCATATGTTATGGGCGATTTTGAATTTTCCAAATGTTTATATGATTTAGGTGCAAGTATTAAATTAATGCCTTTGTCTATTTTCAAGTAATTCGGATTATGAGAGATTAAGTCGACTTCCATATTGATTCAACTTGTGGATCAATCAATAAAAAGGCCATTTGGAGTTGTGGAAGACGTATTAGTAAAAGTGGATTAATTTATAATTCTGGTTGATTTTGTTTTGTTAGATTTTGAACCTGATAAAAATTGTCTGTTAATCTTAGGTAGGCCCTTTATGGATATTGGTAGGGCATTATTTTTGATGTTTATAAAGGAAAACTTGGTTTAAGAATTGGTGGTGAGCAGGTTGAGTTTAATATGGCAAATGGATGGAAATGTGTGTATGAAAATTGATGTAGTAGATAAGTGTGTGAAGGAAATTAAAGAAGGAATTGATGAGGAGAATGGATTACACAAAGATGAAAGTGCGAAAGAAGAAGATGTTTGTGAAGAAGTGGAGCTAGAACAATTAGAGAGAGTTGGAGCACCTACACTACCTTATACCGTTAAACCTCCCACTTTAGAGCTTAAACCTTTACCTTCCTATTTGATATGTACCTTTTTAGGAAAGAACCACACTTTACCTATCATTATCTACAATGAATTAAATTATGAGTAAGAAGAGAAAGTGGTGGAGAATATTAGGAAAAGGATAAGAGCTAGGGTGACAAATTTCTAATATTCGGGGGATTAGCCTTATTGTGGTGATGCACACAATTAACCTAGAAGAAGGTTGTAAAACTGTGAGAGAAATACAGAGAAGGTTAAATCCGAATATGTAAGAGGTTGTAAAGAAGGAAGTGGTGAAACTTCTAGACACAGGAATAATTTACCCCATTTCAGATAGTGAGCAGCTGAGCCTAATATAATGTCATGCCAGTACAGTGGCATAATAATGATAGAAAATGAAAAAGGGGAAAAGATTTTCACTAGGACTGTCACAGGGTGATAGAAACTAAAGAAGGGGAAAAGATTTGCACTAGGACTATCACAGGGTGACGAGTATGCATTGACTATAGAAAGCTAAATTTGGCCACCAGGAAGGATTATTTCGCTTTACCTTTTGTAGACCAAATGATTGAGAGAGGTGCTGGTCATTCTTTTTATTACTTTCTGGATGGATATTCAGGGTATAATCAAATATTTATATATCCAGAAGATCAAGAGAAAGGCCAGTTTAACATGTTTATATGGAACTTTTGCATATCGAAGGATGCATTTTGATTTATGTAATGCACCTAATACATTTCAAATGTGTATGATGGCCATATTTGCAGACATGAATGAAAACTTTATGAAGGTTTTTATGGATGATTTTTCTATTTTTGGAGAGTCTTTTGATTATTGCCTGCTGAACTTAGATAAAGTGCTCCAAAGATGTGAGGAGTCACATCTAGTTTTAAATTGGGAAAATGTCATTTTATGGTCCAACAGGGAATCGTATTAGGCCATAAGATTTCATATAAAGGGATTGAAGTGGATTGAGCTAAGACAGACGTAATTGAAAAGTTACCACTTCCCTCTAACAGTAAAGGTGTCCGAGCTATTGGTAAAAGATGTGCCTTTTGTTTTTGATGATGACTGTTTGAATGTTTTTAACAATTTGAAGAAGGCAATCATAATAGCACCAATTTTGACATCGTCAAATTGGTCTCTTCCATTTGACATCATATGATGCAAGCGACCATGCAGTTGGGTGTGTGCTAAGTTAGTGGAAGGAGAAGAGGTTGCATGCTATCTATTATGCAAGCAAGACGTCGACAGGAGCACAATTGAATTATACAACTACTAAAAAAGAACTGCTTGCGGTAGTATTTGCTTGTGAAAAATTTCATTCTTATTTGTTAGGTTCATAAGTTATTATGTTTATAGACCATGTAACATTGCATTACCTTTTTGCCAAGAAGGATGCCAAGGTTAGGCTTATTCAATAGGTACTCCTGCTCCAAGAGTTTAATATTGAAATCAAAGACAAGAAAGGAGCAAAAAATGTCATAGCGGATCACTTATCGAGGCTTGAAGTCGAACATCATGAAGAGGAAGAGGAAATTAAGGAAAACTTTCCTAACGAGACTTTAATGATGGTAGATAACCCTTTCCTTCCTTAGTTTGCGGGTATTGTGAATTACCTCTCAGTTGGTATTCTTCCATCCGATTTATCATATCAACAAAGGAAGCATTTCTTATTTCAGTGCGCTCATTATATTTGGGATGAACTTATACTCTATAAGATCTATGTTGACAGTTTAATTTGCTGGTGTGTTCCTAAAGATGAAATGCTTGAAATCTTAACTCAATGTCATAGCTCACCGTATGCAGGGCATTATATAGCTAACAAGACTGTGGCACAGAATTTGAAGTGGATTCTATTAGCCAACTCCATTTAAAGATGCTCGAGATTTTGTGTTTAAGTGCGATAGGTGTCAAAGAGTTGGAAGCATATTAAAACGAGATGAAATGCCATTTTTGAATATAATGGAGATGGAGATATTTAATGTATGGTGTTTGGACTTCATGGGACCATTCCCACCCTCTAAAGGCAGTACTATATCTTAGTTAGAGTTGATTATGCTTCTAGATGGGTTGAAGCGGTCGCCACTCCAACCAGCGATAGCAATGTAGTTCATAAGTTCATTAAGAAGATTTTTACTAGATTTAGGATGCCTAAAGCAATTATAAGTGATGGAGAAGTCACATTAACAACAAACCGTTTGAGACCTTCTGAGAAGATACAATGTTTATCATAAAGTGACTACCCTGTACCATCCCCAAACTAATGGTTAAGTGGAGGTGGTGAATAGAAAGCATAAAAAGATTTTGGAGAAGACAGTGAACATTTCAAGAAAAGATTGGTCAATGAAACTAGACGATGCACTATGGGCTTATAGAAAAGTTTTTAAGACCCCCATAGGCATAAAACCATATCGGCTTATGTATGGCAAGGTATGAAATTTATCATTGGAATTGGAGCATAAAACATATTGGGCAATCAAGAAATTGAACATGGATTGGAAGCTGGCAAGAGAAAAGCAGTTGTTACACATCAAAAAGTTGGAAGAGTTGAGGTATGATGCTTAAAGCTATATAAAGAAAGGGCTAAAAAGTGTTATGATGGCTATATCAAGAAGAAGGAATTTAAGAGTGGGGATTTAGTACTTTTGTTTAACTCAAGACTTCGATTATTTCCCAAAAAAATCAAGTGAAGATGGAGTGGGCCTTTTAAAATTCTTCAAGTGATGCCTCATGAAGCTATGGAGCTGGAAAATGATAATGGGGAAATATTCAAGCTCAATGGGCACCGCTGTAAACCATATTATGGAGGAACATATCCACAAGGGAGGGAAGTTATCTCTCTCCTATCTTCCACTTTTTCATGAATATATTCTGAATGGTCAAGCTAATGACCTTAACTTACCATTTTTAATCTCTTGTGTTGTTTTTGTCTAGTTTTTGTTTGAGTTCTTTGGTTTGCTTATTTTCAAATTAAGATTGATTGATGTTCATCTTGATCTTGTTTGGATTTTAATTTGTTTTCTTTTCAAAATTCTTGTTGATGATATTACCTTGATGTGTTTGTAGGTTTCGGGATCATGGAGAATTCATTTAAGCTTGGAAGAACATTTAGAATTGTGAGGATCACCAATTCCCATGTTCGTGGGAATTGAAGTGATTTCTCTCGGGCGTGGGAAATCTCTCCAGAAAGTTTTTGGAGAGAAAATCCTCTTCTGTGGGAATTATGGTGGCTCCCACAAACATGGGAATCCTCTCCAGAAAGCTTATAGAGAGGAATCCTACGCTCGTGGGAATTGTGGTGATTCCCATGAACGTGGGAATCCTCTCCAGAAAGTTTTTGGAGAGGAATCCCATGTCACAATTCCTACGAGCGTGGGAATCCCACATACCATTTTTCCTCTCACCCTATCTTCAAATTTCCACACACTCTCTCTCTAACCCACAAATTTCTCCCCTCCAATTCTCTAAAACTCTTCAATCTTTCCTTAGATTCTTTGTATTTTCTTACATTCTTTCATTATTCTTACATTATTTTCATTTTCATGCATTAATCTCTCCAAACAACAAAGATTTAGGTAAGTTTTGTTTGTTCTGTCTGTCCAAAGCTCAAATTTCACTTTCTCTCTCTTATTCTTGTAGGTTTTTTATAACAATGACACTAAAGGAGATGATGACTCAAAAATCGGGTGATGAAGTGCACCATCAAGTATTCGGTGAAGGCAAAAGTAATTTGGTGGTAACTTACCGATATCTCTTCCTAATTTACTCAAAAGACAAAGATATGCGCTTTCGTAATTTTAGGGATAAGGGAATAGTTAGTCCTAGATATTTTGATTTGAATTGTTAGATGACATAGGAGTGAGGAAAAAGAATGAGCAACTAGCTAACAACATAAGGTGGAATAGGTTCATTCGGTGTGACATGGATATTCACCATATGATGAAAAATGAATTTTTCACTACTGTCCATTATACTTCAAAAATGGATGTGTTTTGGTTTAGATTATTCGGTGTTGTGTATAAGTTGAATTATAATTTTATGAAGTAAATCTCACGTTAGTAAAGACTTTAAGTTCAAGAAATTAGATACACAAGAAAGGGGTTGAATGGTGTATCCTCCTTTTTTAATATAAAATCTTGAAAAGAAAACTTTTCTTTCTTATTAGAAGAATATCACAACTTATTACGTAGATAAATCGCAAATTACTTCTTTAAGAGTTTTAACAACAAACTAAACTAAAGTAAAGAGTAGAGAATAGACAATGCGATTTTTATACTGGTTCACCCCAAACCGTGGACTACGTCCAGTCCTCAGAGTTCGTCTGAGTGTTCCATTATTCTTCAAAGGATTACAAGTATTCTTTCCTTTCCAGAGCCTCTTCAGGTCTCTTACAAAGTATTGTTTCACTATCTTAGCCTCTCCAGGCTATCAACCTTTTCTTTCTCTCACTAGAAAAAGATTATGAGCTTTTCTTACAGTAATGTTAGCTCTATTCTAAGTAAGCACAGTAAGACTTTTTTCTCAGATTATCTAGTCTTTCTAACTTGTCTCAGTTTTTCTCTATCTCTAATCATTATTATTTTACATCTTCAACTGCGACTAATATTTATAGTCTTCGTCTCTAACTACTTCTTTATTCTTAATAACGGCTTCTTGATTCTTGATAATCACTTCTAGGTAACCATCATTTAGTTGAGTTCTGTAACTAACTTTGACATGCTAGTGTATCTTTATGGTATCGTCTATGTCTTCTTTGCTTCTATTTTGCCTTTGCGTTTGCGTCTGCATCTGTGTCTGCATCTATATTGTCTTTGCGCCTGTGTCTGCGTCTGCATCTCTATTGTCTTTATGTTTGTTTCTACGTCTGCATCTGCAACTGCGTCTGTATAGTCTTTACGTCTGTGTCTGCATCTGCATCTGTGTCTGCGTCTGCATCTACATTTGCACACTTAACAAACTTGTCAAAGACATTCTTTTGTTTCTAACATTATTGTAAAGTCATCAAAATTAGTCATCGTAAAGTCCTTTTAACTTAACAATCTCCCCCTTTTTGATGATAACAAATAATCATAATTTTAGACAAATCAAAGTGAATGAATTTTTA
>JANQBM010000222.1:16694597-16708122 GCA_025594535.1 Erythroxylum domingense | reverse complement strand
AACATTGTACGCAATGTAGAAAAAGGGAAACAGAAGATGTACCCTGATGGGAAAACAGGTGACCTTACAGATGAGCAGATACAAGAAACTGTGAGAAGCATAGATGATGCATACAATGCAGAACAACCAAGAGGCATCTATGTTTCATACCACATTTCAAAGGCATCAGGAAGTGATTGCGCATGCTTCTCCACAGATGCAACTTCTCAGGTAGTTGGAAGGGTGACTAAAGGAAGGTTCAGAACTATCATGGTCAGAGGTATCAGTTTTAATTTAGAAACTTTTGTGAACCTACTTATCCACTTTAGAACTTTGAGTTCTATACCATCAATCAAAGATCTCCTTCACCTTCTTAGTAAACCAATACCAAAACTACCAAAACCTGATGACCTTGATCTCCCAGATGGAAAATAATTATTTAAACCTCCTGTTTTGAAAATCATTGAACTAGATGTGTTACATTTAGAAACAAGTGCACCTCAATGAGTTCCTATAATTGGGATGGAAGAAGTTCGTCACTCTTAGCAATGGAGTCAGGAAGCCCTAGTGAAGAAGATTGAAGAAATTTATACTAAGGTTGATGATTTGAGGGACTCCGTTGGTGATCTACATGAGGAAGTAGCTTATCTTTGGGTGATAGTAGAAGAAGACCTCAAGTTGATCAGGTCTGACATCCAACGAATGTTTTCTGAAATCATGTAGCATCTGAGAAAACCTTTTTAATTAATAACAAATAGGGGGAGAAGAACATAAGAAAGGGGGAGAAAACTAGACGGTATAAGAAAATAGAAAAGTATAAGGGGAGAAGAACATAAGCAGAAGGAAGAGAAGCAGAAGAAGAAGCTGAGGAAAGAAAAGCAGAAGAAAGAAAAGAAGATAGTATATGTGTATTTTGTTCCAATTCGTTATTCATTATCTGAATAAAAATAGTTCATTCAATTTTATCTTTCTAAATTATGATTATTTGTTATCATCAAAAAGGGGGAGACTATTAAGTCAGGAGTACTTTACGATGATTAATTTTGATGACAATCAAATAATAATAATGTTAGAAATAAATGAACTAGTTTGATGAGTGTGTTAAGTGTGCAGAAGAAACGAAACACAGAAGAAACAAAGTACGAAAGAAATAGAAGAATACAGAAGAAGCATAAACATACAGAAGAAACAAAGTACAGAAGAAACGAAATAAAGAAGAAGCGCAAAGTACAGAAGAAGTGAAGAAGACAAAAGAAGTAAAGTACAGAAGAAGCACAAACATACAGAAGAAGTAAAAGTACAGAACAGAAACACAAAAGAAGCGAAACACAGAAGAAACGAAACACAGAAGAAGTAAAGACACAGAAGAAAAACACAGAAGAAGTAGAAACACATAAGAAGTAAAGACACAGAAGAAAAGCACAGAAGAAATAGAAATACAAAAGAAGTGCAAACATACGGAAAAAGTAAAAGCACAGAAGAATTAAAGAAATAAAAGAAAACATAGACCATACAAAGCAGAAGATACGTTAGTACGTCGAGCAGTTAGTTAGTTAGAGTTAGTTACAGAACTCACATAAATAGCGGTTGTCAAGATTCGAGAAGCGGTTATCAAGATTCAAAGAAGTAGTTGGAGATTTAGACTATAAATACGAGTTGTAGTCGAAGATTGAATACATTTGAACTTTACAACTTTACAACTTTTTGAGAAACCTTTGATCCTATAACTTTTAAGCGTTCAAGTGTATACTTAGAAAAGAAAATTCTGTAGTGCGATACTGGAGAGCTAAACTACTGTAACAATAGCTCACGATATCTTTCTAGTGAGAGAAAGAAAAGGCTAAGAGCCTGGAGAGGCTAAGATAACTGAAAGAATACTTGGTGTAAGAGACCTGAAGAGGCTCGAGAAGAAAGAAAGAATACTTGTAATTTGTTGAAGTATAGTGAATACTCAGACGAAATCTGAGGACCGGACGTAGCCCACAGTTTGGGGCGAACCAGTATAAAATCGCAGTGTTTATCTTCTATCTCTCAACATAGTTGATTTTGTTCTTAAATAAGTATATAGAAGTTATTTGCGATTTAACTCATAACAATTTTGTGATAGTCTTTTAACAAGTTAGAGAAGTTCTTATCAGAAATATTAAAGAATTTGTATCCGCGAAAAGAATACACAATTTAACCCACCTTCTTGTGTATATCATCTATTATAAGTAATCTCTATATTAACATGTGATTTACTTAATAGGTTACTAAACGTAATGCAATAAAGAGAATAAAATGTCGAGTTAAATTATGGGCAAATCGAAGTACTATTAGCTATTGAATTTAAGATCAGTTTCACATGAAAAGATTAGCAAAGCCCAAATTGAGGATTCTAAATTTATGAACCTCGCTGAGAAATTGAAAATGAATCCGAATTTTGAGTTTAAATTGGAAAATGATACCTTATGATTGAAATAAGAAGTATGTGTACCCGATAAAGATGATTGAGCAAAGAGATTATTATAGAAAGAACGAACAGCAACCTATGCTATACATCCTAGTAGGAATGTGATGAAACTGCATTTAGTGGCTAAAAGTGTAGAATCAAGTGACTAAATGTATGAGTTACTAATAGTCTTAACTGTTAGAGATATGTTTAAAGCTTATACTTTAGATTTCATAGGAACGCGAGATCGATGTGTAGTTTTAATTGACTATCATTGGAATATTGTATAAGGTGTTATATGACAAAAAGGGTCGTTCAGGCTTACATTGAAATGAATGAGGCCTAAAAATGGTGAAAGGCCAAAATTGATTGGAGATACTGTTGAGGAGTGAAATTGATCTGTGTTAGAAATTAAATGACCTAAGGAAGACGAATGAATTAGGTGGACCAACACCAAAGATATGGAATATAGTGAGATATACCTAAGAGTTAAATGTATTAACAATAAAGAGATGTGAAATGCTAAACAAAAGATGAAATATTTCTAAGAGTAGCACCTTGCCAAGGCGTGCTTAGATTGAGATAAAGGTGTGCCCAGATTAGGAAAATGGATAAACTAAGCTCAAATTGAATTGGTCCATATGAAATTATTGTGAGTAATATGAAATATAATGAGGAAACAGTTAAGATAGTGTGATATCTGAATAAGTAATTGAAGGATTGAGTGAATTCATTGACTAAGGTCATTTGGAAGAAATTATTCGAGTGATGAAGTTAAATAGGAAACGAAAGAGAATATGAGGAATCAATACCCTTGCCTTTCTGATCAATCAGATAAGAATTTTGAGGACGAATTTTATTAAGGGGAGAAATGTAATATCCTGTTTCCATACTAAGGATTATAACCGTATATTTCTACAATTGAGAAATAGCACTGAGAGGTTAGAAAAATACAGTTCATACTCATGCATAATCTTAGCATACATACATGTGAATATTGATTTTTGCACACTAAAATGATTGTACATGCATTCATTGACATTTTCCCAGTATAATTGATCTATAAATGTGATTATATTTGGAATTGTGAATTATAGGTGTTAAAAATTGATTTGGAGAGTATATCTATTGATTTAGAATTTTTTTGGAAAGTTTGGGAAATTTCTAAAATTTTGGATAATTTTTTTGACTAGGACAAATGCGAAGTGGCAAAATAATTGATTAATGGTAGTCGAAATAAGAGTCAAGTGATAGTGGAAATTTTTATAAATGACATTTTGATTTAATGACAAGTGTCATAGAAAATTGGGAGACAACTGGATTAGAAATTGGGAGAAAATTGGGTTAAAAAATTAGAGATAAATGGACTAGCTTTTTAAAAGAGCCAATTGGAGACCACAAAAAAAGTGACAAGTGGCATCCACTCCCGATTTTTTTTACCCACATTAAAGACCATTTCATGGTCTTTCATTTTCCCATTCACAATACATGCTTCTCTTCTTCATTTTCTTCATTCATTCTCTCCTTCTCACGACACTGTCTTCTTCAAAGCCTTAAAGTTGAACCTTGCTTTCTTCCACCACTAGCCACTTAACCATCTTGCTATCTCCTTCTTCTTGCTAAAAGACCCAACCTTCTCACTCTTGAATGATGAAGAACATGGGCTATGTGGAGAGCTAGGGTTAAGTATGATCTTGAAGAGTTTAAAGATTTTGAAGTTAAATCAAGTAAGTAATATATTATTCTTCATGGCTTTGATGGATGAAGCATGTTTGATGAGGATGGGGATATGCTAAAACGTGGATGAGAAAATAGATGTATTGATTTTGGGGAGATGATTAATGATTTATAAATTGATGTAGAGATGATTTGGAGTTTGAATGAGTCCTAAAATGGGGTTGAAAGAACTGTAAAAAAATTGACTAGTAAATGAATGTTATATTTTCTGTTTTCAATGTATATAATGTGTATCTCTTGGGTGATTTTTGAAATGAAACAAAAAAACTGAGTTTAGAGCTAAAGAAAGGGAGCAATGTGAAGTCTTGAAATGAGGTGAGTTAAAATGACAAATTAAAAGAGAAATGAAGGTGTTAATGAAGTTGAAAATGTGTTGAAAGTATAATGAATGTGTGCATATGTGTATGTCATGTTTTTAGGTTAATGATCAAATATAGAGCATGATTTGTTTTTGAATGATATTGAGCTGAAACGTAAGTAGGAATGAAGAGAAAATAATGAGTACATGAGCTAGAAATAATAGACTAAGCAAAAGTGATTGAATCAGGATGGAAATGAAGTTAAATATGTGCTGAATATGTAGATGGAGTGTTTTAACTGAATATGCATCTGTATTTTGATCTCATGTTGATATGTAGATATCCAAATGAGATGATTTTTGAGTTGGATTAAATTAGAGACATATTTCTACATTTGTCATACAGACATCGAAGTCAAATTCTGTCTCTAAGAGTCTTTAATTTTGACCGGAAATTAAGTATTGGAAGTTGTTGTAGTTCCTGAATAGTATGTAGTAAATTGTGTATAACTTTTATAATACTGAACTAAAGTTATAATAACTTTAGTTCATTAGAAACTTAAGACATATAGATACAATTGATTAGAAGAATGTGTGATCAAAATACCCCATTTTCTAGGTCATAATGGTCATACAAAACTGACCTGAAAAATAGAGTTGGAAAAGCTAGAAAAGGAGTTCTGTTTACTGCTTTTTGTGAAAGTTCGCCACAACCAACTTATGGGATTTCTTCTCGGGAAAAGTTTATTGTGACCAACTTACAAAAGTTCGCCACGGTCAACTTGCAAAAGTTCAACGCGGCTAACTCCTGTCTTCGCCGCTGCCAACTTTCCTGCATAGATTAAACATGCTTTGGTATTTTAATGATATCTTGACCTGTAGTTATCTAATTGGGATGATTTTTAATTTAGATAAACTAGAGCCATAGGGCCACAAATTATCTGAAGAAATAAAACTCTGAATCGGATTGTAAGAATTTCAATTTCTGGTGGAAGTTGAGTATAGGACACTATCTTAGAATAAAAGCAGTCTGAAAATATTTGGAATATAACTTTTACACTACTGAACCAAATTGAATGATTTTTGTGTCATTAGAAACTTATGAGATAGAAGGACAATTCTCAAAAGAAAGTGTTCCCAAATTACTTCATTTTCATTGTCTAAATGATCAAAAATAGTAAACCTGAAAGTTAGTGTTTGGAGAAAAATCTGAAATGATTCATTGGGTTATGAAATTAGATTCAAAGTGTTTATTTGAGATATAAACCTTAAGTACAAATTTTAGTTAGGTGAGTTTTGATATAAGACTGGTAATGTGACGAAAATAATGGAAAGATACCTAGGATTGTCATTGAGCATGTATTGTACATATTCCATATACACATTGTGCACAAAGGAATACTTATAATAATGCAATTATTAATGTATGTACAATGTGTGTATTGCATAATTGTGATGTGCAGGATAAATGGACACATTCAGACGTTTCCAAATCTTGGAAGCAATTGCTAATCTAGGGCGTACTGTGAGTCGACCTAGATGGTCTCATTTCATTGTTTGTTCTGATTTTTAATTTCTACATTAAATGACTACGGTTATGATTATTATGCAATGTGAATTTGATGAAATATGTGATATCTAATTTGATTGTTAAATGTCGTACCTAGTTTCGAAGAAACATGTGAATATTCATGTGATTGAAAAAGTGTTTCTCAACATTTTTTTTGAATGTCGAACCACGGTCTGATGATGAATATGAAAGTGATTGTAAATCCAAAATCATATGATTGATTGACTATATGAGAATGTGATGCATTCCATTTCATAAATTCATGAAAGATAAAGGCAGTTGTGACTGGAGTCGCCACTGAAAAAGAGCTTAAAGCTCAGAAAAAGAGCGTCAGGCTCAGTAGTGAATGTACCCGGTATCCACTAAGGGATATGGGACATTATCTAATATAGCTCGATATCCACTAAGGGATATGAGCGAGTAATTAGGCACTCGGTCAGAACAAAGTATTAAATGAAAGTGAGTCTTATACGCATTGCATTATAAGTGATATGTGTATTTTAAATGACTGAAATGATTAATTTGACTGCTCTAAATGTGATACTACATGTTAAATGAAGTGATGTAAATTATGTGAACTGTATGTGTTATATGACTAAGTGAGCCATCGAGGATGGTCACTCATTGAGTTTGCAAAACTCACCCAAAATTTGCAATATTTTTTAGGCTCAGAAGAGTTACCCTGTTAGGCTAACAGGAATATAGCCACTATATTCAAGTAAGAGATAGAGGTCGGGATCAGTTTGCGTCTGCATTTGTATTTTCTTATTTTTGTATCGAATTTAGTCCTTTACAATCATTGTAACATTTATATTTGAATATTTCCATTTTGTAATAACTTTTCATAGTGTAATGGTTTGTAAATGAGATTAATCTTGAGTGTAACAATAATAAATATGATTTTGACATTATTAAAGAAAATAATGGGTCCAATTTGATTATTGATTTCCATATTATTAAAAAAATGTAATGAGATCGATTATTGACTATTCTAGCTTGCCCCCCTTACGAGGTACGCACTCGGACATCACTCAGGATGTCGGGTACATGTCTTGCAAAAGTTGGGTGCTACAATTAGAAGGGGAATTTTAAGGCCTATCTAGAGTAACTGAAGTAAAAGAAGGCATCAGATGCCCCATCTACGTCAGGTATGTTTGTTATTGATATTAATATTGTTTCTAATAATAACATATGGGTATTGGATACCGATTATGGTTCGTATATATGTACTGATATGCTGGGCCTAAGGAATAGTAAACAACTCAACAAGGGAGAGTCAGACCTGTGCATGGGCAATAGAGCAAGAGTTGCTACATTAGCCATAGGAACTTATGTATTGGCACTCCCTAGTGGGCTTGTAATAGAATTGGATGATTGTTTTTATGTACCTATATTGACTAAGAATATTATCTCAGTTTTTAGTCTTAACAAAGCTGGTTTCCATTTAAATTTTAGTAACAATGGTTGTTCTATTAGTTTGAATGGAATGCTTTATGCTATGGGTACATTATGCAATAAAATATACATATTAGATATGTCCAATCCAATTTTAAATATTAATGACAATAAAAGAAAAAAAGAGATAATGTGAAAACATCTTACTTATGTTATTGTCACCTGGACCATATAAGTGAGAGACGCATGGCTAAACTACACAAGTGTGGTAGTTTAGGATCATTTGATTATGAATCATATGACACATATGAATCTTGCTTATTAGGCAAGATGACAAAGTTACCCTTTTAAAGGAAAGGGTGAACAAACTACTGGGCTATTGGACTTAATACATTCAAATGTATGTGGTTTAATGTCATTACATGTCAAAGGTGGTTTCATATACTTTATTACCTTCATCGATGATTATTCACAATATGGGTATTTGTTTCTAATGAGATACAAATATGAGGCCTTTGAAAAGATCAAAGAATTAAGAAATGAAGTAGAAAAACAACTGAGTAGAAGTATTAAAATACTTTGATCAGATCAAGGAGGTAAATAGTTAAGCCAAGAGTTTCTAATTTATCTTAGAGATAATGGTGTTAAAGAAGTGCTTTAAAGGCAATCTCCTTTATCACTTGTTGTACAAATCATTTTATGATTAGTAAAGGCATTTTTCATTATTTCAATGTTCATACGTTTAAAGATTTGATGCTGATCTTAAATTGATTTAATGAAGTCCTCGATACAAACTATAACATAGAGAAAATCAGTATGAGATCGTGATAGTAAGATTCCTATCATGTGTAATTATGTTGGTATCTAAACTTTCCCTAGTTATAGGATTATTGAGATGGGATATCATTAATCCGGATAAACTTGCGCCTGTTATACTCCTTGATTAGATCAAGCAGTAGATCTCATAAGTTGTAGACATGAGTTGTTTAGAGTTAACATGTGGATGCTTATTAAGGGTAGTAAGTACATTAGATTGACCTACTATGAGACAATCATATGGATATTCTATTCTAGTATCAATGATAGTCTCATCATAGCAATGGTGCAAGTATCCTTTAACTTGAGGTACTCAAGGATATCTCGGATACCGATCTTGTGTTTTGACTCCATTCATCGATGCCTTTCAAGGGTTACTCATAGGGTGGTGATTGGGTATAGCTTGAGGTATTTGGAGGTAATTGAGTAGCCAATAAAGGATTCACCACTCCTGATAGAAGAAGATGATACCAATGACCTCTAGTTGTGGTCATTACTTGGGAGTCTCTGGCTAGAGTAGACATGTGTCATGAAGAGAGTCTTCAATGATACATAGAGTAATAAGATCCTTAGGACAAGATCTAATATCACTTGGACTAGATGTGATATAGTTAGTCTAGTGGGAGTTGACACTTTGACCATACTCTAAACTAAGTGGGGTATAGATGGTGAAAGGACAAATTGCATGGCAACATTACATATGGAAGGGTTCGTAATCAAACCACTGACTTTTCGGTCAATTGGGGGTCACACATCTTGCTAAATACCACTCTTGACTTACTTGAATTAAGTTTTAATTCAAATGGCCTACATAATCGAGAACCTAATGGGTCACACATATAGGAGATCCGAAGGATGAGTAAAATGGTCTTAAATGGTGATTCAACATATGAGAGAGTGTTTCAGGGTTGTATCATGTTGTGATTGTGGTAAAAAACATTGCATGGAATGAACTAGAAAAAGTGTTGTTGGCTTCCATTAATGCATGATATTCATGGTCATTAACTTCCCTTAACTTCCATTAATGCATACTATTCATAACTATTAACTTCCAATAACTTTCCATTAGTGATGGGGGTTATGGAAGGCTAAATGGTACAAAAAAATTGAGATGATTTTCTTGCATCTTGGGTAAGACACAAAAGAAAAGGAAAGGTTATTTTTCTTACATACACAGTTTTTCTCTCTAACTCTCACAAGAGTTCTTATTGTTGCTAATACAAAGAAATAATTCTAGCCATCTCCTAGTGAGGTTTCATCCTTCTATCTTCGTGTGTACTTTCATTAGAGATGATCTGTGTTAATCGTTTTGGTTTACGACAACCCAACGCAAAGAAGAATAAAGAATGAAGGAGATTGCTAGAAAGGTATGTAAACATCTTACATTTTATGTTTTTGTTTTCCTATATCTATATCCATGAGTAAATCTAGTTTTTGAGGTTCCGTTTTATTTCCACTGCGTATATTTGATATATATTACGTATGAGATGCATGATCAGAACCTAAAAAATGGGATAATATCACTATAGACTCCACCTTACACATCGCAGCACAATGGTGTGGTAGAAAGGCTAAATCAAACCCTGTTAGATATGGTGAGGTCAATGATGGGCTTAGCAGATCTTCCAAAATCCTTTTGAGGATATGCACTTAAGCGTACCATTTATATGTTAAATAGAGCCCCTTCAAAATCAGTTGATGTTAATCTATATGAGATATGGACTAATAAGAAACCACATCTTTCTTACTTTAAATTTTAGGGTTGTCTAGCTTATGTGAAGTAGATTCAGTCATATAAGGAACAAGCTAAATTTGATAAGTGTTTATTTGTAGGATATCCTAAAGAAACGATAGGATATTAGTTCTACAATATTTTGGAATAAAAGGTTTTATTTCAAAGCAAACTGTCTTTTTAGAAAAAGACTTTCTTCTAAAAGAAGACAGTGGGAGAAAAATTGAACTTGTAGAAGTTCAATGCTCAAATAGACGCAGATCAACTACCTTAACTCGAGAACCTTGTTCATAATGATGAAACAATAGTTCAATCTTATAATACACGAGAAGTTTGTAAGTTAAGTAGGATACGTCATGTTCTAGAGAGACATGGATTTCTCATAAGCGAACATAATGATGTATTGTTTATAGAAGATGATGAGCCCACTACCTATGAAAAGGTTCTGAATAGTTCAGAATCTGACAAATGACTTAAAGATATGAAATCCGAAATGGATTCCATGTATGAAAACCAAGTATGGACTTTGGTTGACCCACCCGAAGGGATAAAACCCATAGGGTATAAATGGATTTTCAAGAAGAAAACCAATATGGAGGATAATGTAGTTACCTATAAAGCTAGGCTTATAGCTAAAGGTTATCACCAAAGACAAGAAGTTGATTATGATGAAACATTTAACCTGGTGGCTATGCTTAAATCCATTATGATACAACTAGCCATTGCTGCTCATTATGATTATGAGATATGGCAAATGGATGTGAAAATAGCTTTCCTTAAGAGAAACCTAACCTAGGATGTGTACATGACATAACCCAATGGTTTCATATCTAATGATGGAGAAAGGGTATGCAAGCCTAAAAAATCTATCTATAGATTGAAGCAAGCATCCAGGAGTTGGAATATTCGATTTGATGAGACAATCAAAGAGTTTGGTTTCTTAGAAAATTTGGATGAACCTTATGTTTATAAGAAGGTTAGTGGG
This sequence comes from Erythroxylum domingense, assembly GCA_025594535.1. Classification (NCBI taxonomy): domain Eukaryota; kingdom Viridiplantae; phylum Streptophyta; class Magnoliopsida; order Malpighiales; family Erythroxylaceae; genus Erythroxylum; species Erythroxylum domingense. The sequence continues at coordinate 16,697,179 of JANQBM010000222.1, read as the reverse complement.
AGTTTAATCGTATTCCTTATGTCTTATGTATATGACATACTACTAATAAGAAATGATGTCTTAGATTTACAATCAGTCAGATTTAGTTGTCCAAGAATTTCTCCATAAAAGACCTTAGAGAAGCAACTTATATTTTAGGCATAAGATTCTATAGAGATAGACCTAAGAAGTTACTTGGTCTTTCTCAGTCTACATACATAGACAAGATGCTAAAAAGGTTTAACATGGTGCAGTCCAACAGAGGTTATCTTCCTATAATGCATGGGATTATACTCTCAAAATCTATGTTTTTAAAGACACAATATGATAGGACTCATATGAATTTGATCCTTTATGCTTCAGCTACAGGATCATTCATGTATTCTATGTTATGTACGAGACTTGATGTATCATATGCTCTAAGTTTTACGAGCAGATACCAATCAGGTCCTGGAGAGGGTCATTGGGTAGCTGTCAAGAATATCCTTAAGTGCTTAAGAAGAATTAAGGATGTGTTCTTAGTATATGGAGAAGGAGATCTTGTTGTGAACGATTATACAGATGTTAGTTTCCAATCTGATAGGGATGACTCCAAATCCCAGTCAGGATATATTTTCGCATTGAATGGTGGAGCAGTCAGTTGGAAGAGTTCTAAATAAGGGACAACTACAGATTCAACAACCAAAGTAAAATATGTTGCTGTTTCAAAAGCAATTTAGATCAAAAAGGTCATTATGGAACTTAGAGTAGTTTCTAGCATTGTTGATTCGATACAATTGTATTATGACAACAATGGTGCCATAACGCAAGCAATGGAACCAAGGTCTAATCAGAAATCCAAACATGTACTCAGGCCATACCATTTAATTAAAGAAATCATTATTAGTAATGATGTCAAGATAGAGAGAGTTCCCACTGATTAGAATATTGCTAATCCTTTGATTAAGTCTATTCCTTAAAAGAGATATAAATCTCATGTACTCACCTATGGTATTAAATACAAAGGTGATTGGCTTTAGTGCAAGTGGGGAGTTGTTAGAGAAGTGCTCTATAGGTAATCACCTTTATCACTTATTGTACAAATCTTTTTAATTAATAAAAAGCTTGTTTCATTAATTTGATGTTCATGTTCTTTATGAATTGATAGTGATCTTAAATCGAATTAATGAAATCCTTGATACATTAAATAGTATGAAGCAAATCATAATGAGATCATGATAATGATATTCCTATTATGTGTAATTATGTTAGTATCTAAATTATCTAGTCATAAGATTAATGGCATAGGACATTATTAATCTAGACAGACTAGCACATGTTATACTCCTTGATTATATAAAGTAGTGGATCTCATAAGTTGTAAGCATGGGTTGTTTAGAGTTAACATATGGATGCTTGCTAAGAGTAATAAGTACATTGGAAGACCTGCCAAGAGATAATCATATGGATAATCTATTCTAATGTCAATTATAGTCTCATCAGAGCAATAGTGCAAATATCCTTTAACTTGAGGTGCTCAAGGATATCTCAGATACTGATCCTTTGTTTTAACTCCATTCAACAGTGCCTTTAGGGGTTACTCAAAGGGTGGTGATGGGTATAATTTGAGGTATTTGGAGGTAATTGAGTAGTCAATAAAGGATTCACCACTTCTGATGGAAGGAGATGATACCCACAATGCTGGAACCCCACCATGGAGAGTCACATGCCTGACGTCCTACGTGACATCTGGACGTGCATCCCACAAGGGAGGAATTCCCCACCAGGTCAAACTTCAAAAAAACAAACTCATTTCACTTACCTCTGATCCTTTCACTTTGATTTAATCCATAATTTCAAAAATAATATCAAAAGTTATAAATTCGTATGGAGAGGTAGAAAAATGCCTTAGAAAACCAACGCTTCAAAAATCAGGTCAATCGGAGGTCGGAAGAAAAAGTTATGGCCAAAAGAGCGGAGAGAGGTCAAAAAATAAAATAAAATAAAATAAATAATCAGAAAGTTTATATTAGCCACGTCGCACTGCGACCGTCTCGCGGCCACTAGAGGTGAGGCTAAACGTTTGCGCTCGCAATCGTGAACCGTCACCATCGTGAGGCGCGCGCTAGCGACCGCGAGCACTCGCGCTTGTGAGCCCTCAAGATCGTGACGCCAGTCCACCTTCATGCATCCATAACTTCTTACTCAGAACTCTAAAATTAGTAAATTTGGTATCAATAAAAAGCTAAAAGGAAACTATAAAACTTTCCAGAAGGATACAAAAACCATTTTGGTCTCTAAAAGTGTTAAAAACCACTACAAAAAGACTAACTGAAAAAAAAAGAAAAACATCTTAAACAGCCACAGAATTTCTAAACACTATAACTTTCCCCTCTATGGGCCAAAAATCTCATACTTCATATCATCAGAAAAATAAAAAAAAATCCACATCTTCCATGAAGATGCCAAGAACAATTTCAAATTCTATGAGGGTCAAAAATTTACTCAAAGTTTCTGCCCAGAAACTTGAAAATTTGACAGCACCTACACCAAACTTCAACAATCCACATCTTTCAACTCCCACATCCAAAAATAGTACATGATACATCATTGGAAAGCTATGT